>BPLQ01007986.1:157010-559510 GCA_021605075.1 Caerostris darwini | reverse complement strand
GTGTCCGGAGGGGATTACTTTGAAGGCGATGAAATAAATTTGGAAGAATAAATAAAGAGTTTTTGAAAAAAAAAAAAAAAACTTACTTCTTACTTTTGGGCACAGTAGTAGTTTTGAAAATGAAACATATCGTTTTTAATGTAACACTTTGTATTTCGAGGATGGCTAAATTGTTTGGTTTCGCATGTGTGTTAGGTGTTACAACTTACATTTTCGCTCCCACCGGTGATTACTTAACATTCTCGCCGCCGGTCACGTAAGCATGTTGATAGTTATCGTTCCTCCGTGTAAATGGATTTCACCCACAAGGCGGCTTACTTTATATAACAAATAGGATTCAAAAGTGATAATAAAACGTGACTATGTGTATTATGTAACGTGTATTACTAAGTAATATTTAGACCTTTTCTGATAGAATATTCTGACTCATGATAATATAGAATATTTTGATAGAATAGTCTGACTTTCTGATAGAATATTTTGACTCATGATAGTGTGGTAAAATATTTTCTAATGTCCCATAATTCACTGGTACATAATGAATAAAAATGAAACAAAATAATGAAAATAAGTGACAAAATGCATTATTTTTGTATGATTCTTTTTGTCTAACAAATATTTAGCGGCTTGGTGGCCAAGTGACTAGCGTTCTGGCTTTTGGTATCAAAGATTTCATGTTAACCGCTAAGAATCCCCGTTAAATTATGGATTCCAGTCTAATAAGCCTAAAGTGTGCAAGAAATAACCGTAGAGCTACAGATCAAATCCTCGCTATTACAAGTAGCATCACTCGGGCACTCGCCTTAAAATTCAGCCAACAAATTTGCAATATCATAATATATGTTAGATGCTTATTAGATTTTGTTTTGCTTTTGCTTTAATCGACGTGATGACCCTACAGTACTATCGTCCCTACAACTCTTGACAAGATTTTTTTAATAACTAATAAAATTTTAAACTCAAAACCACATTCTTCTACAACTAACTTCCACCCTTTACACCATGCCATTACCGGCCTACACACATAACGTATATTGCCGATCGAAGCAGGAAATAAAAGTTGAAGCATAGCTCTTCCACGCGCAGGCGTGATTGACCAATAAGATGTAAGCACGCGCCGGCACGTGATTGGCGTCTAGTGTCGACATCACATCACACACTAACTTGAGGTCGGAGCCCGGTAATATCATGGATCTTTCTAGTTGTTGGGAATCCACTTTAACCCTTTGGTCGTGGTCTCATATGACTGTAAGAGCGTCACATAGCCCAGTCAGACTTATCACCCACATCATTACCAAATTGTATAGGGGCAACTCAGATCTAGCACATTGATGTGGTGTGATGTAGCAGTAGTCCGACTAACGAGGCAAAATGCTGAATATCATAAATGATACCGAGCTTCCTCGCGTTTTGAAACAGTGTCTTCAACAAAGCTGTCAGCGAATTGAAACCCCGCCCTAATGTTCACCAGCGCCTCACGTTGCCACGAGACATGCATCGGGCATAGAGGGATGTGTTCTATTTCATTAATACTCTATGCCTCTACACTGTACTGAAATGAAAAACAGCTATAATAAATACCAGACGAAAATAAGAGCAGTGTCATGGCACTACTTAGCGGTGAAAACGAATATCCGAAGTGTCAAAAAAATTTTCAATCCACACGAAAAAATCCGAAACCGATTGGCTTGATCGATGCCAGATTATAGAAAGTGCTAAACCATCGAATACCCAATTAAAGAGCACTTACTGTATAAATAATTTGTTAGTTAATAATTTAGAGATAATTTCTAGAACTACCCTAAAGGTGTATAATATTTTAAGTCAATAGTTTTTAAACTTGAAAGTATCTAAAATAGCTATATAAAAAATAAGCTCCAACAATATGCGATCACTTCCTCATTGCTCTTGTACTAGAATTTTATTTTCCAATTATCTAGTGCAATCCTCAGAATGTAAGGGACGATACAAGTATTTACCGAAGCATTAATCTTCGCAGCTCCCAATAAAGCTGTGTGGATGTTGTTTGCTGAGGTGGCTTCTCCATTAAAAGCAGAAGGAGCTGCATCAAAGGATCGTTACGGGAATAGAATTAGAAGTTATGAAGCATCTGCTATTTGCTGAGATTAAAAGCGGAACGGCTTAGGCGACGGTTATTAATTATTTTATTTTTAAATGGAACGCTTGGACAAATTGATGACAGAGAATAAAATCTGAAATTAAATCAAATCCTCTTAAAACCAATTAGTTTGTAACTAAATGCTAAAGTATTAAAAAACTTATTTCATTTACTTATAATATAGTACACATTATGAGTGGAATTTGTCAAGAAAAATGAAGATAATTACTTAATTTAATTAATAATCTGTTTGTCTACTTTTGCAACTAATTAAGAACATATCAATGGGGCCTGAATGGCCAAGTTTCTAGAAAAATGATGCTCTGTGCCACTGGTTTCGGGTTCGAAGCCCGGCAGTGGCGTGTATGTTTGTAGTGGTTCGCAATCCACTTCAAGCTGTAGGTCCCGGTCTCATATGACTGTAAGAGCGTCACAGAACCCAGTCTAACTTCTCCCCCACTTCATTCCCAAACTGTACAAGGGCAATTCAACTCTAGACAGTGATGTGGTGTGTTATAATGGTAGTACGACTAACAAGGCAAGATTCGGAACCCGGAAAACTTCATCACAAACACCATTATGGCTCCTCGTTTTTTGAAACAGTGTCTACAACAAGCCTTCCAACGAATTGAACCACCGTCCTACTGCTCAACAGCGGCGCACGCTGCCACTGTGCCACTAGTCGGTCATAGGGCAATGTGCTCTATTACACTAATACTCTATGTTTCTACACTGTACCGAAAGCAAAAAAGTTACGATGAACACTAGGTGAACATAAACACCTGTCTGTGAAGATCAACAAATGTTTCGAATGTTCGAAACATTTGTTCGATGTTGTTTGTTGAAACTTTGCAAATGTTCGAATCCCCACGAAATAATCCGAAACCGAGCGGGTTCGATCGGTGACAGATTATAGAATGTGCCGAACCGTCGAATGCATAATTAAAGGTCATTTACTGCATAAATAGCTTGCCACTTAATAAATTAGAATCTAATTTCTAGCACTAACCTAAATGTGCATAATATTTTAAGCCACCAAACATGCTAGTTTCAAAAAAAGTAAGACCCAACAATATGCGCTGATTTCCATACTGCTCTTGTACTGGGGTTTTATTTTCCAATTATCTAGTGCAATCCTCAGAATGCGAGGGACGATACAAGTATTTAGCGAAGGATTAATCTCCGCAGCTCCCAATAAAGTTGTGCGGATGCTGTTTGCTGAGGTGGCTTCTCCATTGAAGGCAGAAGGAGCTGCATCAAAGGATCGTTACGGGAACAGAATAAGAAGTTATGAAGCATCCGCTATTTGCTGAGATTAAAAACGGAACGGCTTAGGCGACGGTTATTAATTGTTTTATTTTTAAACGGAACGCTTGGACAAATTGATGACATAGAATGAAATCTGAAATTAAATCAAATTCTCCTAAAACAAATTAGTTTGTAACTAAATGCTAAAATATTAAAAAACTTATTTCATTTTTTTGTAATACATATTATCCATGGAATTTGTCAAGAAAAATGAAGATAATTACTTAATTTAATTAATAATATGTTTGTCTACTTTTACAATTAATTAAGAATATATCAATATGGACTGAATGGCAGAGTATCTAGAACTCTGGCGCTCGGTGCCACAGGTTTCGGTTTCGAGCCCCGCGGTGCCATGGATGTTTTTAGTGTTCCGGAATCCACTTTAAACCATAGATCCCTTTCTCATATGACTGTAAGGGCGTCATGGAGGACAGTCAGACATCTCACCCACATCATTAAAAAATTGTATAGGGCAACTCAAATCTAGACACAGTGATGCGGTGTGATGTAGTAGTAGTCCGACTAATGAGGCGAGTTTCTAAACCTGGAAAACTCCATCGAATTTTGAACCTGGAGTTTTGAATTCTGAACCTGGAAAATTCCATCAAAAATGCCATCAAGTCTCCTCGTTTTTCAAAAGTGTCTACAACCAGCCTCCTAACAAATTGAATCCCGTCCTAATGCTCACCAGCGGCTCACATTGCTACTGAACCACTAGTTGGACATAGGGGGATGTGCTCTATTATACTCGATAATCTATGCTTCTACAATAAACTAAAACAAAAAAAGTTACGATAAGCACTGGGAGAACATAAACACTTGGTGTTTAAGGTCAACAAATGTTCGAAAAAATCCGAAATGTTCACCTTCGCAAATGTTCGAATTCCCACGGTGCCAGATTATAGAAAGTGCTGAACAATTGAGTGACTAATTAAACAGCATTTATTATATAAATAATATGTCACTTAGTAATTTAGAATCTATTTCTAGCAGTATCCTAAATGTGCAAATTATATTAAACCACAAAACATGCTAGTTTCTAAAAAAATAACCTCAAGCAATATGCGCTGACTTCTTCATTGCTCTTGTACTAGAATTTTATTTTCCAATTATCTAGTGCAATCCTCAGACTGCGAGAGACGATACAAGTATTTACCGAAGGATTAATCTTCGCAGCTCCCAATAAAGTTGTGCGGATGTTGTTTGCTGAGGTGGCTTCTCCATTAAAAGCAGAAGGAGCTGCATCAAAGGATCGTTACGGGAATAGAATTAGAAGTTATGAAGCATCTGCTATTTGCTGAGATTAAAAGCGGAACGGCTTAGGCGACGGTTATTAATTGTTTTATATTTAAACGGAACGCTTGGACAAATTGATGACATAGAATGAAAACTGAAATTAAATCAAATTCTCCTAAAACCAATTAGTTTGTAACTAAATGCTAAAATATTAAAAAACTTATTTCATTTTTTTGTAATACATATTATCCATGGAATTTGTCAAGAAAAATGAAGATAATTACTTAATTTAATTAATAATATGTTTGTCTACTTTTACAATTAATTAAGAATATATCAATATGGACTGAATGGCAGAGTATCTAGAACTCTGGCGCTCGGTGCCACAGGTTTCGGTTTCGAGCCCCGCGGTGCCATGGATGTTTTTAGTGTTCCGGAATCCACTTTAAACCATAGATCCCTTTCTCATATGACTGTAAGGGCGTCATGGAGGACAGTCAGACATCTCACCCACATCATTAAAAAATTGTATTGGGCAACTCAAATCTAGACACAGTGATGCGGTGTGATGTAGTAGTAGTCCGACTAATGAGGCGAGATTCTGTGCCTGGAAAACTCCATCGAATTCTGAACCTGGAAAATGCCATCAAGACTTCTCGTTTTTCAAAAGTGTCTTCAACCAGCCTCCTAACAAATTGAACCCCCGTCCTAATGCTCACCAGTGGCTCGCATTGCTACTGAACCACTAGTCGGACATAGGGGGATGTACTCTATTATACTCGATAATCTATGCTTCTACAATGTACTAAAATGAAAAATGTTACGATAAGCACTAGGCGAACATAAACACTTGGTATTTAAGGTCAACAAATGTTCGAAAAAATCCGAAATGTTCACCTTCGCAAATGTTCGAATTCCCACGGTGCCAGATTATAGAAAGTGCTGAACAATTGAGTGACTAATTAAACAGCATTTATTATATAAATAATTTGTCACTTAGTAATTTAGAATCTATTTCTAGCAGTACCCTAAATGTACATATTATATTAAACCACAAAACATGCTAGTTTCTAAAAAAATAACCTCAATCAATATGCGCTGACTTCCTCATTGCTCTTGTACTAGAATTTTATTTTCCAATTATCTAGTGCAATCCTCAGAATGTAAGGAACGATACAAGTATTTACCGAAGGATTAATCTTCGCAGCTCCCAATAAAGTTGTGCGGATGTTGTTTGCTGAGGTGGCTTCTCCATTAAAAGCAGAAGGAGCTGCATCAAAGGATCGTTACGGGAATAGAATTAGAAGTTATGAAGCATCTGCTATTTGCCGAGATTAAATGCGGAACGGCTTAGGCGACGGTTATTAATTATTTTATTTTTAAACAGAAAGCTTGGACAAATTAATAACAAAGAATGTAATCTAAAATTAAATCAAATCCTCTTAAAACCAATTAGTTTGTAACTAAATGCTAAAGTATTAAAAAACTTATTTCATTTACTTATAATATAATACATATTATCCATTGAATTCATCATGAAAAATAAAAATACTTACATGATTTAATTAATAATCTGCTGGTTTATTTTACAATTAATTAAGAATATGTAAATGTGGGGCATGAATGGTTGAGTGTCCAGTGGCGAAGTGGCATTTGGCATCACAGGCTTCCGGTTTGAATCCTGGTGGTGGCATTGGTGTTTGTGAGTGGTTCGGAATCCCCTTTAAACTGGGACCTAAACAGTAGAGCGACATTCCAAACCGAAACAAACCTCTGGTGTTTGGTGTCACAGGTTGCGGGTTTGAGTCCCGCCGGCACCATGAATGTTTGTTTTGGTTCGAAATCCACTTTAAACCGTAGGTCTCATGTAACCGCAAGAGGTCTTGAGGTTTAGTCAGTCTTCAGCCCTCGTGGTTCCACTCTAAAAGTGAAGCTGCATAACACCCTTAGCCATGGACGTCGCCCGCGATGGGGTCCTGTTAGACCTCGTGTAGGCAGTCCTGCAGGATGGGGTTTAGTCCCAACACAACATATGTAATTGTAGAGTTCAATAGCAAACTTCTAAATATGCAGTAATTTTCAAATTTCAGATAATTTGACCTAAGAAAATACACAATAAAAATGACTGGCAAATATGTAGCAGAACCAGCATTACATAGGTTGTAGTACTAACATTGTCATACTGCATTACATTTTACCATTACTATTTTAAAAAAAAAAAAAAAAACTCTGGAACATTTGAAAGGCCTCCATTTTTACTGGTCAGCACTGTAGAATAACATTCCGATCTGCAGATTTATCGTGCCAAGTCATAGAAACATTTGCTACATTGTATCTGAAATTTCGACACAATTTGAAATAGAGTAGAGGACGTTATATTAGGGTTTACTTTAATTTACTTGAGTTCACTGGAAGTGCTTTTAACCCTACAGATTCTTTTTCCATCCTCAGAAGACTTATGTTAAAATTGATTTTGGTTGGACTTTTAAATTAAGATTTTGTAATCGGTTCTTTTAATTTGAAAATCTATTGTACTGTCCATAAGATTAGACTATTTTCCAAATATAAATTGATATATTTATTTCAGAATTTAAGACATAAAGAATATTTAAAAGTACTTAATAGCAAATTATATAGAAATATGATTGACAAAATTTATTCTTATTTAAATCAAAATTCAATTATTCGAAATTCTGGTCTTATATTATTATTAATGTTTATTTAATGTACATTTGTTTCATTAATAAATAATGTTTATTTAATGTACATTTGTTTCTGCATTGTAACAATTATTTAAAAATATTAATGCAGGTAAATGTTAATGATTATATAAATTTTTAAACATTAATATATATATACAGTGGGTAAAAAAAGTATTGGCAATTGCCTTAATTTATTCATATTGACAAATAAATAAAATGTTATGCAATTTTAGCTGTCTTAATTAAATACAAGACATCTTAATAAAAATAGTAAAAATTTTATTTTAATTTGCAGTTTCTACGATTTTTTCTTTCAAAAACGAAAATTTGCATGTCAAAAAAGTATTGGCAAAGTTTTAACTTCTATGCAAATTTTGTTACATTGAAGTCACGTGTTTCGACTGATAAGAAACTCTACCGGTATAAAGTCTGCAAAACTACTCCAAAAGTGTATATGCATTATTTTGCGATTACTGCAGTAAAATGACTTCTAAATCGAAGGACTTGGACGTTAGTGTTAAAAACACGATTATTAGGCTCAGAAATGAAGGTTTAACTTATTGTGCCATAGGAGTGCAGTTCAATATAAGTATATTTACTGTCAGAAGTGTTGTAAAAAAGTTCAAGGAAACAGGATCAACGGAAAATAAGACTAGAAGTGGACGACCTCGAATATTTTCTACAAGAGAAGAACGTGTTATTATTAACAAGGTTAAGAAAAACTCTAAAATAAGTGCACCTCAGATAGCTAGAGATGTTGCTTTCACTTAACAAAAGACTTTCAGCGTACAGACTGTACGGAATGTTTTACACGAGAGAAGTTATTATGGAAGGGCAGCTAGAAAGAAACCATTCATCTCGGAAATAAATAGGAGAAAGAGGTTAGATTTCGCAAAATCCCACGTTGATTTATCTGAAGAGTTTTGGAACACAGTTATTTTTTCCGACGAATCAAAGTTTAACATTTTCCGCAGTGATGGACGACGATATGTGTGGAGGAGGCCAAATACTGAATTGGAAAAGCAACATTTAACTGCTACTGTAAAACATGGTGGAGGCAGCGTCTTAGTTTGGGGCTGTATGGCAGCTATTGGAATTGGCAACCTGCATTTTATTGATGGTATTATGACAGCACGTACATACATTGACATTTTGCGCCGTAACATAAGAATCGGTGCCCAAAATCTTGGTTTGGGAACATCATTCGTTTTTCAACAAGACAATGATCCCAAGCATACAGCGAATCTCACCCGTGAATGGCTGCTCTACAATGCTCCTCGCCAATTAAAAACCCCACCTCAATCACCTGACATCAATCCAATTGAAAATTTATGGCATCTGCTGGATCGAGAAATCAAGAAACATAAAATTTCAAGTAAAGACGACCTCAAACGTTTACTCTTGCAAGAGTGGCACAAAATTCCCAACAGTACAACAAAGACCTTAGTTTCCTCGATGAAAAATAGATTACAAGCTGCTATAGATGCAGAAGGTATGCATACAAAGTACTAAACATATACTGATTTTGTTTTCGCTCATAATTTTGTCACTTTCATAATTTTGCCAATAATTTTTTATCATGTAAATTTTGGTTTTTCTCGTAGATTTTGACTAAAAAAATATTTGAATGAAAATTGCGTTATATTTGTTTGTCTTTTCTCCTTCTGTAATCGCTATGTTAAAATAAAATTTGTAAACATACTTTGTTAGCAAATATGATCATTTATAGGCAATTGCCAATACTTTTTTTATCCACTGTATATTAATTGAAGTATTACAAACTTTTAAGATATAAATTTAAACAGAAAATGATGTTGCTTTTTTTTCTAAAAGAAAAAACAGCAACATACTTTTTAATAAATTGAATGATATCTGTAAATATTTCGAGAATAATTATTTATGTGCTTGTGTTCTATATATAACAAAGCAAAAAGTTATCTAAACTTTCCAAACTTGCAGCCTTTTAACCTCCATGAACAAAAAAGACATCATTAATTTCGCATCCAATTATGATTAGGAGGAAAAAGAAAATTAAAAAGTAAATTAAAAAAAGAAGATTAAATATTCGATATTCATTAAGTTTGCAAATAGAAATCGTATTAAAAACCCTTTTTCTTTTACCTTTTTTACACATTTTTTTTTACAAATGTGATCGACCATAATTCATTTTTCATTCACATCCGATAGCTCGCTACATTACGGAACAAATTAAGCTACCAATTACCCCAATATTGGAAAAAGGAGTTTTAAATAAATGAAGGAAAATAGTAGTAAAAAAAAAATGAGGGATCTTCCGTTTGAATAATCCCATGTACATACTTTCACCTCTCAAAAACACTCAGGGTCGATAGCTTAGACCGGAAATGTCCCAACAAATTAAAATACCCCCCCCACACACACCACTGTCTAGTGTATCCCAGGCCAAGTATTCAAACCATGGATCAATGAGGCATTCCACCGTGTTTTACAAAATTACGCAAACTAAGATTCTAATTTTAAAATCCTCATTACCAAGTTAAAGAGCTGAAAGGGAATGCAGCGTAGCGTATAAATTAAGTCACCCATGTATATATTTATACGCTTCCTTTTTGCCTCTTAATAACGTAGCACCCACCCTCTCGTTGCTAATGGCTCCTTCGGAGTTGGTTTACTGCTCTTGACTTAATTTATTATCTGATACCATGCAGCATTTACAGGAGGGTCCAATTGGCTTAGTTCGCGGTTCGTTCCTACAACTGTAGCTTGTACGATTTGTGTTTGCAGCTTGTGCTTGTACAACAAGATAAGTATTTAAAGCTATACATTTATCTCAAATTATACATTTACATCAAGTCTCATTAGAATTTAATTCATTAGGTATATCAAAGAATTGCTAATTGATGAAATTATGGTTTATCTATTTAATAAAATGGTGCTGTTGGCAAGCGTAGAGCTGCATCATGGGCTTTATGATGTTGTGTTAATGCAGCTGGAAATACAGAGACAGTTAATATTTATGCCAAATGCAAGAGCTGCACCGCAGCTGCTCATTTAGCACTAGTCAGGGCCCACATGTAGGTTGAAGATATGCTACGAATGCGAGTAACATGGGTAGTGTTACTAACATTGTCACTTACAACGCTCTACGAGAGTATTAAACCGGGACCTACGGTTTAAAGTGAATTTCGAATTTAGATAGCTTACACCAAGAACTCTGTTATCTTTCAATTGCGCATAAATTCATCTGGTTGTCCATTAAACTCCATTCCCCTCAGATATTGACGCGTATATGTTTCCCAGAGGTGATTAGACTTAGAAAAACACAAAAAAACATAAGTTTGATTGGGCTCTGTGACGTTCTATGGTCATATGAGACCCATACCTATGGCTTAAAGTGGATTAGAAAAACTGCAAGCATCCATGACAACGCCGGGATTCGAAACCGAAACCTGCAGCCACCCGGCCGTCAGGCCATAAAAGAAACTGATAAAATGGACCATCAGGCTCTAAAAGAACAATGAAAAACCAACGGAGTATTCACTTGGCTACTCCAACCCTAGTAAATTTTATTACGAGAAAAATTCTAATTGTCTGATGAACATGTGAAGAAGAAAGATGAAGATTTCAACAGAAAATCTTTCATTTATGGTAGAAATATTTGAATAAAAATGAAAATATATCTGCTGAATGAGAGTGGTATAAAATAAAAGAACTTATTTGGTTTTTTTTTTTTTTTTTTGTTATATACACAGATCTTACGTGTCGTAAAATAAAAATATTACGTTAACAGAAATAGAAAAATGGAAATATTGCGTTAAATATTGTATTATAGAATTGCGTACGTTAACCCCTCAGACATCAGTCCCCTGATGTACAAATCCAGATTTTTATCAAGCTCATGATGCAGCTCTACGCTTGTAAACAGCACCATTTTGCTAAATAGTTAAAACATAATTTCATCAATTAGCAATTATTTGGATATTCCTAACGAATTAAATACTGATGAGGCATTGATAAATGTATAATTTTAAATACCTATCTTGTTATACGACCACCAGCTATAAACAAACCGAAATGCAGACAGTTACAGTTGTAGAAACAAACTGCGACCTAAGTCAATTGGGCCCTTCCTGCAAATGCTGCATGGTATCAGATAATAAATTAAGTCAAGAGCAGTAAGTCAACTCGGAAGGAGCCATTAGCAGCGAGAGGGGGGGTGCTGCTTTATTAAGGGGCAAAAAGGGAAGGGAGCGCGTATAAATATATACATGGGTGACTTAATTTATACGCTACGTTGCATTCTCTTTAAGCTCTTTAACTTGGTAATGAGGATTTTAAAATTAGAATCTTAGTTGCGTAATTTTGTAAAACACGGTGGAATGCCTCATTGATCCATGGTTTGAATACTTGGACTAGGATGCACCAGACAGGGGGAGGTATTTTAATTTGTTGGGACATTTCCGGTGTAAGCTATCGGCTCTCTGAGTTGAGTGTTTTGAGAGGTGAAAGTATGTACATGGGATTATTCAAACGGAATATCCAACTTTTTTTTTTTACTACTACTTCCCTTCATTTATTTAAAACTCCTTTTTCCGATATTGGGGTAATTGGTAGCTTAATTTGCTCCATAATGTAGCACGAGCTATCGGATGTGAATGAAAAATGAATTATGGTCGCTCGGATTCGTAAAAAAAAATTGTAAAAAATGTAAAAAAGTTAAAAGAAAAGGGGTTTTAATACGATTTCTATTTGCAAACTTAATGAATATCGAATATTCAATCTTCTTTTTTTAAGAACTAATCATAATTGGATGCGAAATTAATGATGTCTCTCTTTGTTCGTGGAGGTTAAAAGGCTGCACATTTGGAAAGTTTAGAAAACTTTTTGCTTTGTTATATATAAAACAGGATACAAATATTTATTCATTAAATATTTACGGATATCTTTTATTTTAATAAAAATTATATTGCTTTTTTTTCTAAAAGAAATAACTTAATGATTAATTTTCTATATATAAAGTTAATCCTAAAAGTTCGTAATGCCTTTTTTTATTTACGTTGAGGACTGGGTCGCATTAACCATTTCCCTGTGAGCATCCTAAAGTGGGCTGCATCAACGTAAGCTGTTATTCATTTAACATTACCAAGGGGCATGTGTAGCTTAAAGATATGCTACAGACGCGAGTAACAACCACTACAAAAATCCATGTCACCACCGGGATTCGGAACCGAAAACTGTGGCACCTTGCTCCAGAGCGTTAGCCACTCGGCCATCAGGCCTCAAACCTATTAGGCTAGTACTACTACGCCACACCACATCACTGTGCCTAAAGCTAAGTTGCCCCTTTAAAGTCTGAGAATGAATTGGTTGCGGGGCAAAAATAGAAAAAACAAAAAGTTTGGCGGTCAAAGATACATTTTTCTAAAATTTTAAAAACAATATACACGTATTACAATTTAAATATGTTAATGAGATGAATGAAATTACGATTTTATTTTTAAAAGTTCCTTAAATTGAGGTTTGAAGTGAGATGTACTGATTCTAAGGATCGATACTAAATGCTCATCTGCTGTCTGTCTACTTCTGAAATAATTCTTTCTTAGTTTCATAGTTGAAATCACTTGTTTAAATAAGATGAATCAAACAGAGCACTGATTTTCAAGGAGTGATATATTAAATTTGGGAAACTTACTTTTGATAATGATTTGTAAAACTGTAACTTTGGCGTATTTAGAAACAACTGCTTGGGATGATTGCTAGATTGTGACTCAATTATAGTTCAACCTGCAAATCTGACCTCACTGCTTTACAATTTACGTTGAAAGGCATGGTAAAAATATCCAATTTTGTTTGAATCGTACTGAAATCTTGAAATCTGCGTTCGAACTCAAAATGCAGTTTTTTGAAGCCATCTTCATAATTCTTAAACTCTTCATTTTCAGACGGTATTGAATTTAACCTCGGAAAATGAGACAAGTCGTTCTTAGCTAGTTTCCCAGCAAACAGATTAAATTTATTTTAAAAATTGATTTATTTTTAGTCGATTTATGTTTTATAGAGCAAAAATAGAGAAAATAAAAACATCATCAGTCCTTTAAAAAAAAAGGAAGAAAAAAATAATATTTTATCAAAGTAGAAAAGGAGATGGATATATAATATATAAATATATATTTCTTTTAATTTACATCAGATGGCATATTAAAATTCTATCCGCGGGCCGGATAGAATCTTCCAGCGGGCCGACGATGGCCCGCGGCCAGTAGTTTGTTCATCTCTGACCTAGATAGTTGTGACCTGTTAAAAGGGGAAACTGGGCAACAGCTACAGGACGTGAGCGGTTTGGAACTGAGAGAAGATGCTAACTTCAATCACTTTATCTGTATTCAGTAAGGTAACTGTAATAAAAAATTTCTAGTCGTAGTCTATTTGATATACAGCTTTTTAGGATAGTATGGTAATGTTGAGGATCTAGATTGGAGCAATCTCAAGTCCTTTCTTGCAAGAAAATCAGCCTGTTTGTTCTCCACAATCCCCAGTTATATGAATAAAGCCCAACATGCCGTTTCCCCAAATACAGGACTGGCAAGTAATTCCGACACTTAAAGACTTCATGTGTAGGGAGCAATATCGGGCAGAAATTTCAATAACGCTATTCGGTATTTTTTAGATCTAAATACCGGGATGCCGGTTTTAATACGGGCAGTAGAAATTTTAAAAAAAGAAAGAAAACGCAGGTATTTTCTTGTTTTATTTGTCAGTTTTATTAGAGAATGTAAATATCAGAAAAAAAATGTGTAACTTATAAATTATAACAGTATATAAAGAATCAAAAAAAGGAAGGAACATTCAATTTATTTAAATCACAAAAAAGTGTAAATAATATTACTATTCAGTCTGTGGTACTATTACAAATTTTTTAAATGTGATCTTAAAAAAAACATAATGCATCAATTGTACTATCGTTAAGCCTGGAACGTCAACCGGAATCAACTGATTTTTTATGTTCTTTATACTTAAACATTATTATGGAGTATTATTTATGAGTATATATATATATATATATATAGATAATAAATCTGAAAAATATTTTGAACTCTAAAGTATGATATGCCAACGCAATGTGAAGTGAATAACAAACTCATCAATTTAAAAAAACATCGAAATATTACAGACTTTCTTCACAACTACAACCTTGTTTTCACAGATAAGAATTTCTGGTTTTCAGATAAGAATTCACAAATAAAAGTAAGAATTTCACAGATAAGAATTTCTGGTTTTCAGATAAGAATTCACAAATAAAAGTAAGAATTTCACAGATAAGAATCCTAAATTTCTAGTAAATACCGAAGAAATGGTATTAAATTGGTATTTATTAATTTTATTTTATTATTAATGGTATTTAATGGTATTTACCGCTATTACAAAATTGTACAAATGGCTCAAAATGCCGATATTCGGTATCCCAGTATACCGGTATTGAAATCCCTATACATGTTTAAATTAGATCAGATCTTTTTGATTGAGATAAGCCATTAGCATTTATATATATATATATATGCTAATGGCTTATATATATATATATATAATATACAACATACATCCAGTATTTTATATAAATATTCTTATAATCATGATGTATTTAATTTAAAACATATAATTAATCAATAGTACAAATTTTCTATACTGAACTTCGAATATTTTAATACAAATTTAGAAATTCTGGAACAATAGAAACTAAATGTTTGCTTTTTATGTGAAACTTGTATTGCTATTACAAAAAAAAAATACACCTAGAAACAAACGGAAATATATTTAACGAATCACTGTAAAAATTAATTAAATGCTCTATGAAGTTTTTTAATAAATGGCTCATTAAAAAATATTACAGCCGTTGATTTTAACCCATACGATAATGCATTAATTATTTTTTAAACTCTCTTCATATTTTACCGCATTCTCCATTTAAATAACTAAGCTCTAAAAATACTTAGGTTTTTCAGTTCCAAAATAAAACTCCATTGCAAGCAAAAGTGAATAAAGCGTAACTTTAAAGAAGCTTTAAACATGCAAACTTCGTCTCCGGGTAAGAAAAGTAGCAGAGTGAAAAAAAAGTTTTGGGAATCTTACATAATTTATGATTGCTAGAATAAGCGCCAAGTTTAAGTGTCTAAGTGGAAAAAACAATTTTTTACCATAAAAATAGATTCAAATCTTTGTAATTCGGTTAGCCTTTTACGCCGTAATAATTTAAAAGTACTCCATGAATTTTGTATCAACGTAAAATACGAATATGAATATTTTATCATTGCAACCATAATCTACTTGTGCCCCAAAAAGGCTTTGCATATTTATAAGAAAGTTGCTTTTAAATATGGCAGGGAAGTTAAATTTCCAGCTTAGGTTCCGTTCTTGTTTTAAATAACTGTTGGAAAGATTACATGAAAGTGTGGGATCTTTTTTTTCAAAATTTTAGTTTTTATTGGGGTTTTTTCGTTACAATTTTACTCTCTATTTAAAAAATGCATGCTTCTAAAATTAAGAAAAGGCACATTTTGTATTTGTTATGCAGTTTTGAAACTTTGTACTTCAATATGGCTCAAAATGGTTACATAATTATATATATTACTTATAGTTCAATAGGGTTACAAGTTTGAAACTTTGTACTTACATATGGCTCAAAATGGTTACATATATAGATTACTTATAGTTTAATAGGGTTACAGTTTTGAAACTTTGTACTTAAATATGGTTACATATAGTTTACTTATCATTCAATAGAGTTACAATTTTGAAACTTTGCACTTAAATATGTTTCAAAATGTTTACATTTAGTTATACATAGACTACTTATAGTTCAATAGAATTACAGTTTTAAGAACAGCGAGTGTCGAAGGTCAAACTGGACATTCTTTCAAAGCAGATTACTGGGAAGACTTCAGGATGATTGGATTTCGTATATATAGAGAAATTCGGAGATAAAAAAAAAAAAGAATAGAGTGAAAACTAGAGAGATATAGTCAACAGTCCAGTAAAGACATCCAGAGATGTTGATGCAGATCTATCTAACTCTTAAGAGAACTTGTTTAATAGAATCTTGTAGATGCATTATTTGAGTTCTAAATGTTCAATATAGAACATTGTTTATATGTTAAATTTGTTAAAATATACAATGTATAAATGTCTTGCTGTCTTTTTAATAGATAATGAATATCCTGATAGTTAAGTATTTCATTCAATGTGAAAATTCACTGTCAAAAAGTGAGTTTCTAACAGAAGAGTGCAGAACTAACTTTATTGGTACAAAACTCCTACCTACAAACCCGCAATACTCACTTAATTTTAAATATAAAAAATTAAAATTAACAATTAATTAATTACTTTTTGAATTATTCTTGACTTTTGGGAGAATTATCTTTTCACTGATATTGGTGCGCATTAGGGATGTATATAAATATAGTTCTGATATATCATTTCAAGAATAATTCAACAGATAAATAAATGTTATTCAATTTTGTAAGAGGGAAAAAAAAGTAGAATGGTATTTCAATACAGATTTCTTTTAGTCCAATTTTTTTAAATGTTCAAGTGTAATTTAATAATAATTTTTTAATATTTTTATGCAATTAGACCAAAAAAATAATAATTTTATAATTCTAAAGAATAAATATAAAGTATAAGTCGTAGACATATCTTTTGAAGGACATCTACAATTTACTATTTAGCCTCAGTCCTGATATAGACCCTTCAGATATTGGAATTAGTATATAAATAAGAGACCTCAGTGCAAGTTTATATAAGCAGAGATCTCTTTCTCCTTGTCATTTGACGTCATTGAATACTGAAGTTGCCCATAAGAGCCAAGGGGAGAGAACTTGACATTGATAATTAGCAATTGAAGTTTTGCGTGGGAGTGAAACGTGCTGTCATTGGGAGTCAAGTGAGAATCAGGGTAGGAGTCGGATATCGATAGGTTTCAAAAGTGCTATGCTGTGGACATACTTCAAAATTTAAGTAAATTGAAATTTGTTTTGCTAATTAATTTAATGTGTCATAATTTAAACTTGATCGATAGATTATACAAAGAAAGCATCTTGATCCATTGGTAACATGAGCAGCTAATGTGCAAGAAGGCTCAGTGTCGAAACCACAAAACTGTTTCCAGAAACGAGTAAACTCTAATTTTATTGTCCAATGGGCCAATTTAAGTGGGTAAGGGAACATTGCGTTTTTAGGATTGTATATAATGTATTTTGTTTTCTGTAATTCACACTGATATTTATTGTTAAATTTGCAATGCCGCCGAAGAAAAAAAAACTTTTAAACAGATCACACTTGAATCGAAATGAGGAGCCTCAAGCTGATCTATACAAAATGTGGAATTATTAAAAAATAGGAATGAATCTAACAGTTCGAGAATAGACAATGCTAGAACCGAAGAAATCGAAGATGATAGTAGATAATAATCTAAATAAAGGAATTAATAAAATAAAGAATAATTTAGGTTATATGTGCTAGTAAGTAAATAATCAAATAAAAGGGGTCTAAAATAACGCATAAAGGGTCTTAAATAACATGCATAAAGGGTATCGCATGCCTGATAGGAATTTGTCCGGGTCTTCTATCATACACCGCAAAAGTGCGAGGCAGTTACACCCAAAAGTCCTCTCTAAAGGCAGTGGACTCTGCTCATCTACTGTCGGTGAAGTATTCTTAGCATACATAAATAGAACACTAGGTCCATTGATTTTTTGCTATAAAAAAGAGCTAGTTTCAGAAAAGTCGACTTCGAAACTTAAAGGGCGAAGCCGAACTGAATACTTCTGTGTCTATGCCAGGCGCAGACATGATTAAATTGTAACTGGAATTTTTATTAAATGTGTATAAGGCTAAAAAAAATTATTGATAAAATAGAAGAATGGCAAAAATATATATTAACAATCCATATCTCTCTATATATATACATATATAAATATATATGGAATAGATAATCGATTACAGATAATACACACACAGACACACACACATATATATATATATATATATATCACAAAATATGTGTGTGGGTCCACCTCTGCACTGCTACAATTTGCATCCAAATTTAACCAAAATTGGCAGGTATACTTTTACACCCTAGGAAATGTGTATAAATAAAACTAAATATATTAATTAGAATATTTACATATTTTATTGAATATTAGAATATATATATAATATATATTGAATATTAGAATATATAGAATATTCAAATATTTTATTGAATATTATTCAAATATTATATTTTTTAACTTAGAGTACTCATTAGAATATTCAAAGTATAAAAATATTCATGTTGCATATTCAAATTATAAAAATATTCATTTGTATAAACAAAATCGAAAAATATTCATTAGCATATTCAAATTATGAAAATATTCATTAGCATATTCAAATTATGAAAATATACATTTGCTAATCAAAATATAAAAATATTAATTTGTATAAACAAGCTATAAAATATTTATTTGTTTAATCAAAATATAAAAATATTTATTTGTATAATCAAACTAAAAAAATATTCATTTAGATAATCGAAATATAAAAATATTCATTTGCATATTCAAATTATAAAAATATTAATTTATGTAATGAAGATATAAAAATATTAATTTGTATAATAAAACTATAAAAATATTCATTTGTACAATAAAACTATAAAAATATTCATTTGTACAATCAAACTATAGAAATATTCATTTCTATATTTAAAATATAAAAATATTTATTTGTGTATTTAAACTATAAAAATAGTCATTTGTTTATTCAAACTATAAAAATATTCATCTGTATTATAATTTAATAATATTAGTTTCTTATTCATATCAAATGGGTTAAAATATACGATACGCTTCGAAAAAACTAAATATTCATTAGAAAATAAAGTATACAATTAAATGTTTTATCGCAATAAACATTTCGAATCCATTCGATTTATCCTCAGAATTGAAACTTTTAAAAGTTTCAAAAGTACTTTTCTTTCACACTTTTAACCCCGAATCCCTTTATTCAAGAGTGCGGGCTGATATTTACAAAATATTTATATGGGGAAAAAATAAAATAAAATGAAGTAAAAAAAAAAGGCAGTTACCTCAAAAGACACTTTCAAAATATGAAAAGAAAAACACTCTGCTCAGCCTTTGGGTCTTTTGCCGATTTGAAAAGAAGTTTTAGTTTCGAAGAGACTTTTAACGAAAATAAGATTCCGCGCTTCAAAGAGCAGACGGAATAGACATGTTGATTTTTAGCATTTTATAAATGCATAGACTATTTTAAAATAAATATGGTATGGTTTTCAAAAGTTTTTTTATCATAAAATATCCCTTCACACATGTTAAAAGTATAAAAATGTAGAAATAATTCCGATATTAAATACATAATATATAAAATTTATATTAATGCAAGTCTTTTGTTATTCAATTATTTAAGGATTAAATTCATCACACGATTAGTTTGATAAGCATTTATTATAGACTAAATTAAATGTATAAAATCACTTAAAATTTTCAAATATCTCAAGTGGTTAATTGTAAAAAAAAACAAATATTAAAAAAAAATATTACGTTATTTTTATTTGAATTTTTATTTATTCATTATTTTACTGTCTATATTTTAATATTAAAAATTATATAAAAAAAAACTAATTTATTTTACAATAGAATATCTTAACTGAATTTTTTTTTTTAGTTTCATTTTTCATTTAATGAAACTTTTTTTTAGTTTCATTAAATTACATAGGCAACAAATTTCATTAAGGATCGGTAACGTTAAAAGTTTGATGATTATTGCAATAAAAGGTTAAATAATTGCTGCTATTGCATTATCTGTAAAAATTATTATTACATTTCAATTAAACTTAAAAGTTATTCTTAAAAATATGTACAGATACTAAATATGCTTTAATAGTATATTTGAGTTTTGCAACTTTCATATATGAATAAACCATCAACGATATCATTTAATTTTAAAAAAATGCCAAAAGTGATCGCTTTTCTTTTTACTAAAAAGAATGGTTCTATATGATAAAAAAATTGAAAATAACTGGATCTTTATAAACATACTAGCACATATAACCTGCGCTGCAAGGTTCCAGATTTGAAACTTATTAATTCTTTTATTCAGATTAATGTCGATTAATAACTTAGATATCGTCAGATCTAGCATTTGTTACTCTCGACCTATTAGATTCATACCGATTTTCTAATATCTTTGTAAAGACCAGCGTGAGACTCTTCATTTAGATTCAAAATGTGATCCTTTTGAATAATTTTCTTTTCTTAAGCGACATTGCAAATTTTACAATAAATATCAGAGTGAAATTCAACAAACAAAAATACTTTCTACAATCCTATAAAAACTATGTCCCTTCCCCTCTAAAGCTGGCCCATATGACATTCAAATTTCTAATGTCGGAGTATGGGAGAGTGGGAATTCCTTGAACTGAACTGCAGTAATTTGAAAGAACTAATACATTCCGGGTTACAACGTTGGTGGCTTCGGTGGTACAAGAGTCTAGATTAAAACGGAACATTGCTATTTAAAATGTAAGATGGTTGCAATTCAGAAGTTAATATGTTTTATTGGTTTTACGTCGGCCTGTCTGTAAAAAGTACAGCAGCATAAAAAATATCGTAAACCATGCCAAATTCGCCAATCATGAAAATCGCCAAATTGGCATATTAAGTAACTGAGTACTTTTTTAACGATTATTGGACCAATTTCG
Source organism: Caerostris darwini (assembly GCA_021605075.1). Classification (NCBI taxonomy): domain Eukaryota; kingdom Metazoa; phylum Arthropoda; class Arachnida; order Araneae; family Araneidae; genus Caerostris; species Caerostris darwini. Next base: position 538,407 of record BPLQ01007986.1, on the reverse strand, counting down.
AATATATATTTATTTTCATTGTGTTTAAAAGTATTTAATATAAGTATTTGTTATATTTAATATTTTATTCTATTATATATATATTACCATACTAACGAATTATAAAAAATATTATTGATTATACAAATGAATATTTTTATATTTTGATTATACAAATGAATATTTTTATACTTTGATTATACAAATGAATATTTTTATATTTTGATTAAACAAATGCATATTTTTATAATTTGAATATGCAAACGTATATATTTTTATAATTTGAATATGCAAATGAATATTTTTATAATTTGAATATACAAACAAATATATTTAATAAATTATAGTGTTATGTGTATCAACTCATGTTATTAATGATTGAATGCAATTTTTTCAAGCTGCAATATGTTATAATGCTAAAAATGCCTGTGAGTAGGTAATGGACACAACCACGTTAAATATATATACATCTAGGCTAAAGTAAAAATAAAGCATGTGTGTTAAAGAACTAAAGTAAATTAAACGAGTAATAGAATTCTTTCTTTTGATACACATTTGATACTTTATTATACAAATTAGCAGTTTTATTTATCTTATCATTATAAATAATAGAAAGCATAGTAAGTAAGTATTATTCTAAAAATATGTTTTGATTATTCATATAATTGCAAAATTTTAAAAGGTTAATCCATAATATTGAGGTAAGGAGGTTAGTTAATTTGTATTACTTGGATTCCTAATATTAGGTATTCATTTTAAATATTGTAGTAACATAATACGAAATTGAGTAATAAGCAACAGATCATGATTTAATTTTTTTAAATACATTAACTCCAGTATTTAAATTACAAATTGCTTCGTAATAAAAATGTTTTAATATGTAAATATTCAATGTTTTATTGTTTATTTGTGTTTAATTGTTTATTAAAGTATTTCTGTGATTTTTTTAAAAGTATTTTTGGTAAAGTTAACATTTTGACTTCTTCGTCATTATTTGAGTCGTTCTTTATATTTATATTATGCTCTATTAAAAAAAATTAAGCATCCATTGAATACATTTCGAACTTACAGATGGACTTATATATATATATTACTCTGCAACTACAAGTAGAAAATTTACGAATGAATAAATATTCGCCTATTGATTTGTAAAACCTTTACCTACTTGATAAAGAAAAAAAAGATACAAAGGAAAAGAAGTTAAAATATCTTGACAATTCTTATATTATCTGCCCCCTTAAATCTGCGAAGAAAAATAAACAACTACAGTAAATAAAGCATCAAAACATTCCATCCAACAGACATCGTTTAGCGAAGAACTTAAAGTAAATTCGCAGTACAAGAGAAAGCGATCTCTGAAGTTTACATTCGAGATATCTCCGCTTGTTTATGTTGAGGTGTATGTTTTGTGTAGTGAAATGCGCTTTTCTAGAATAAGCGATGTTAGTTTAACCGACGTAAATACCAATTCTACATTCTAGATAAATACTTTTTTTTTAGATTTTTATTCCTTCCAAGACAAAATAAACGATATAAGCAACTTAATAAATATAAAAAGGAAACCTTTGAAACCGAAGTTTGAATATAATTAAAGTGCTTGTATAAAGAAGAGTTTCTCAAACTCTTTCGGGGCAGCTTTAAAATCCTACAAAATAGTTGTAGGTTGATTTGTGGCTCTACGGTCATTTTTCCCCATTTTGGGCTAATTAGACCGGCACCTACAGTTTAACGTGGATTTCGAAGCACTACCTACTAGAACACCACCGTGCCTAGAGTTGAGTTGCCTATTTATAGTTTTTGAATGATGTGAGTGAGAAGAAGTCTAATTGAGTACTGTGACGCTCTGAGACCTGCACATATAGTTTAACATGGATTCTGAACCCCTACAATTTTCCCTGGCACCTCCGTGACTCGAACCAGGAACCTGTGGTACCGAGTGCCAGAGTACTAGCCATTCGGTTATCAAAAAAGCTTTAACATGTAATTCATCACAATACCTTAAGAGCAATTTTACACTTCATCCAATGCTAAATTCATATAAATATATTTTTTGCACTTATTTTTCTTTTGTTTTATTTTTTATTTATTATAATACTCCACTTTAGATATTTCAGAACAAAATACTTTATATACATTTTGAATTTTTCATCATTATGTGAGTAGTTCTTTATATATATACGTTACCCTATTAAAAACATTCAGAAACAATTGAATAAATTACAGTTTCTTTACATTTTAATTTTAGACTTATAGATGGACGTTTATATACATTACTCCAAAACTACATGTATAAAATTTGCGGATGAATAAATATTCACACATTGATTCGTGAAAGATTTAACTACTTGAAAAAAACATGCAAGGGAAAAGAAGTTAAAACATCTTGACAATTCTTATTTTATCTGCCCCCTTATATCTGCGAAGAAAAATAAATAAGGACAGTAAATAAAGCATCAAAACATTCCATCCAACAGATGTCGTTTAGCGAAGAACTTAAAGTAGATTCACAGTACAAGAGAAAGCGATCTCTGAAGTTTACATTCGAGATATCTCCGCTTGTTTATGTTGAGGTGTATGTTTTGTGTAGTGAAATGCGCTTTTCTAGAATAAGCGATGTTAGTTTAACCGAAGTAAATACTCAGCCTTACATTCTAGCTACATTTTTTTTAGTCTTTTATTTCTTCCAAGACAAAATAAATGGTATAAGCAAGTTAATAAATATAAAAAGGAAACTTTTGAAATCGAAGTTTTGATATAATTAGAATGTGTATTATGTAAAGCAGAGGTTCTCAGAATTTTTGAAGTTGAGGAAAATTTAAAATCCTATAAAATGTTTGTAGGTTTGGTTTGCCACACTACAGCAGACTATCTACTACTACTACTACTTTATTAGCACACTTTGGGCTAATTAGACCAGGACCTACACTTAAACGTGGATTTCCAAACACTAACAAACAATATCCATGCCACAGCCGGGATTCGAACCTGAAGCCTATGCTATCAAAGGCCAGAGCGCTAACCAATTGGCCATCAGAAAGCCACAATAATTGTATTTTTGGTTAGGTTAACCGCTGTGCAGTCCTCTTGCGTACACGAGGACTAAACAGACCAGTACCTACAGTTTAAAGTGAATTCCGAACTACCAGCAAAACATCCATGACACCGCCAGGAGGAGCACCTCAAGACGCTGGCACCAACGGCCAGAGCGCTAACCAATTGTCCATCGGGTCACCAAAATAAAATTCAGATTTGGTGTGTTGATCTACGGTCACCTTGTGTACACGAGAGATAAACAGACAGGGAGCTACAGTTTAAAATGATATAAGAAGGTTAGTTGAATAATTGAATTCCTAATACTAGTTAATACTTTTTAATAATACAGTATGAAATAATGCGAAACTAAATAATAAACATCAAATCGTGATTTAATTTTCCTTATGATATATAATCTACACTATTGTCCATAAATTAAGGATAATGAAGTTCAGGCAAATAAAGAGACAGAAGTAAAACAAATTTGACTTATTTGTAAAGTCTATTTATTAAACAAAAGGTAAAGAGCAAAAAAGATGCTATATGTTTGACATAATTAATAAAAATTGAGATTTTTACTCCCTGGAGCAAATTTCAAAAAAGAACCTATTGACATAAAACAGTATAGCATGGTTAGTATGATGGTTAATATGGAGTAGGTCTCCCCGAAGGATGCAATACAGGCCTCACAACGTCTAGGCAGGCTGAGTATCAAATTATCAATCTGATCTTGGGGAATATTACACCACTCATCAAGCAATGCCATCCGAAGTTCCGGTTGACAGTTGGGAGGGGGTTGACGGGCTGCAATTCGTCGTCCAAGCATATCCCACACATGCTCTATTGGATTCAAGTCCGGTGAGTATGCTGGCCAATCCATATGGGGGATATCCTCCAATTGAAGGCATTCGTCTACAATGTTTGCACGGTGAGGACGGGCGTTGTCATCCATAAACAGAAATTCAGCACCCATGGCGCTCCGAAAAAAACGTACATGTTGTTCCAGAATGACATTCCGACAGATGTGGCCTGTCATCGTTACACTCTGAACATGCAGGTCAGTTCTGGAACCCAGAATAATTCCTCCCCAAACGAGCCATCCTGCACCACCGTAACGGTGTCGTTCAGTGGTGATCTCTTGGTGGTAACGGGTACCTGGCGCTCTCCATATGAAAGTCCGGCGAGAATCAAACTAAACCTGGACTCGTCGGAAAACATCACACAAGACCACTGTTGCGGTATCCACAATGCATGCTCTCTACTCCAGGTTAATCGTAGGCGACAGTGAGTTGCGGTAAGTGGAACACATCTGACAGGACTACGAGCATATAGGCCAATGTGCCCTAAGTGTCTGTACACGGTCTGCCTTGAAACTGTCGTACCGGTAGCTGAAGAGAGCTGACGAGACAGGTATGATGCTGTGCTCTGTCTGTTTCTTTTGCTAAATACTGGTCCTCGTTCGGCGTTGTAACTCGGGGGCGATCTGTTTTGTAACATCTACTCACATTGCCATCATCTTGGAATCGTTGCCAAAGCCTGGAGATGACACTCTGGGCGATTCCAAGTTCATCGGATACTTCCAGCTGGGTACGTCCACATTCCCGTCGTCCGATAATTCTACCACGTAAAAAATCATCCAAATGCTTCCTTTGTGCCATAACTATGCGGTTATTGCACTGAAAGGCTTTTAAAGCGCTTGTGAACAATTTTACTTCTTTGCCACCATTCCTTATATACCCCTCTCTTACACTCTCGTCATTGTGGCGTACTATCCGCGCCATCTGGTGGTTTCCTGTAATTTTCATATTCTTCTTCAAGATGTGTGTGATAATTCTACAGGTGAAATTTTTATTTTAGAGTTCAATTTCTGTGTGATTCTGAATTATCTCTAATTTATGGACATGAGTGTATAATGTTTGAATTACAAATTGCTTGGCAATAAAAAAGTTTTAACAAGTAAATGCTAAATGCTTTCTTTTATTGCATATAGTTTGTTTGTTTATTAAAGTATTTGTTTGGTTTTTGTTTATTAAAGTATTTTTGTTAATGTCCACATATTGAATTCATCGTCATTCTTTGAGTCTTTCTTCTTATTTATATTAAAAACATTCAGAATCAAATGAATACATTCCAGTTCCTTCACATTTTAATTTTGGACTTACAAAAGGACTTACATTTATATTACTCTGTAACTACATGTAGAAAATTTACGAATGAATAAATATTCACTCATTAATTTATGAAACTTTTATCAACTTGGAAAAGAAAAATATACATATACAAAGGAAAAGAAGTTAAACTATCTTGACAATCCTTATTTTATCTGCCCCCTTAAATCTGCGAAGAAAAATAAACAAGGACAGTAAATAAAGCATCACAACATTCCATCCAACAGACATCGTTTAGCGAGGAACTTAAAGTAAATTCGCAGTACAAGAGAAAGCGATCTCTGAAGTTTACATTCGAGATATCTCCGCTTGTTTATGTTGAGGTGTATGTTTTGTGTAGTGAAATGCGCTTTTCTAGAATAAGCGATGTTAGTTTAACCGACGTAAATACTCAACCCTACATTCTAGATAAATATATTTTATTTTTTTCGATTTTTATTTCTTCCTAAACAAAATAAATGGTATAAGCAAGTTAATAAATATTAAAAGGAAACCTTTGAAACCGAAGTTATGATATGATTAGAATGTGTGTGCAAAGCAGAGGTTCTAAAACTTTTTGATGTCTGGGCAGATTTAAAATTCTACAAAATAACTGTAGGTTTGATGTGTTGATGTACAGCAGACTATCTATTACTATTACTACTATAACTACTACAAACATACTCCTATCTATCCATCTACTACTACTCTATTTGCACTCTTTGGGCTAATTAGACAGGGGCCTACAATTTAAAGTGGATTTCGTACCAAAAATAAACAGCCATGCCACAACCATGTTTCGAATGTAAAGCCTGTGCTACCAAAAGCCAGAGCGCTACCCAATTGGCCGTCTGGCCACCAAAATTATTGTAGCTTTGGTTTGTCGCTATACGGTTATCTTGTGCACCTAAGTAGCTAAGCAGACCGGGACCTACAGTTCAACTTGGATTTTGAACCACTTCTACTGCTACTACTACTACACCACACCACATCACTGTGCCTAAAGCTGAGCTGCCTCTATACAATTTGGGAATGATGTGGGTGAAAAGTCTGATTGGGCTCTGTGATGCTCTACGGTCATAGGAGACCGGAACCTATGGTTTAACGTTGATTTCGAACACTACAAACATCCATGGCACCACCGGGATTCGAATTCGAAACCTGTGGAACCGAGCTACAGGGGTTAACCACTTTGCCATCAGACCCCCTTCCACCCGATTTCGAACCACTAACACATATCCATATCACCGCCAGAATTCAGAACTGCAGCCGGTGGTGCCAAAGGCCAGAGCGCTAACTAATTGGCCATCAGACAGCCAAAACAATTGTAGGAGCACTATTTACAATTTTATGAGAAATATGTTATAATAATGAAGTCAAATATTACAGACAAAAAATGCTGTAATAAAAACATAAAATTATACGCTCTTTCAGTTTATTTATTCTTGTGTTTGCGAGAAACACTTACCTGAAAAGTACTAACGATTTCGTCAATGTTCGGGAATATATTTTAAAGGCAAACTCTCATTTCAAATTCAATACATTGCATAATTTCTTCATTTTTACACTTCATTTTGGAGAGTTTAGAAAATCCTCAATCCCATCAATACATATGAGGTTTAAAATTTTAGTAGTGCCAACGGCCATACCATGCTGAATATACCGGTTCTCGTTAGATCGCCGAAGTCAAGCATCATTGGGCGAGGTCAGTACTTGGGTGGAGGACCACCTGGGAACACCGCGTGCCGTTGGCTTTCACAAATTTGGGACCTGAATGGCCGAGTGTCTAGCGCTCCGGCGCTCGGTGCCACAGGTTTCGGGTTCGAATCCCGGCGGTGCCATGGATGTTTGTAGTGGTTCGGAATCCACTTTAAGCCGTAGGTCTCGGTCTCCTATGACTGTAAGAGCGTCACGGAGCCAAAGGCAGACTTCTACCTACGGGTGCTCCATCACAACAGAAGCTGCTTCCTTCCCCTTCAATCAATGAGTACGTATGGACTCGTGGGCTTGGCCAGCCAAGTGGGATAAGAAACAAAAACAAATTTTAGTAACAATTCTCATATCTACTGCCATAAAATTACTCATATCTACTGCCATTAGTATAAGCTTCATTACTTATGCAATAAGAAAATGGATGAAAAAACATTAAAAAATATCACTTGTTACATTGACAATAAAATTGTTTGCTATTTCTGCAGCGATAAATTAAATACTTGTAATAACTGTTGGAATCATTTCAGTTGTGATTTCAGTTTTATTTTTATTACTTATTTGCACCTAATAATAAAATAAATACCTTTAGATTTAAATGAAAAACCTGTAATATTTATCTAATTTTAACTGAATAAAATATCAAATATACTACGATATTCAATCAGAACGAATGATTCTGAATGAACGGCAAAAAGTTATCACTTAGGTAATGATTGGTACATCATTACCATGTGGAAAATAAAAATTTGTTAAGCTCATCTTGAATAATTCAAATTAGAATGAAATTTTGTTGATGTAATTTTATACTTGCTGTATTCTATAAGTCAAAGAAATTTGGAGGTACAAATCACTAAAATATCTTCGTAAGAAAGCACTAAGAAATTCCATATATTCTGTAGGAAATTAAAAACAATTCTAAATAGTTTTTTTTTATTATTATTATTTTGTTAGTATAATATAAAATTATTATTCTCAAAAAAAAAAAAAAAAAAAAAAAACATTAAATATAACAAGCTCATGTTTCCAAATATTTTATTTAAAATTAATTCATTTATATACAATTTATTTTTTTATTTGAACTATAATCCAGAATTCGTGGTTATTCTAACTACATAAGTAGAATTTTAAAATAACTTTAGAAATTTTTAAATAAATTTTAAAATTTTAAAAAAATTTCTCATGACAATATAATTTCTGTAAAAAGTCTTTGTGAAAAAAATTCAAACAAAATGTTTTCCTTTAAGTGTAAAAACTATTTCGGGAATCATTATAAGTCTTATAAAGTGACACCTCTGAAACTAACTTCCTTTTTCTCCACCACTCAGCCCGTACCTATGGCTGTGCACCAGTACCAGTTATATAGTGTAACAAAGGTGGGCTCGCGCATAACATGAGCCGCCCACCTACAAGCGAAGATGGAGTGGTTACAACGCCTTGTTGGAGGAATTTTTAGGGGTAACTGTCGCGCATTTTTCGTTTCGTATAGGAGAACAATCACTAAATTCTTGTTTACATAAAACCTTATTAGACCTACTTTGGCTTATGCCTTTGAAATTTGGACTTTGGCAGGATCTGATGAGGCCCATTTGGGTCTATTTGAGCTGGAGATTTTAGGGTTATTCTTTGACCTGTTAAGAGAAGCCGGTACATTGTTGGAGAAGCCGGTACAGCGCAGAAATATATAAATGTTATAAAGACCCAGATATTATAAAATTTATTTAGATCAATAGATTAAACTGGGCTGCTCATATATTTAGAATGAGTGATTTAAACCCTGTAAAATGGCTCGTTTCGGTATAGCCACAGGGACAAAGAGGAAGAGGACGAGCCAGGCGGCGATGATAGATGCAGTTGCGAAGGATTTTGCTGTACTGGGGGTTAGGAATTGTAAAACCCTAGACACCCAGAAGAACGCATGAAAATCTCTTCAAAGGAAAGCCTTGGCCCACTCTGGGCTGTAGTTCCATTGATGTTGACGATGATGGGATAAAAACCGGAAAAATCATTCAATATAGTTGATTATCTGTGTGGAACACATTGTCACAATCGCTATCAAGTCTCATGGTTTCAAAAAGCAGTGACTACAACCATTCTATAAGTGGATTCGAACTTCAGCCTTCCTGTACGTTATCAGCCGATATCACGTTCCGCTTCAAAAAATATTATTGTTTAAATATATTATAGAATAAATTTGACCTAAAAAATCTTTATAGATTATAAATTAGACATTTGCATTATATAGATTAGAAAGACTAGACTTTTGGAAAAAGGAACTTGAGATTTAGACTAGAAAATAATAAAGTGTTTGTTTACTATATTGTAGTTTTGATTAATGGTAAGAATTTAAAGAATTTTTCTTCATTAGTTTTATTTTTAATTTAGTTAACTAATTTTTGAAAATGTTTTAATGTCTTTAATAGCTAATTATTCATAATAAGCAGTAAAAATACCATCATCAAATTATCCATTGTTTTTAAGTAGAAAAATTCTATCATTATTAGTTTAATATGCTTTAACGTAAGACTACAGATAAGCGTAAGAAATTATTTGGTTTCTATCAAGAACATATAAGAGTTTTTTTAAAAAATACTCAATATTTTAATATAACAAGTAGCGAAATAGGATACAATAGTACATCCTCATATACTATATGACCCCATTTAAACAAGAATGGAGTACAAAAATCGAAATTGTATGTGCATCTCATCATTTCCCTTCGAAAATTCAAGTCGGCAATTCCGCGAGCGTCCTATTCCGAACCGTTTTCCTTAAAAAGCAGCGCGACACTTAAAATAGAAACGATTCCAAAAAAGGATGCCACTTCCAACTCTTCACCCGACAGGGTCCCGAGACGCGACAAAAAAGAGGCACGACCAATTTATTACGTCGGGATTTCGAATGGATTTGTAGTGCGGGGGTGGGAGGGGGGGGGGGGCATATCTGATTGTGCGACAAGAGTTTGGGGGCGGCGACAGGAAAATTGGTTCAGGAAAGGGGATCTCTCGAAGCTCAGGAGTTTCGGAGGGGCGAGCTTTTGTTGCAGCTTAGAGCACGAGAAATTGCAAAAATGTACACTTTCACACCCAGGGAGATAATGAAGCCTGTTTAGAGAGCAGAGAGATCTGCTTTCTGGGAATGGTGAAAAGAAAGCAGATCAAGCGACGACACAGAAGAGTCTGATGCTCTTTAACAGGTTCAAAACGAATGCAGTTCTGTAACAAATTATGCTAAATTGTCAGTAATTTTCTATTTTGATTTTTTTCAAGTGAAACTTAAAGAAGATTTAACATCGTTTCGCAATTCAATATTTTGAGTTTTTTTGTTGGAAAATATTTCAAATAAAAAACTTTTACTAATATTGCAATGTTTTGCAACTTTGAAACAACCTTATTGTTATTTATAAATTCATTCTATGAGGTAATCTTCATTGGCACAGCAGCCTTATGGTGGGCCAAGGCCGCCTGCCTACTAAAAGATTTCGAGACAGGAGACGTTTTCTATTTAAGGAATAGGGTTGTCAGCACACAAACCCAATGTTCTACACTCATATTAGACCGAGATCTACGTTTTAAAGTGGATTGCGAACCACTTCAAACATCCATGGTATCGCTAGAAGTTGAACCCGAAACCTATGTCATCGAGATCAATTGCGCTAGTCACTCGACCATTCAGGCCCTACTTTGTTGTATTTCTGATTAATGGTAAGAAGTTGAAGAATTTTTCTTAATTCATTTCGTTTTTCATTTAGTTAACTTATCTTGAAAAATATATTAATGTCTTAATAAATAATGAAGTAGTTATCCTAATTAACAATGAAAATACCATCATGAAATTAATTAGTTTTAATGCAGAAAAAATGTCCTATAATTGGGTTTGTAAGTGGTTTGGAATCCACCTTAAACTGTAAGATTACCTCAAAGCGTACACAAAATGACTGCTGAGCGGCAAGCCAAACAAAAAAAAAACCTATTATTGGTTTAATATGCAACAATAAGGTTTAATATGTAAATCTCACAAAATCCAATAGATAAATTTAAGAATTTATTTAATTTCCAACAAGAACTTAAGAATACCATAACATAATTACTTAATGTTTTTAATGGAATAAATTGCGAGATAGGATACAAAAGTACATCAACATATGTTATAGGACCCATTTAAGTAAGAACGAAAAAAAAAATTTAGATTAAAATTGTGCATGCATTTCGAACATCCCCAGCTCATCATTTCCCTCCGAAATGCAAGTCGGCAATTTCGAGAGCATCCTATTCCGAACTGTTTCCTTAAAAAGCAGCGCGACACTCAAAATAGAAACGATTCCGAAAAAGGATGCCACTTCCGACTTGTCACCCGACAGGGTCCCGAAACGCGACAAAAAAGAGACACGAATAATTCATTACGTCGGAATTTCGAATGGATTTGTAGTGCGGGGATGTGAGGGGGCGAGGGGGCGTATCTGATTGCGCGACAGGAAAATTGGTTGAGGAAAGTGGATCTCTCGGAGCTCGGGAGTTTCGGAGTTGCGAACTTTTGTTGCAGCTCAGGCACGAGAAATTGCAAAAATATGTACTTTTACACGCAGGCAGATAATGAAGCCGGTTTAGAGAGCAGAGCAGATCTGCTTTTTGGAAATGGTGAAAAGAAAGCAGATTAAGCGACGGCACAGAGGAGTTTGTTATCTTCTAACAGGCTCAAAACAAATGCAGTTTTGCAACAAATTACTATACTAAATTGTCAGTAATTTTCTATTTTAAAATTTTCAAGTGAAACTTAAGAGATTTAAATTGTGTCTCTGTTGAACACTACATTTACTTATGTTTAAAAAAGGCAAAAAGTATTGTTTCTCAATTTAATATTTTGTTTAAATGTTTGGAAAACATTTCAAATTAAGTACTTTTACTGTTATTGCAATGTTTTGCAACTTTCAAATATCCGTATTGTTATTTATACTTACAATCTGTAAAATAATCTTCTTCTTTTTCATTGTCGCAATAGCCCATGCTGTATCAAATCCGTCAGCCTACTGGTAGTATTCAAAACATATGTTTTCTCTTACAGGGTAGGATATCAGCCAAAATCTTAGGGAGCCTAATGACCGTGCGGATAATGTTCTGGCTCTCTGTGCCACAGGTTTCGGTTTTGAACCCCCACCGTGCCATGGATGCGTGTAGTGGTTCGGAATCTACTTTAAACCCTCGGTCACGGTCTAACTAGCACAAAGCGTGAAAAAAATAACTGTAGAGTGGCAAACCAATCCAAACAAAACCCATTAGCGGTTTCATATGCAACAATAAACTTTGACTCAATACAATAGATAAATTTAAGAAATTATTTAATTTCCATCAAGAATATAACATAACAGTTCTTCTATATATTAAAGCAGAAAAATTCTCCTAATAATAGGAGGCTATGGCTTTGTTAGTGATTTGGAATCAACCTTAAACTGTAGGTTCCGGTCTAATTAGCCCAAAGCGTACACAAAATGACCGTAGAGAGACAAACCAAATCAAACAATTAGGAAGTAATTTAATTTTCATCAAGAACATAACTGTACCATAATAGGGTTTTTTAAAAAAAATATTCAATATTTTGGTTATCAAATAAATAGCGAAATAGGACACAGTAGTACATTCCCATATGCTATATGACCCATTTGAATTAGAATGAAAAAAAATTCTACATCAAGATTGCTACATGCATCTCATCATTTCCCTTCGAAAATGCAAGTTGTTCAATTCCGAGAGCATCCTATTCTGAACTGTTTCCTCAAAAAAGCAGCGCGACACTTAAAATAGAAACGCTTCCAAAGAACATGCCACTTCCGACTTTTCACCCGACAGGGTCCCAAGACGCGACAAAGAGAGACACGAACAATTTATTACGTCGGGATTTCGAACGGATTTGTAGCGGGGGTGTGACGGGGCAGGGAGGGGATCGTGTCTGATTGCGCGACAGGAAAATTGGTTCAAGAAAGTGGATCTCTCGGAGCTCGGGAGTTCTGGAGGGCGGGAGCTTTTGTTGCAGCTCAGGCACGAGAAATTGCAAAAATATATATAATACACCCAGGGCGATAATGAAGCCGGTTTAGAGAGCAGAGCAGATCTGCCTTTTGGGAATACTGAAAAGAGAGCAGATTAAGAGACGACACAGAAGAGTTTGATGTCCTCTAACAGGCTCAAAACGAATGCTGTTTTGCAACAAATTACTATAGCAAATTGTCAGTAATTTTGTATTTTAATATTTTCAATTGAAACTTAAGAGATTTAACATCGATTCGCAAACAATATTTCGCAATTCTATATGTTGTGTGATTTTTTGGAAAATATTTCAAATAACAAACTTTTGCTATTATTACAATGTTTTGCAACTTTCAAACAACCTTATTGTTATTTATAAGTACAGTCTATGAGATAATCTCCATTGTCGCAACAGGGAGTAGGGCTGTCAGCCCCCAATCCCAACGTTCTACAGTCATATTAGACCAAGGACTACTTTTTAAAGTTGATTCCGAACCATTACAAACATCTATGGTGCCGGCTGGGAGTCGAATCCGAAACCTATGTTACCGAGCGCAATAGCTCATAACACTCGCCTATTCAGGCCTTATTTCATTGTAATTTTGATTAATGGTTAGAAATTAAGGAGTTTTTTAAAATTTATTTTGTTTTTTATTTGGTTAACTAATTTTCAAAAATATATTAATGTCTTTAATAGCTGTTGAAATAGTTATCATAATCAGCATTGAAAATACCATAATCAAATTAATTAGTTTTAATGCAGAAAAATTATCCTATTATTGGATTTGTTAGTGGTTCGGAATCTATTATAACATACTAATTTAAGAGCCACTACCTATTATAACATATTTCTCACAAAATTTTATATAGTGCTCCAATTATTTTGGCTGTCTGATGGCCAATTGGTAAGCGCTCTGGCTTTTGGCACCACAGGCTTCACGTTCGAAAGTTGGCGGTGTCGTAGATGTTTGTTAGTGGTTCGAAATCCAACATAAACTGTAGGTCCCGATCTAATTAGCCCAAAGCGTGCACAAAAGTGGCGTAGAGCGACAAACCAAACCAAAATTACTATTGACTTAATAGGCAGCAATAAAATTTAACGGAATACAATAGATAAATTTAAGAACTTATTTAATTTCCATCAATAATATAATTACACCATAACAGTTATTTAAAAATTACTTAATAAAGTTTTTAATGGAATAAATAGTGAAATATTGTTAATGCATTTAATCGCTAATGAAGTAGTTATCATAAATAACATTGAAAATACTATCATCAAATTAATTAGCTTCAATGGAAAAAAAATTATCCTGTTATTGGGTTTGTTAGTGTTTCGGAACCTACATTGAACTGCTGTTCTTGGCCTAATTAGCCCAAAATGATAGTAGATCGGCAAAAAAAAAAAAAATGCAACAATAAACAATGCAATTAATATGCAAAAATAAACTTTAACGCAATACAATAGATAAATTGAAGAAATTATTTAATTTCCTTCAAAAACATAACTGTACCATAAAGTTATTTAAAAAATTATTTAATGTTTTTTATCGAATAATTAGCAAAATAGGGTACCGTACTACATCCACTTATGCTATAAGACCCATTTAAACAACAATGAAAAAAATATTTTAGAGCAGAATTGCTACATGCATCTAATCATTTCCCTCCGAAATGCAAGTCGGCAATTACAGGAGCGTCCTATTCCCAACTGTTTCCTCAAAAAGCAGCGCCACACTTAAAATAGAAACGATTACAAAAAAAGTTGCCACTTCCAACTTCTCACCCGACAGGGTCCCGAGACGCGACAAAAAAAGAGACACGACCAATTTATTACGTCGTTATTTTGAATTTACTTCTAGTGGGGGGGGACGTATCTGATTGGGTGACAAGGGTCCGGGGGACAGAAAAATTACTTTAGTAAAGTGGATCTCTCGCAGCTTAGGAATTTCGGAGAGCGAGCTTCTGTTGCAGCTCAGGCACGAGAAATTGCAACAATATGTACTTTTGCACCCAGGGAGATAATAGAGCCGGTTTAGAGAGCGCGAAGATCTGCTCTTTGGGAAAAATGAAAAAAAAAGCAGATTAAGCTACGGCGCAGAAGAGTTTGGTGTCCCCTATCAGGCTCGAAACGAATGCAGTTTTGCAACACATTATACTAAATTGTCAGCAATTTGATATTTTAATATTTTCAAGAGAAACTTAAGAGGTTTAAATTGTTTAACTGTTGAACACGACGTCTATCTATGAATGAAAATCGACAAAAAAACATTGTTTCGGAATTTAATATTTTGTGTGTTTTTTTGGAAAATATTTCAAATAACAAACATTCACTATTATTGAAACGTTTTGCAACTTAGATACATCCTTATTTTTATTAAGACGTACAGCCTATAAGATAATTTTTTCTTATTATTTTCCAGTGCCACAACAATAGTACATCGACATATGCTGTATGACCCATTTAAACAAGAACGGAAAAAAATAATCTACAGCAAAATTGTGCATGCATTTCAAACATCCACATCTCATCATTTCCCTTCGAAATGCATGTTGTCAATTTCGTGAGCATCCTATTCCGAACTGTTTCCTCAAAAAGCAGCGCCACACTTAAAATAGAAACGATTCCCAAAAAGGATGCCACTTGAGACTTTTCACCCGACAGGGTCCCGAGACGCGACAAAAAAGAGACACGACCAATTTATTACGTCGGGATTTCAAACGGATTTGTAGTGCGGGGGTGAGAGGGGGCGGGGGGGGATATCTGATTGCGCGACAGGAAAATTGGTTCAGGAAAGTGGATCTGTCGGAGCTCAGGAGTTCTGGAGGGCGGGAGCTTTTATTGCAGCTCAGGCACGAGAAATTGCAAAAATATATATAATACACCCAGGGAGATAATGAAGCCGGTTTAGAGAGCAGAGCAGATCTGCTTTTTGGAAATAGTGAAAAGAAAGCAGATTAAGCGACGGCACAGAAGAGTTTGGTGTCCTTTAACACGCTCAAAACGAATGCAGTTTTGCAGCAAATTATACTAAATTGTCAGTAATTTTCTATTTTAATATTTTCAAGTGGAACTTAAGAGATATAAATTGTTTCTCTGTTGAAAACTGCGTCTACTTATGTATAAAATTTGCAAAAAAATGTTTCGAAATTTAATATTATGTGTTTTTTGTGAAATATTTCAAATTGGAAATGTTTACTATTATTACAATGTTTTGCAACTTTGAAATATTCTTATTGTTATTTATACGTACTGTCTATAAGATAATGCTCTTCTTTTTCTTTTGCGGAACAGCCCCATGGTAGACCAAGAACGTCTGCCTACTGGCAGATTTCAAAACATGTGATGAGATGAAATCCGTGTCAAAAATATGTATTCCTTCCTTCTTCATTGGCGCAACAGTTCCAAAGTGGGCCAAAGCCGTTTGCCTACTGGCAGATTTCAAAACATGACATGTTTTCTTTTACAGTGTTGGGTTGTCAGTCCAACGCTAACAGCCATATTAGATCGAGACCTATGATTTTAAGTGGATTCCGAACCACTGCAAACATCCCTGGCACCGCCTGTGGAACCCAAAATCTGTGGCATCAAGTGCCAGAATAGGGTAATCTGTTGTTGTTGTTCTAATGCAGCTGGCAATACAGAGACGGTTAATCTGCGTGCCATGCATCACTGTTACTCATTTAGCACTACCCCGTGGACATGTGTAGCTTGAAGATATGATGCGGAAGCGAGCAACATTACCGCCACAACACTCTACGATCCTATTGTTAGAGACCTACGGTTTAATGCGGATGCCGAACCACTACGAACAAACTACTTCCGAACCACTACGAACAAACTACTTCCGAACCACTATACTGTTGCACCGCCGGGACTCGAATCCGAAACGTATTGTACTGAGTACCACAGCCCACAGCGTTAGTCACTCGGCCATTAGGCCCTAGATTAGGGTAATCTAATTTATGTAAAATACACGTGTTGTTGTTTGTTGTTGCTTATCCCCTTGATTTAGAATCCTAAACCAAGGTAATCTAATTTATGTAAAATACACGTACACACACTATATATATATATATAATTTCTTGAAATTGCAGTTTAATATAATGTTTTTGATGCATTTAATACGAATTCGCTTGTAAATTTATATTTTATTAAATTAGTAACATTTTATTGTAGAATTACATTTTATACAGGTACAGGTTTATTTACATCAAGAGTTTAAAATATTTGCTTTTAGTCTGACATTTTACCTAGAAGACATTTAAAGCAACGGCTTATTTAAAACTATGTAGCATCATTTTGTGTAATAAATTTTAAGCAACATATATATTTTCTAAATGTTTAACGAATCTGATAAATTACATGTCAATATTATTATTGAGAATAAAATTTATTCTTTAGATTTCGACTCCCTTTAGTATTCCCTCTTTGGCTTATGGGCACATTAGCATATGCATGAATGCTCGTGATTTAAATTTCTGACAGTGTTAAAACCATAATTAACAGAAAGGTCATAAGCTGAATGTTGTAAGGTTGGTTATTCTACATGTATAAACTTCTATATAAAGTTCCTTATGGGGCACTTAATATTAAAGAATGATGATTTTGTTTCTTTTTTCTTGGAAGGAAAACAAATGGTACGTTATAGAAAGTAAAAAATGCTTTTCTTAATTTTTTTAAAAAGACAGGACCAGAAATGATACACAATAAAAATATATTTTTTTAATTTGTAGTGTGCAGGTTGGACAATCAGATTGTAATTGTATGTGGTTGGGTTGAGATACTTAAGGCACAGGTTGGAGAACTCATAGCTTTATTTACACAATCACAGATACCACACATATACTTAGAGATATGCAATATTTAACACATATAAAGTCAGATAAATATAGATTCGTGGAAGGATTCCCCTTCTAAACCGAAAACCCGTAACTCGGATATGCAAAATATACTTTCTGTCCTGGTGAGAGTCTGTAGACCAACAGACCATTACTCCAGAACATCACAAAAAGCGCTCTTGCTAGTGGGTAGGAGGAAGTATGGTTACAAATTTTAATGTCCAGAAATCATAAAATATGCTTGGTTGGTTCAAATACCAGTTTGTAGGAAAGCAAATTCAGGCTAGTGTAAATTTTAGTGCCAGAGAACAGATGTCCATTGTATCTGTTTTCTATTGAACGACTGCCAATATGGAATTGCATAACACACTGCCTATAGAATCACTGCCTCAAAAATTGTGTGACACGCTGCCCATAGAATAGATCATTACAGCAGAATTGTGTGAACATTTTCCACTGAATAGATGACCATATCAGAATTGTGTAATTTTTTTATTGGAAGATTTTCAATACGGAATTGTGTGACATGCTGCATTTAGAGTAGATCATTACAGAGGAATTGTGTGACATACTGCCTATAGAATAGATCATTACGGCAGAATTGTGTGGCACATTGCCTATAGAATAGGTCATTATTGCAGAATGTCTGTGGCAATTTGTTACAATATAGATCCCATACTGAAAACAAAAAAAATTGTATTACTTTGTAGTATATTAATAATTTAGGAATTTAAAAAAAAAAATTGAATGGCAACATATTATCCAACTTTAATAGCATGTTGCGAATCTAATATACTTATTGATAAAAATACCTACATATTGAACAAATATCGCGACCTTTTCTATGAATAATATTTGGATAGATAAACGGATATACAAATCTATTTCTTATAGAAACATCTCAATAGCACGCATTTTATTACATTTTCTTTAGTTCAATACATAAAAGATTCATTCAAATTTTCTATAATCTGTAGACACAAATAATGTTCGACAGAAATATTTCAAATATTTTATCAAAAGACTGTATTTCTGATCTAAAAGAAAGGATTGGCGTTTTCATTTTGATTCAAGTAAAAAATATGTATTGTAAAAAAAGGCACAATAATATATAAATATTATTTTAGAGAATACTTCAAAGCTTTGTCCACAGAATTTGCACAATGGTTCTTTACAATAACTCAAATCATCAAATTGCAAGGCTTTTTTATTCACATCGCTAACATAGAACACAGGTAGACGTAAGAGGGGAAAAAAGAAAAACATCTCAATTGAAAACATAAAAACCATACCTTCTTCAAATGGAATATAGGGAAGAAAAAAATTGCATGGAATGGCATTATAAAAGAGATGGGAAGATGTTTGTTGGAGGATTGAATCCTTCCGCTATGTTTGTTGCTTTCCTCAATGAATTTTTGTTCGAAATTTCTTTGTTACTGTCGTCCTGCTGTGATTAATGTTTGAGAAACAAAATTTTTTCATGTCTTGGTTTTATTTATGGTCTTTCATGGTTTGGTGGAACACCGTATTTGAAAAGAATCCAACCGGATTTTCCGTTTGAAGAATGTTTGATAAAAATACATAAGGCTGTTTAAGAGTTTGAGAAATGTTTTAATTTTTGTACAAATCAATTAATTTTATTTAAGACTGTTTTGTAATAAAATAAAATTAATGAGATAAAACTGCTTTTATCAGAATTATATATATATATATATATATATATATATATACGTATATTTTTATATGCTTCGATATCTTAAAAAATAATAATAATTGATATAATATGGTAAAAAAGAAAAGAAGTCTTGCAAAAATTTTCATATTAAAATTCTAAAAGAAAATTTAAAAAAAAAAATAGATGCACTAGTGCTAATTTTTTTTACAATAAATCAGGTTTACTATTGTGGATGAAATAAATTAAAGAATATCAAATATATAATACATTAATATTCTTTATATGTATTCATCCACGATATTAATTTCATTTTTTAACTTTAAATAAATTTCGAGATTTTTATTAAATTTTAAGGACTAATAATAGTTATCAAACTTTTAAAGAATTTATTATTGTTTTCAAAACAATTTATTATTACAACTTTATTAAATTATTTATTTATATTTTTTTCCTCATAAATCTCTTAGAATATAACAAAACGTATTAATAATATGTAAACGCAATACAATAACTAGGCAAGAAAAAATAATGGTGAAGGAAACTATTATATAATACAAAATAGTCCAATATGTGCAAACTCAAGAAAACATACAAAGTTGTAAATGAATAAAAACAATAGCGATGAGAATAATTGGAGAGTTTTTAACAGTAATTAACAATGCATCATAATAGTTATTATGTTCATTGGAAAGGGTGTAATCACTTAATGTGTATTGCATGTAAGCTATTTATGTGTATTAAATATATGTGTAGGTATACACTGAAGTGACAAAAGTCATGGGATAGCAATATGCAAATTTTCAGATGGCAGTAGCATCACGTAGAACAGGTATAAATGCGCAGTGCTTTCGCAGAGCTTCATTTACGTTCAAGTTATTCATATGAAGAGGTTTCGACGTGATGATGACCGCACGACGGGAATTAACAGACTTTGAATGCGGAATGTTAGTTGGAGCTAGACGCATGGGTCATGCCATTTCGGAAATCGTTAGGGAATTCAACATTCCCAGATCCACTGTGTCAAGAGTGTGCCGAGAGTATGAAATTTCAGGCATAACATCCCACCATGGACAGAGCAGTGGTCGACCGCCTGCACTTAACGACCGAGACCGGCGACATCTGTAAAGAGTCGTAAATTCTAACAGACAAGCAACACTGCGTCAAATAACCGCAGAAATCAATGTGGGACGTACAAGGGACTTGTCTGTTAGAACTGTGCGGAGAAATTCGGCTTTCTTGGGCTATTCCAGCAGAAGACCGACTCGAGTGCCGTTACTGACAGAATGACATCGCTTGCAGCGACTCTCGTGGGCACGTGAGCATAGCGGTTGGTCCCTAGATAAATGGAAAACCGTGGCCTGGTCCAATGAGTCACGATTTCAGTTGGTAAGAGCTGATGGTAGGGTTCGAGTGTGGCGCAGACCCCACGAAGCCATGGACCCAAACTATCAGCAAGGCACTGTTCAAGCTGGTGGTGGCTCCATAATGGTGTGGGCTGTTTTTTCATGGCATGGACTTGGTCCTCTGGTGCGACTGGACCGAACATTGACTGGAAATGCTTATGTTCAGCTACTTGGAGATCACTTGCAGCCATTCATGGACTTCATGTACCCAAACAACGATGGGATTTTTATGGATGACAATGCGCCATGTCACCGGGCCACAACTGTTCGCGATTGGTTTGAAGAACATTCTGGACAATTCCAACGAATGATCTGGCCACCTAGATCGCCCGACATCAATCCCATCGAGCATTTATGAGACATCATCGAGAGGTCTGTTCGTGCCCAAAATCCTGCACCATCAACGCTTTCACAATTATGGACGTCTATCGAGACAGCATGGCTCAATATTCCTGCAGAAGACTTCCAACGACTTGTTGAGTCCATGCCACGTCGAGTTGCTGCACTTGGCCGGGCGAAAGGAGGGCCGACGCGATATTAAGAGGTATCCCATGACTTTTGTCACTTCAGTGTATATAATTTATCTTCAAGTGTATTATATATACCAATATTGTAATCACTCAATGTGTATTGCATACAAACTATTCATGTATTATATATGTATATTATATATCATACATGTTGTGTATTATATATACTAGCATTTTTTTCACTCAATGTACATTACATATAAGTTTAGCATATGTATGCATATTATATATCATTCATGTTCATGTCTATTAAATATGTATGTATATATTTCATGTTGTGTATTATGTATACAATCGTTGTAATCACTTAATGGGCATTATACATACAAGCTATTCATGTGCATTAATTATAAGTGTGTGTGTATGTATATTATATAATATTCTTGTCCATGTGTATTATATACGAGCTTTGTAATCACTCAATGTGTATTACATACAAGCTATTCATGTGTATTAAATATATTTATACATACTATATATAATTTATATTATGTATTATACATGTGAGAATTGCAATCAATGTACATTATATACAAGCTAATCATGTATATTAAATATATGTGTGCATGTATCTTACATTTCATTCATGTCCATGCGTATTATATGTACGAGCATTGTAATCACCCAATGTGTATTACATATAATATATTCATGTGTATTAAATATATGTATGTATGTATAATATATATGATTCATATTCATTTGTATTATATACGAGCATTACATATACATGAATTGTGTTTTATAAATAGGTAAGATATGTAACGTATAATGTTAAGAAAACTTTTGAACGTTTAATTTTATAAAATTACTATCCCTCTGAAAATTCACTAAGTCTTTCTCGAATATCTTTTTAAAAAAAATGAAATATAACAGACTATAATGTAGATTATTTTTAAAAATATCAAAGAGTAATTACCAAAAAAATTGATGAATATTTTTTCTCTTTTTCAGAAATAGAATTCAGAATAGAATCTTTAATTTTTATAAAGAAATTATATAAATGAATTTTCGTAAATTGTATGTATATAAATAAAATTTCTATCTTAATTGCTTTTAATGGAAAAATTATTTCAAAAATATTGTTCAACGAAACTAGCCATTATAAGCAACATGAGAAATAAAGTTTTAAAATAAACATTTTGTAACCTTCCATGAAAACTTTTGCTATAAAGTAAAAAAAATATTGAAAATAAAATAATAAAATGTTAATAAATAAAAAAAAATGATTTGACAAAAAAAAATAAAGATTTTTTATTCCGGACTTAAAAAAACGTTTTGTATAAAAATGAGATATTGATGACTTTACGATACTGAATAAAAAACACCCCATGATGAAAAAGATTTAAACCCCAAAAAATGAAGAGAAAACCAGCTGTGAACGATGTGGTCAACCCTCCAAAAACAAATGGAAATTTTCCTTTTTGACAATTTATACAAATCCAAAAAACAGGGCTTAAAATGTATATATTAATTATAAAATATATCTCGTTTGTACGTGACAGTTCTCACGCTTGACATGACGGAAAAAATTATTTTCAAGAAGAAAAAAAAAATTTTTTTTATAGAAATATACTATATATTTATTATAAAAAAATATAAACATTTTATAAACTTTTTTCTCCAACAATTTTTTTTTGTTACAAAATTTTTTTCCCCACCTAAGTTACGTATATAAATATTAAGATTATATACGATTATACTTACAGATCAGTAGTATATCTTATGTTTTTAAGATTAATTTATACATGAATTTCAATTATTATAATATAATTAAAATGGTAAAATGTTATGGTAAAAACTTTTTAAAGACAATAGTATAAATTTAGATCGTTGTTTTAATTTTTCATGAAGCTATTTACTAAGTTGGTTATAAGTTAGGTCAACAATTACTGATAAAAATATCAAATAATGATATATTTTTAGTTGTAACTTTTTTTAAAAAGAATTTTGAATTAAAATCCAATTCAAATAAATTTATTTGAAATTAATATAAATGAATTAGTTAGTTAAATTTAAGAAAATTTATATGAAAATATGTATTTATATATTTCATTTTACAAAATAAATTGTATCTCAATAGGTTTATTCTTACATTAAAGAAAAAAATTTGATTTCTATTAGTTAAAATAAGAATAATTTTTTAAACTATAAAGTAATAGAGAATGAATTTATATATTTTTTAAATCATATAAATTAAATTATTCTTAAGAAAATATTTGTTTGGACATTTTTATTTAAGTTATATAATTCTTGATTTTAAATTACCAACTAATTGAAGCTGAAGTACAGATTCAACGTTACAATTTTTCAAGTATTCTGATGACAAACACGGCGAATAATTGTGAATAAATTTCAATGTATAGAAATTAATTAATTCAGTTAGTTTAATTAATGCTTGATTTTTTGCATTAAACATTAAAGCTGCGTAATAAGATATTTTATATCTATTGTACAGTAAGTAATTTGCGAGAAATATAAGAAAAAATTGTTGGGTTTTAAAATTGTTTGTAACATACAAGACAATTCAGAATAATCATAATGTGATCAAATTAATTTGCAGTAATTCTGAATAATTTTATAATTCCTTAATTAAAAAAGGAAATTTAATAATTCACAAAGAAATTTATAATTAAAATGATACGCTTTATTAAATGATATACAAATTTGCCTTTTTTAAAAGATATTTATTCATAATGGTTGCTAAGTTTGGATGTTTCACTATAAAATTCAAATTCATACATCAGCTTATTAATTCAGAAAGAGAAAAGATTGTGTGTAAATGTATTGATGTGTAAATAAGACATATAAAGTTTTCCAGATTATTGCAATTGAAATTTTTCATAATTCAGTAAAACTGTTGTTTTGCTTATAAATTTTCTTTTTTAATTATTCTTGAAAATCTTTTGCATTATCCAGCAACGTCAACCAATTAGTTAGAAGTTCTGAATGTTTTCTACTATAATTCAGGATGTTGCCGTTGAAATGTTTTTCATAAGAATGACATGCAAATGTACCTGATAACTTGAACATTAAATATATGTAAATATATATATATATATTGAATGTTCGTTATTGTTCATTCTATTGTTGGACATCAATGGTCTTCTCTTCCACATATACATGCAAACAAACTGCTTGATACGAGCAGGACTTTGCCTTCCGGGTAGATAATTAGGGTTATCAATTCAGCATTTGCTTGTATATGGGAGAAAATTTCATGTTGCCATAGTCGTTATCAAATCCACAGACCGTCTCCAGTATGAAAAACACGGCCATTCCGTTTCACTGACTATTTGAAACGTTTCCAGCGGATGCAAACTTCTTCGATTCTGGCAGACTGGTTGAGCACGTTACTACTGGAACCTGTCAAACTAGCTGTTTGAATGTTTAATCAAATTGGTTGTTTGAATCTCCATTAATTGTCAATGTAAGTATATTTCCCATGTTCTATTCACGTGTCATGTGTAAGTAGCACGTGACAACTACAAATGCATAACATCTTTTCAATTTTTTTCAAATTATTTTTACAAATAATTTCAAAATATATAAAAAATCAATGATTAATCATGATCAAATGATTAATCAAGATCAAATGATTATTCATGTTTGATGGAATCAACTAAACCTGAATTCTGAATATGAGCAGGCAATATGAGAAATGTTCAATATGCTATTTGTTTTGAAACTTTTTAATTACCAATGGGTCTCTTTTTCTATTTTTGAATACCATGCATAACCTATCAATATGGGAGAAGGGGAATACATTGTCAACTGGAGTTTATATATAGGAATGCATATACAGAACTTTTAGCAATAATTTACAAGCAAATTCGTCGTGTTGGAGCACATCAAGCAGCCTGACTATTTTTGGCAAACACAAACACAAGTTATAATGATTATCGTCTAGCATTCAACCATAAGGTACGACCTGATGGTCAATTGGCGAGCGCTCTGACCTTTGGTAACACAGGCTTCAAGTTCGAATACTGGCGGTAGCATGGATGTTTGTTAGTGGTTCGAAATCCATTTTAAACTGTAGGTCCCGGTTTGTTTATCCCTCATGTGCAAAAATGACCTTAGATCAAGAAACCAAACCAAATCCATTATAAAGCAGTGAACACAACGAATGCTCTGCACTAAACTGTTATGTATATCCGCTGCAAACCTACCACTGGACCACGAGTATGATGTCCAGCTTACAAAATTGCTGTATCATAAAAAAAAAATCCGAAACAAACTATTTTAATTCTAATGTTACACTATGTTACTATTATATTGAAAACATTTCTGTGACATAGTGATTTTAATTACGGGGCCTTGTATTGATTATTTGAATTTAAATACAGCATCCAGATCATAAGAGAAAGTATGGGTAATAAACTCGTTTACAAACAGGTCTTCTGATAGAGCTTCCTAGAGGCCTGCAAATTACAAAAAAGTTTGCACAAGTTGACAATAGAGTGACAAACCAAATCAACCATAAAGCATTGACAACAACGAATGCTCTGCACTGAACTCTTCTGCATTCTCGCTGCAAACCTGTCACTGGTCCATGACCTTTATGTCCAGCTTACAAAACTGCTGTGTCATAAAAAAAAATCAAAACAAATCACTTTAATTCTAGTTTCTCACCATGTACGATTCTGAGAGCATTTCTGCAACATAGTGATTTTAATTACCGGGGCCTTGTATTGATTATTTGAATTTAAATACAGCATCCAGATCATAAGAGCAAGTATGGGTAATAAACTCGTTTACAAACAAGTCTTGTGATGCAGCTTCCTAGAGGCCTGCCAAATTACCTTTCAAAATGCCGTAAAACCGCCCGTCCTGCTAAAAGCTGAGAAGATTAAATTCAAAAGTGGGAGAATCCCCAGCGAGTGATAACTTTTACGATCGGACATTCGCGACTATCAGCAACGGCAAGTGCAAAGTGAAGCACCGTCGCAACACAAATTTTATTACTCTACTCTTAAAACGTTTAAATAAACCAATGGAGCTCAAATACCTAACTTTTTAAAAGGGAAATGTTTTTCCAAGTTTCTCCCATACAAATGTATGAAGGGAATGTAAATTTAATTATTTTCTTTGTTGAGGGATATTTGGAAAACTTATACAAAATTAACAAAGAGACATGCAAAACACGGCATGAAAAACAAATAAAAAAAAAAAAAAAACCATTAAAAAAACGTCAAATAACATTTAATTTTTTTTTTTTTTTTTCATTCTTGAATAAAAGATCACAATAGATCAATAAAAGAAATCTAAAATTTTTGGTTGAAAGCTTGCCATAGGATTTTTTAAAAATTAAATATACTTTGGATTGATTAAATATACTTCTATTTTGGATTTTGTTGGGATTGTTTTGAATAAAAATGATATATAGCAGTGATGTTAATTTTAAAATAATAATTAATGAAGAAAATGTATTTAAAGTGTTTCTAAAGTTCAAACTTTTGTTTATAACGTTTTTTTAAAAAATTATAAATTTGAAAAAAAATTATTTTGAAATTTTTAGAGAAAATTAACTATTTCAGCATTTGTCTAATCTCTATGTAGCTTTTACAGGAAAGGATAATCTATAGATTACAAAAAGGATTTAATTGCTGTGTGATTGTTATATTCCTTTCATAACAACAATATTTATTTGTTGTGATATGAATGTGGTAACGTTTCTCATAAGTCTTCGATTAGGACCTAGCTGCTGTTTGTGTTAGTTGGACAGTAGAAGCAACACTTTACACAACAGCTGTATAAAAAAATGACCTACTAAAAAAAACATACGGTATTGGAAAGAATAATATGCAAAATCGACCATTAGCAGTGACAAAAAAAATTATACTAACACCACTGTATATAAATATTGGCTTTATGGAAAAATTTTGTGAAAGCCATGGACAGCCTTGGACATTGTTTCAGTCTTCAAATACTTAAACACCAACTTTCCTGCAATCATTAAAACTAAACTGAAACATTAAATTTTCTTTCTATCAGTAATAACTTTAAGGATGAAAACTTTCATAGCATGCTTCAACAAGATGAGAAAGAAGCATGAAATGCTCTTTATGTCCTGAATTTCTTTGAAAATGTGAAGGTCAAAGGTGGACATATTGTATGCATTCAAGAAACTTGGTTACCAGTGTAACCAAGTGTAACTATGTAACCTGTATAACTATGCCTGTTAAAAAGCATTTCCAGTGTGTCTTTAGAAAATGATGCATGATATTAGTCGAATGCTATTTTATTTTAGTAAATTTATTTAAATTATTTTAACTTGTTTTATTAAATTTATTCTAGTCTAAGAATGTAAATTGTAAATTACAAATCTTTTCACATTTACGGCAAAAAGCTGTAATTATTATTTCACAAATGTAATGAATTTATCTTACACAAATTTTATCATTCAATTTCGATGATATTTTGTGAAGAATAGTGAGTTAGGTTGTAAAACTTTTTCTTATGTTTCAAATTACTTATTAAATTACTTATCTAATGTACAATACTTATGAAATTTCGCTCAGTAGTATTAAATCTGGTAAACGAAACGGCCTTTGACCAACATAGGACTATTGCGCTAATAATGATGATATAAGAAAAATGTTCGCCTCTAATACATTGAGATTCAGTTTTAATTTTTAATTCTTCTTTGTTTTCATTTGAATTTTTACTTCATTAAAGCCTAATTTAAATTGTAAGTGGCCAATAAAAATATTAAGTTATTTTTATAAATAACCAAATTCAAAATTAAATAAAAAATTGTTGAAAAAAAAATTCAGTTGTTTTCTTGTAACAAGGCGTCTTTTTCCACGTCTGGGGGCAATAAATCAGCCCTCCCGATTAAAAGTCGATATTTTCTCCTACATTTACGGTCTTTTTAGCACACAAGAAAAAGGCCCGCCAGATGGTCCCTCACATTAATCTTCATAAAAAGATCATCATTGGTCGACTCATAATCACGTGATCTCACCCTGAGTGAATCAATTCCGATGGTCCATAATTACCGAATACGCTCAATCAATAAATGAAATTTGGACTTTCAACGATAATTTTATGATAATGAATTCGTTTTAATAGCCATATTTTAAGAAAACTGCTTCGGGGGCTGTAGAATGCCTGATCGTTTAAATTTAATTATGCCGTAACTAAAGGTTATACGCTCTTAAAACGTTAATTACACGTCAAATACTTAGTGAAGTATAAAATGTTGTATATTTCCATAAAATAGAAATAAATTTTAAAAGTAATAATCAAAACGTTACTTATTGTTAAGACGCCAAAATAATATTACTTACTGTTATCACAATAAAATAATATTGCTTACTGTTTATACTTCATAAGAGATCTTCAGAGTGAATCAATTTTAATAGATTATAATTACAGCTTTAGAACTTGGACTTTCAACGACAGTTTTATGATAAGGAATTCGTTTTAACAGCATATTTTAAGAAAACTGCTTCGGGGGCTGTGGAATGTCTGATCGTTTAAATTTAATTAGACCGTAACTAAAGATTATACTCTCTTAAAAAGGTTAATAACTCTCCAAATTCGTAGTCGAGTATCTAATGCAGAATAGTCAAATAAAATAGAAATAATTTTAAAAAATAATAATCAAAATGTTACTTAGTGTTATAACAAAATAATATTACTTTCTTTAAATACTTAATCTTATTTTGAGTGAATCAATTTGGCTAAATTATAATTATAGATGATATTCAATCAATAAAATAAAATTTGAACTTTCAACCATAATTTTATGATTATTACTTTTAATAACCAATATTTTAAGGAAGCTGCTTCGTTTTGTAGAATGTCTGATAGTTTAAATTTAATTATGTCGTAACTAAAGGTTATATACTCTTAAAACTTCAATTACACTCCAAATACCTCCTCCACAGTAGGAATCAAATGCAGTACAGTTCAAGGTGGTTAAAATTTATGAAGTAGAAATAAATTAAAAAAATAATAACCAAAACATTACTTATTGTTAATATGTCAAATGTACATTACTTATTTTTATCACAACAAAATAATATTACTTACTGTTAATATGTGATCTAATTCTGGGTGAATAAATTCTGATGAATTATAAGTACAGAATAAGTTCAATCAACGAATGAAATTTGAACTTTCAAAGATTATTTTATGATTATGAGTTTTAATAGCCAATATTTTTAGGAAGCTGCTTTGGTGTTGTAGAATGTCTGATCGTTTAAAATTAATTATGCCGTAACTAAAGGTTATACGCTCTTAAAGCGCTAATTACTCTCCTAATTCGTAGTGATGGATCGACTGTAGTAGAGTTGCATAAAGCAGAAATAAATTTTAAAAATAATAATTAAAGCATTACTTATTGTTAACACGTCAAAATAATATTACTTATTATAATCTCTGCAAAATAATATTGTTTATCATAATAACAAAATATTATTACTTCTTGTTATACTTGAACTTATTGAATACTGATAGATTATAATTACAGAGTACTTTAAATTAACGAATAAAATTTGGACTTTCTGTGACATTTTTATGATTATGAGTTTTAATAACCAATATTTTAAGAAAACTGTTTCGGGTTGTAGAATGTTTCATCGTTTACATTTATTTATGCCGTAACTAAAGGTTATATGCTCTTAAAATTTTAATTATCCTCCAACTACGTAGTGATGTAGGAAATGCAGCATAGTTCCATCAAGAAAAAAATAAATTAAAAAAATAATATGCAAATTATTTCTTACTATTAACACTGCAAAATAATATTACTTACTGTTATCACAATAAAACAATATTACTTACCTTAATAATACTTACCTTAATACTTACCTTAATAATACTTATCTTAATGCTTACCTTAATAAATTCTAATGGATTACACGTACAATCAAAGAATGCAATTTGGATTTTCAACGATAATTTTATGTTTATGAGCTTTAATAGTTAATACTCTAAGGAAGCTGCTTCAGTGCTGTAGAATGTCTGATCTTTTAAAATTAATTATGGTTATATGATCTTAAAACTTTAATTACCCTCCAAATTCGTAGTCATGTATCAAATGTAGTATAGTTCCACAAAGTAGAAATAAAGTTAAAAAATTGTAATCCAAAATTACTTATAGTTAAGATCTCAAGATAATATTACTTATTTTCATCACAATAAAATAAGATTACTTACTATTAATACTATCTTATTCTGAGTGAATACATTCAAAGGGATTAAGATTACTGAATACGTTTAATAAACGAATGAATATTAGACTTTTAACGATAATTTTATGATTATAAGTTTTAATAGCAAATATTTTAAGGAAACTGCTTCAGACTATAGAATGTCTGATCGTTTGAATTTAATTATGTAGTAACCAAATGTTATATGCTCTTAAAATGTTAATTACACTCCAAATACATAGTATGTATGAAATACAGTATAATTCCAGGTGGTTAAGTTTTACAAAGTAGAAATAGATTAAAAAATTATAATCAACAAATTACTTATTGTTAAGATGCCACAATAAAGTTACTTGTTGTTATCCCAATAAAATAATATTACTTACTGTTAATACTTGAACTTATTCTGAGTGAATAAATTCTGATGGATTACAATTAGAGAATGAGTTCAATGAATGAATAAAATTTGTACTGTCAACGATAATTTTATCATAATGAATTCGTTTTAATAGTAATATTTTAATAAAACTCCTTCGGGCTGTAGAATGACTGATCTTATAGATTTAACTATAACGTAACTAAAAATATTACAATGTATTATTACATTAAATTAATATTACTTACTATCATCACGTGATAGTAAGTAATATTAAGACAGGACGGAGTAAGACGGAGTGACATACGTGGACAAACATAAAATCTTAAATTTTCTTAAGAGAGTAATATTTTGATGTTTTAAACTTATTATATTTATAACATATATTTTATTTTTTATATTTTATTTATTTATTTTTGTTTTATATATATATATATATATATATATATATATATATATATATATATATATATGTATGTATAAAAGACAAAACACATCACCATAAAAATCAATCTGAAGGATAATTGATAAAATGACAATTAATTGGATATATAATATAACAAAATAATAATATTGTATATAACATTATATTTTTATAATATAACACTGTGATAGCTGATCAATTAAGGATGTAATGATATTTATTGCCCCGCAGTAGAAGTGAGTTTTTCCCAGAAGACAACTTACTTTTTATAACAAATATAATTGAAAAGTAATAAGAAAACTAGATTATGTGTATCATACTGATTACAAAACAATATTTAACCTTTCCTGATTTCCATTATGTCACTGTACTTGATAGGCACTAGAGGTAAAATTATTTTCTGAATGTCACATTACTTGCTGACTCGTGATGTGTAAACATGAAACAAAATAATTAAATTATATGATAAAATACAATGTATTTGCATGATATTTTATCACTAACAAATAAATTTGTTAAAAGTTATTTAAAATGATATACAATCAGAAATATCAGGGGCACGTTGGGGAGGACTGAATTCTTTATCTCGGTAATAACTTATATCGTACTCGTCCAAAAGCCCAACCAAATTTACAATTTTATCATATTTTAGATTCATTAGATTGCATTTTTCTTTTTTTATTTTGTGAAGGACCTGCTGAACTACTGTCTTTACAACTCTTATTACAAGTTGTTATGAATAACTAATAAAGCTATAAATTTGATACCATATATCTTTACAATTAGCTACTAAATTTTTCTCCACGCCAATACCAGCTGACACACCAAGCGAATATTGCCGATTCAAGATTAGAATAAATGTTGAGGCTCAGCTCTTCTTGCGCAAATGCGTGACTGGCAAATGAGACATATCCACATCACAAACTTGGGCGATATCGGCTACGAATGTAATAAAGTAGTTAAAGTAGGAGTAACTAGCTTTCTTATTAATTCTTTTTTAACATTTATCTCCATTTTTATCATTTTTTATTATTTAAACTCATATAACTAAAACAATTATTCACTGTATTAGATATTTTGCAACAATTTTTCAGTTAATTTTTAATGGTGTATAGCTTTCATTGTGTTTTATAATATTAAAAAGATATTTTTAAATTTATATATGCAGCTTGAAACATTCTTCCTTTAAATAAAAATGGAGGAACATAGAAACATTATACACTTTTGATTTTAAAAAACTGATTTGTTACTTTGCTTTATGCTTACGACAATTAAATTTAATTTCATCCAAAATAATATTATACATTCCTACTTAAAATATTTGAAATTAATGATACCATTATTCTCTCAATTTACTTGGAATTTAAAACAAAAATTTTCAGTTTCATCCAACATAATATAAAACATTGATAAAATATTGGAAATTAATAATATCATCATTGTCTCAACTTATTTGGAATATAAAAGGAACCCTATTTAATTCTAATAAATACTAGTTTCATCATTACTAATCCCGTCTTTTATTTATTCTCGGTTCCAAAACTCCAGTAGAAATATTCCCTTAAGAAATCTTTAAAATAACTCTATTTCACTTGCAGCAGGAGAAAGAAAAAAAATCTATCCCAAACTATATTAACGTTTCATAGCCCATGCATTCCTTTTAAATGAGTTTTGCGAGCAAACTTGGATGGACCGTTGTTCTAAGATGGACTGGGGTAGACTTTCTCCTGATGAACATCTTGAGGATTCGCTCCCTAGAGTACAGGAAGCCCTTAGACTAAAAGAGAGAGTCATTATCAAATATTTATGTGTAGCGTTCCGCCAGTCGTCCATGTGGGTTTGTTCAAGCCATTTAGACCAGAGCAATAATCGTTCGTCTTGCACTGGAGTCACCAATACATAACGCACTTGCTTTTCCGGGAACGTTGGCTGATTTTTATTAGTTAAGCGTAAGATAGGGACGCACTTATTTAACACGCGGCTGCTGGCTGTCATTAAAGTTGTCAAGGTTATTTTAATTTTGATGAAAAGTTAGCAGGTGATCTTATGACTTGGTGATTTAAAGAAATAAATAGTGGATTGTATTCATTTTGAGTTTCTGTTTCTGTTCTGCATTTATTCTGTTCCTTGTTTATTATTCTTTTTCATCTTGTTTGTAATGCATTTTAATGAGAGGAATGAAGAAACATCATTAACTTCCTAGAAATTATTACTTTTGAAATCGATATTATTTTTATTATTTCTATCGATTTTATTATGTCTTAAAAATAATTTTTACGTCCTTAATTTAACAAATGCCCACTTCCATTTTTTACCATTGAGTTTCACAAAATAAAAAAAATTTGGTCACAGGAATCTTTTTTGTTTATTCTAGATACAGTTTTTTTTTTTTTTTTTTGTATTATTTCACGACATATTGTATTTAGTTGTATTCATTTTATGTTTATGTTTCTGTGTCTTATCTGTGTTTATTCTGTTCCGTGTTTATTTTTCTTCTTCCTCTTATTTGTAATGAGTTTTAATGGGAAATATGAAGATACATCATTAACTTCCAAGAAATTATAACTTTTGAAATGTAAATTGGATATTTTTAACTATAATTTCTATATCTCATTAAGAAAAGGTTTTACATCATTAATTTAATTAATATCCACTTCCATTTTCTTAATTGAATTTTGAAAATTTTAAAATTTGCTTACATGAATGTTATCTTTATGTTTATGTTAGCTGCATAGTTTTTTTGTATTATTTCATGCAATATTTTATTTAATTCTTCAGTGTTGTTTAATATTCCACTTTGTAACTGGTAGTAGGCTAATTGGGCATTGTTGTGTGTTGTTTGGTTTGTCACTCTGCGGTTATTTTGTGTACATTTTGGGCTAATTAGACCGGGGTCTACAGTTTAACGTGGATTTAGAACTACTGAAAAACATCCATGCCACCTACAGGATTCGTACCTGAAGCACCAAAGGCCACAGCTCTAGCCAATTGGCCGTCAGGTCACTTGTAGTATGTGAGTTATGGTTACATATATAATGGTCATACAAAATCGGGAATCAGATTTTTAAATTTCAAAATTATCATCTTAAAACTCAAATTAATATTATTATAAAAGTAAGAAATGAAGGAGATACTGATTGCATAATTATAATTATAAACTTATACCAGTTATATTAATAAAAATAAAAATAGTGCATATATATTTTTTAATACACTTAGTTAACTAAAGTTGCTAAATTAGTTAACTAAAGTTGTAATTAGTTAATTAAGTTATTCGTATGAAAATTCTTTAAAACTTTGTTAGTAACAATCAAAATAATACTACTAGAAAAATTTAATTTTGCAGTTCATTTAATCTCGGAGAAAAATTTAATCTTGCAGTTCAGCAGTAGAATGGTTGCTACATTGCTAATTGGAATCGTATAGGTAAGAATCTTTCTGGATGTTGAGATGATCAGTTGAATTTAGAACAAAAATAAGAAGAAAAAAAGACAGAATATTTGGACATCTGGTGTTTCATTAATAATTCAGGCTATTCCATTTGATGAAACTCTATGTATCTGCAGTGATTTAGATCCTGTCCGAGCACCTGTTTTCTGTGACAAGTACTGGAAAGTTGTACTTAGAGCACAATAAAATAGTATTTTGTAGCAGATTTTGTTGCTATGGTAATTGATAGATATTTGTCTCAATCGAATATATGCCAAAATTGATACAATTGGAAATAAACAGATGCAACCAAGACATTATTATTTTGTTTAAACATAAAAGAAACATGTTTTTTTTTTTTTTTTTTTTTAATCTGAATAAAAGTATAATTTCAAATTAAAAAGAAACATTTGACTACAGTTTTAAAATTAGTCAATCAAAATTTAAACTTCAAAATTGTGTATCATCTTCTATGTTTATTTTTTGTTTCCATCTAAAACTTTTTGTTTTTTAATGGTATTTTACATACATTTTTTTTAAAACTCATATTATTACAATCAGTAAAAAGACAGTTGACAAATTTAATGCTGCAATTTTTTAAAAAAATTATCATAATAAAAGAAATATTGTTTTGTTCTTTATTTTAAAATGCATTCATATTATTAATTTATTTTTGTTCATAATAATTAAAAATATTTAATATGTATTTCATATAATATCTAAGAATTAATTTAATCGAACATAAATTTTTTGATAATATTTTTAAAAGACTATTAAACAAAACCTATGCCTCTGAATTTTGCTTTAAAATAAATTTTGAAAAGAAAAAAAAATAATCCCGTAATAAGAAAAAAGCCATCGATTCAGAAAACTTGCAAGAGCAAATAAATTTTTATTAAATTAAGGAAAACTGCCGGTTCTAGTGCAATTTTTAACGAAAAGATTTCTTAACACTTTTTGTATTTTTAAGAATGAAAGTTAAATATTGAGAAAAAAATTATTTAATCATATAATTTAATATTATCTTCAAACATTACGCTACAAAGCAGCGTCATTTAAATTGTATTCCATGGAACATTGAATCTTCTAGGAACTTTATTTTTTCTTATTTAAAATGTTTTTCTACGAACTTTACCACGCATTATTGTGTGCATTATCTTTTTTTTTCGAACAGCAATAGTGTTCCAATTATGTATGCCAAGAAGAAACATTCAAGATGATGGGAATCATGATGATGGTGGGCCTCTGATGAGTGATGATCAGAAAGCATTGCATCCTGAAAAAGCATTTAGGAGTTTTTGTTGTGTGGTATGAGAGAAATATCAGAATATACCAACCAATCAGCTTGACTATAAGCTTTAAACACGTTATCAACATTTAAAATTAATTCCGTCTCATGAATATATATATATATACACATATACACTATATATATATATATATATACACATATACACTATATATATATATATACACATATACACTATATATATATATACATATATATATATATATATATATATACTGTATGTAATTAAGGCTTTGAAATTAAATATTAAAAATAATTCAACAACATAACTTTTTTATTTCTGCTTTGCTTAATTATTACTCTTACTTTTACTCTTTATATTTCTTAATTTTTAATCTTACATCTTTTTATTTCGACTTTATTAATTATTATCTTTAAGTTCTACTCTTTAATTATTATACTTCAAATTAGCTTCTATCTAATTTTAGCTATAATTTATTTTATTAGAAATATATAAATATCATATTGTCATGTAGTATATACATATATATATATATATATATATATGAACAGAAAAATAGCTTTCTGAAATACAATTCATTATTCAACTCTCATAAAATTATTCTTATAATACCAAACTATTGAAGGCTTAATTTTGTGACGAACAAAAATTCATTCCTTTATCAGAAAATAACTTTAGGTTGTGACAAATAATCATCAAATACATTGTAACACAAGAGTAATATCAATTGTACATTTCAGAACCCCACGAATTAATCGGTGTGAAAAGTAACTTTCAACTTGAGACAAAAATTAATCTTTGGGATACTTTGTATTATTCTAAAGCAAGCACAAGCCCACTTGTCATATCACTGATCTGCAAAAATCACTCTATGGCGATTTTATGTTGTATACAGATTTTTAAAGTTCTTCAAGCCCAAAATGATTTGCTAACAGCTATGTGTTATTTATTTTGTACATTTGCATTTACTTTACAATATTATTGTATTTTTTTTAAATTAATATTCGCAATGACAATAACAGCCATTTATCATGCATAGTGTTTTCGAAAGGTCTGATTAATAAATCAGTGGATTTAAATACTAAATTCAACCAAAGTACGATTTCATAAAAAAAATATAAAATAAGAAAGATATGCATAAATATAATATAAGAATAATATAACATATAATATAAGAAAGATATGCATAAATTTCTTTCCCTCTCTTTCTCTCTCAGTATATATATGTACTATCTAACAAATATATAACAACATATATATATATATATATATAACAAATGAAATAGCAATACTATTCCATTTGTTTAGTAATATCAGAAAACTCTTGTTTGATGCTCTCTGTTTATTCAACCCACAGATATCTGGTTTTAACTCCAAATTATATCTGTTCTTGTTTTATTTTCTGTCATTGCAGAAAATGTTACCTCTCTTAGGTATGTAAAACCAAATAGAAAAATTCCATTCATTGCACTCGCAAGTGATCGTGAGTCTTTGGAGTACCTCTAAGTATTACTTTACTTGGTGTAGGCGTTCGCTACTTTGGATACCACTTATCTAAAACACAGATGAGAAATAATTATGCTTAAAGCAAATTGTACCATCTGAATAATTTTTGAAACTGCTTCTTTTTCAAACTATCTCCACAGTACTTCCTTCTTAAACAAACCATCCTATAAGCACCAGAACATGATAGCGTAGTTTATACTCAACTTTAAAATTACACTACCACACGCTTCTCCAAGACCTGCGTCCTTTCATCAAACTAGGCCGCGGGGGGACTTAATAGCTTAGAGTGTAATCCACCATTTCTAAGCATCCTGGAATGAACTTCAAAACCCCGTACTCGGGCAGCAGCCAAACTTATTTTATTTAGTAACACTAGAGCAACTTTTCAGCCTGGTGTATTCTAGCACAAGACTTGCTTTCCCTTTCATTACTGTAAGCGTATAAATCACTTTAATGTCAAGTGGTTTATTATGAAAGGTGGAGCTCCCCCCTTTTAAACATAAAAGTCTGCCAGCTAATGAGCCTCGTTTATGGATATTTCTGCTGTCATGGAATGATGGAATTGTAGCAAGCGATCTTTGGTAAGCGAAGAGGGATATTTTTCAGAAATATATTATATACACACACACATATATATGTATATATACACAACCTTTTAACAAGTCGTATTTTGATAAATGTTTTAGTAATTAATTGACAGTGGAATTCATTATGCTATAAATCTTCCTGGAATAAATACGAATAATTAATTACTAATGACAAGGTTTAATTATTGTTACATTGATTGGAATGAACTAATACGTTGTTTCTAGTTTTGTTTGTTGATAGAACACCGTTTTGTTCAAACAGGAAAAATGATTTCTGTGTTATGGAGATGAAAATGTTTGTACTACTAGCAAATGGAACGTTGTACGTAATTTTTTTTTTCTTCCATCACGCCAATAATATAAAATGGCGATTTTTTTGGCGACTAACTACCATCGCAAATTACAAAAATTGAGAAATGAAAAATTGAAAATGAAAACGTGAAAATTTTTAAACAAATATTTTATTTCTTGTTATGGAGATGAAGTATGAAAGTATGAATGAAAAACGGCCAATATTTAACATTAAATCTGCGCTTACAAAGTGAAGCATTTTCTTTGAAAGAATGTTTTAAGTAAAATGGTTTCTTCCATATCGCCAATAATATAGAAAGACGATATTTTTGGCGACTGATTATCATCGCAAACTGGAAAATACAGAAATTCAAGAGGGTTAATTTTCAGAAATATTATATATATATACACTCATGTCCATAAATTAAGAATAATTCAGAATCACACAGAAATTGAACTCTAACATAAAAATTTCACCTGTAGAATTATCACACACATCTTGAAGAAGAATATGCAAATGACAGGAAACCACCAGATGGCGCGGATAGTACGTCACAATGACGAGAGTGTAAGAGAGGGGTATATAAGGAATGGTGGCAAAGAAGTAAAATTGTTCACAAGCGCTTTAAAAGCCTTTCAGTGCAATAACCGCATAGTTATGGCACAAAGGAAGCATTTGGATGATTTTTTACGTGGTAGAATTATCGGACGACGGGAATGTGGACGTACCCAGCTGGAAGTATCCGATGAACTTGGAATCGCCCAGAGTGTCATCTCCAGGCTTTGGCAACGATTCCAAGATGATGGCAATGTGAGTAGATGTTACAAAACAGATCGCCCCCGAGTTACAACGCCGAACGAGGACCGGTATTTAACAGTTACTACCAAAGAAACAGACAGAGCACAGCATCATACCTGTCTCGTCAGCTCTCTTCAGCTACCGGTACGACAGTTTCAAGGCAGACCGTGTACAGACGCTTAGGGCACATTGGCCTATATGCTCGTAGTCCTGTCAGATGTGTTCCACTTACCGCAACTCACTGTCGCCTACGATTAACCTGGAGTAGAGAGCATGCATTGTGGATACCGCAACAGTGGTCTTGTGTGATGTTTTCCGACGAGTCCAGGTTTAGTTTGATTCTCGCCGGACTTTCATATGGAGAGCGCCAGGTACCCGTTACCACCAAGAGAACACCATTGAACGACACCGTTACGGTGGTGCAGGATGGCTCGTTTGGGGAGGAATTATTCTTGGTTCCAGAACTGACCTGTATGTTCAGAGTGTAACGATGACAGGCCACATCTATCGGGATGTCATTCTGGAACAACATGTACGTTTGTTTCGGGGCACCATGGGTGCTGAATTTCTGTTTATGGATGACAACGCCCGTCCTCACCGTGCAAACATTGTAGACGAATGCCTTCAATTGGAGGATATCACCCGTATGGATTGGCCAGCATACTCACCGGACTTGAATCCAATAGAGCATGTGTGGGATATGCTTGGCCGACGAATTGCAGCCCGTCAACCCCCTCCCACCTGTCAACCGGAACTTCGGAGGGCATTGCTTGATGAGTGGTGTAATATTCCCCATGCACATACAACCTTTTAACAAGTCGTATTTTGATAAGTGTTTTAGTAATTGATTGACAGTGGAATTCATTATGCTATAAATCTTCCTGGAATAAATACAAATGATTAATTATTAATGTCAAAGTTTAACCATTGTTACATTGATTGGAATGAGCTAATATGTTAAAGCAGAGTTTATAGTTTTGTGTGTTAATAGAACACTGCATAGTCCAAAAAGTAATACTATTTATTCGTTATGCAGATGAAAATGTTTGCACTATTAGCAAATGGAACGTTATATGCAAAATATTTTTCTTCCATCTCGTCAATAATATAAAATGGCAATTTTTTTTAATGACTGCCTACCATTGCAAACTATAAAATCAAGAAATGAAAAATGAAAAATTAAAACATGAAATTTTTTTAAAAATATTTTATTTATTGTTTGAATGGAAACGACCAATATTGAACATTAAATTTACGCTATTTAATGTTTACAAAGTGAAGCCCTTTTCTTTGAAAGAATTGTAACTATATGTTAACAGTTGTTAGTTGTTTGTATGTAAACTTTTTTCTTCCATGTCGGCAATAATATACAATGGCGGTATTTTTGGCGACAAATTACCATCGCAAACTGAAAAATCCAGAAATGCAACAGGGATATTTTTCAGAAATATTATATCTATATATATATATATATATATATATATATACACAAACTTCTAACAACTCGTATTTTTATTAATGTTTAAGTAATTAATTTACAGTGGAATTCCTTATGTTATGAATCTTCCTGGAGTAAATGCGGACAATTCATTACTAATGACAGAGTTTAAGTATTGTTACATTGATTGGAATGAATTAATTTGTTAAAGCAGAGTTTCTGGTTTTGTGTGTTGATAGTACACTGCATAATCCAAAAATGAAAACTATTTATGTGTTATGCAGATGAAAATGTTTACAATATCAGCAAATGGAACAGATAAGTCTTCTGTAAGTAGAATGAAAATAATTAATTATACACAGCTTTCTGCTAAGGATCTATCTGAAATCAACGAAAGACAATTCATAATGAACTCGCCACTGTGTAGAAGCATTTTGGAAATTATAACTCTTATCTATAGAATTGTAGTAAAATAGAGAGCGCTCTCCTATTTAACAAGAACAGAATGTTGAAGCCAAAATCTCCCAACCTTCCGTATTAGATTTGGGGGTTACTATCCGAAATGAAGAGTCTCATTGGCGATTGTAGCAGTGCTTTTAAAGAATCTCGCATTGATAGCTGGTGATAGTTAGAAGTAGGGCTGCTGGTGAGAATTATCAAGGTTTTGTCCTATATAACATATGCGGTAAAGTTACCCATGGATGTCCCATCAAAAATCAATGTATTCTCTTCATTTACCTGTCGTCGCATGCATATAAGGAACAGTGATTTTCCAATCTTTAACTAAAATAGTAACTTTATTCTTCCATCAATTGTATTTATACAATCCATCACCGAATGTATTTACACATTTTGAGATGTAAAAAATGATAAACTGCTCTTTTGTTTAAAATAAAAGTGCTGGTTATGGAAAGTATATTTTAAAACATTCAAAGCATGTTTTATGATAATTACCTCTTTTATCATCATTAGTATTATTTCAGTCTCGATATAGAATTAAAAACTTTTTTTTTTTTTAAATTACTGAAGGAAAAAATTACTAATAATAAATAAAATCAAAGTTTCAATATTTGTAGTTTAATTGATTAATAAAACGACAATTTAAGATTTATTTAAAATGATTTATATTTATGCCTTTGAAAGGAATGAAAATAAATCGACCTTATTTGCAAATCAAAATTTTTCCAAATCCTATATAAACAATATTTAAAGAAGATAAGATTTTTATGTTTAGACGACAAAAAACATCTATAATAAAATCATTCTTTTATGTTTTTAAGTCATTATAGCAAGAAAACTGCAACTGATGCTACCATCCTTTATTTTAAATAAATTAGAAAACAAATACATAAAAATCGCATCTCTGTAGTTTCGCCAAGTGAAGAAATATTTACTGAAAGTATATGTTAATAAATGTATGAGGCAGGATAATATTAGGAAGCGCATCCCGTCTCCCGCCTTAATTGCTGCTGACATGTTAATTGCTGCCTTTATTAAACATGTCAGCAGTAATTAATCGAGACGTCTTAAGGCATCTCACTGAAATACTAGCAACAAATATAATTTTTTGTTCTTTATGTATTTTGAACTTGATTGAAAATTAAGATTATGTTGAAGAAATAAAGGGAATTAAATATAATTGTAAAGTATTTATATTAATTAGCCATATTCTAACCAACTAGCAAGTTTTAAAAATAATTATTTAATATTATATATTTTTCAGATATTAACTCTTTATGCATATAATAAAAATAAATAAATAAATAAATAATGCCTCTCTCTCTCTCTCTCTATATATATATATATATTATATTTAATTTTATGACCTTTATTTATAAAAAAAATATATTTCAAAATGTATAAAAAAATTAAAAACTACAAGCTTGAAAGTTTTTCATTTGGGACAAATTTGTGTGTCAAATTTGGATATAATATGTTATACAAAATTTTATGTTGCTAATTTTTCGGTATAATAATATGTTGTACAACAACTTAATTTTTTTAATACCAATTGCAATTAGTATTTACGAAAATTAATATTACTCATGAAAAACAAGATTCTAAAATATATTTTAAGATTATTAAATGAGAGAACTTTTTTAAATATTATTATTCTTAAAAAAAACATCAGTGCTCATAAAATATTATTAAAAATATAAAAAGAAAGGAAATCTAAAATTTTTTAATTCTAAATAGATTAATTTGTAAACTGAACGAAACCAAATAGTGATATTTATATTCAATTTAATATTCATTTCTAAGTTTAATAATAACTTTTAAAAATGGTTATACCTTTAAAAATAAATTGTATATCTTCAAAAGATTGCCATTTTCATTTGCAAAACTATAACATACTAATATTTTCAAACTTTGAAGAGATTTTATTTGTAATTATTGTTATATTATATTCTGTCAAATATTTCATGAAGAAATCCGATTCATTAATATGAATGAATGTTTTATAAATATTATTATTATTAAAAAGTTTAACATCATTGCTCTATAACATACTAATATTTTCAAACAAAAATAATTATTGTTATATTACATTCTGTCAAATATTTCATGAAGAAATCCGATTCATTAATATGAATGAATGTTTTATAAATATTATTATTATTAAAAGAACATCATTGCTCATAAAAAACAAAAATAAGGGAAAGTAATTCTAGATTTGAATAGATTAATTTGTAAACAACAAACTCAAATAAATGAAATTCATACCCAATCTAATCTTCATTCCTAAGTTTAATAATAACTTTTAAAAATGGCTATTCCTTTAAAAATAAATTCTACATCTTCAAAAGATTTCAATTTTCATTTAATAAACTATAATTAGAATATGTTTCAATTTTTAAAGAAATAAGTTCTATAAACATAAGAATTGAGTCACGATAAATTTTCATAAAGATAGAAAATAATTGCTATGATAGAAAATGATTAGTATAAATTATTCACTTATTTTTTATCATCCAAACTGAAAGTTATTGCATACCTTTTGACACTTTTAATCAATAGATTGCAAAGTTTTTAATTCAGTTTGCAAGCGATATCTTCAAAGTTAATTCTTTTTTTTACACACACCCGCATCTCAGGGCAATTAATTGAGAAAACCTCCAAAGCCATGTTGGCAACTATTTTATGGTTCGAAATGTTCATTTCTTTTATCGGAATACTGGAAGAAGACTTTTTTTTTTTAATCTTAAGTTGCTCTGCAACACAATATTAACTTCCTTAATTTCGATCTTTCGTTTCTTAGCAACTGTCAAGGCGATATTTGAATTCTTGATGGGAAAGTTAAAGGTAGCGTAATTCTGAAACTTTCAAGGAATGTTGCTTAATTTCGGTGCAAAAGTAACTTAATTCGTTAATAAAAGTAATTCGAATTACTTGTATACGACTAATGATCTGTTTCCATGAATAAATGGATACTTAGTAAAGTGAAAATATTCTTTTAGAATGAGTTTTATGTGAGTAACATTAAATATTCTCAGGA
This sequence comes from Caerostris darwini, assembly GCA_021605075.1. Taxonomy (NCBI): domain Eukaryota; kingdom Metazoa; phylum Arthropoda; class Arachnida; order Araneae; family Araneidae; genus Caerostris; species Caerostris darwini. Next base: position 494,287 of record BPLQ01007986.1, on the reverse strand, counting down.
AAAATATTGGATAATATTTAAAAAATAGATAAATTCATAAATTGCTTAAATTAAAAATAAGTTATACCAAATAAACGATCATAAAAAATGGACAGTTAGTAGTGATAAATTATGTTTTTAAGAATTTCTTTTATATAAGCAATAATGTTGTGGTTCTAAACAGCTGACAATACAAAGACAGTTGATCTTTATGCCATATGCAAGGGCTGCACCGCTGTTACTCATTTAGTACTACCCACCGGGCACGTGTAGCTTGAAGACAGTCTACGGACGCGAATAACACTACTCCCTCATTAAAAAGTAAATATAAGGAAAATAAATTTTAAAATTTCATAATTCTGAATAAATTATTTTGTAAACTAAATAAAGAAAAATAAAATTGGTTATCACTTTAAAAATAAATTCTACAATTTCAAAAGATTTCCATTTTCACTTAATGAACTATTATTAGAATATCTTTCAATTTTCAAAGAAATAAATAAGAATCGAAGCATGATAATTTTTCATAAACATAGAAAAATAATTGCTGTGATAGAAAATGATTAGTATAAATTATTCACTTATTTTTTATCATCCAAACTGAATGTTATTACATACCTTTTGACACTTTCAATCAATACATTGCAAAGTTTCTAATTCAGTTTGCAAGCGATATCTTCAAAGTTAATTCTTTTTTTTACACACACCCGCATCTCAGAGCAATTAATTGAGAAGACCTCCAAAGTCATGTTGGGAACTATTTTATGGTTCGAAACGTTCATTTCTTTTATCGCAAAACTGGAAGAAGACCTTTTTTTCTAATCTTAAGTTGCCCTGCAACACAATATTAACTTCCTTAATTTCGATCTTTCGTTTCTTAGCAACTGTCAAAGTGATATTTGAATTCTTGATGGGAAAGTTAGAGATAGCGTAATTGTGAAACTTTCAAGGAATGCTGCTTAATTTCGGTGCAAAAGTAACTTAATTCGTTAATAAAAGTAATTCGAATTACTCGTATACAACTAATGATCTTTTAAATGGATATCTAGCAAATTGAAAATATTCTTTTAGTAATTTGGTTTTATGTGAGTAACATTAAACATTCTTAGGAAAAAAATTGAATAATGTTTGAAGAAATAGGTAAATTCATAGATAAGATTGCTTAATTTTCGAGCAAAAGTAATTTAGTTCATTAATAAAAGTAATTCGAATTACTAGTAAACAACAAATGTTCTTTTTCCATGAGCAAATGGATATCCAGCAACGTGCAAATGTTTTTTAGGAACTTGGTTTTATAAGAGTAACATGAAATATTCTTAGAAAAAAAAGTTGAATAATGTTTAAGAAATAGGTAAATTCATTCCTAAGGTTGCTTTATTTTCAAGCAAAAGTAACTTAATTCGTTAATAAAAGTAATCCGAATTACTTGTATACAACTAATGATCTTTTAAATGGATATCTAGCAAAGTAAAAATATTCTTTTAGGAATTAGGTTTTATGTGAGTAACATTTAATTTTCTTACAAAAAAAATTGATTAATATTAAAAAAAAATGATAAATTCATACATAAAGTTGCTTACTTTTCGAGCAAAAGTAACTTAATTCGTTAATAACAATAATTCGAATTACTCATACACAACTAATCTTTTTCCAAGAGTAAATGCATATCCATCAACGTGAAAATATTCTTTAAGGAATATGGCTTATGCGAGTGACATTAAATATTATTAGGAAAAAACTGAATAATATTTAAAAATAGGTAAATTTATAGATAAGATTGGTTAATTTTCGAGCAAAAGTAACTTAATTCGTTAATAAAAGTAATTTGAATTTCTCGTATACAACTAATGATCTTTTTCCATGAAAAAATGGATATCTAGCAACATGAGAATTATCTTTTAGTAATTTGCTTTTATGTGAGTAACATTAAATATTCTTAGAAAAAAAATTGGATAATATTTAAAAAATAGATAAATTTATAGATAAGGTCGATTAATTTCAAAGCAAAAGTAACTTAATTCGTTATTAAAAGTAATTTGAATTACTCGTATACAACTAATGATCTTTTTCCAAGAGTCCAAGATATCCAGCAACGTGAAAATATTCTTTAAGGAATATGGTTTATTAGAATAACATTAAATATTAATAGAAAAAAATTGAATAATATTTTAAAAACAGGTAAATTTATAGATAAAATTGGTTAATTTTGGAGCAAAAGTAACTTATGTTAATAAAAGTAATTCGAATTACTTGAACACAACCAATGATCTTTTTTTCCATGAGTAAATGCGTATCTAGCAACGTGAAAATATTCTTTAAGGAATATGGTTGATGAGATTAACATTAAATATTATTTGGAAAAAATTGAATAACATTTAAAAAATAGGTACATTCATAGATAAGGTTACTTAATTTTCTTAGCAAAAGTAAATTAATTCGTTAATAAAAGTAATTCGAATTACTCGTATACAATTAATGACCTTTTTCCATGAGTAAAAGGATATCTAGCAACTTGGGAATTATCTTTTAGTAATATGGTTTTATGTGAGTAACATTAAATATTCTTAGGAAAAAATTGATTAATATTAAAAAAAAATATATATAAATTTATAGATAAGGTTGCTTACTTTTCGAATAAAAGTATCTTAATTCATTAATAAAAGTAATTCGAATTACTCGTACACAACGAATGATCTTTTTCCATGAGTAAATGGATATTTAGCAACATGAAAATATTCTTTTAGGAATTTGGTTTTATGAGAGGAACATTAAATATTCTTAGGAAAAAATTGAATAATGCTTAAGAAATAGGTACATTCATAGATAAGATTTCTTATTTTTCGAGTAAAAGTAAGTTAATTCGCTATTAAAAGTAATTCGAATTACTCGTATACAACGAATGATCTTTTTCCATGAGTAAATGGATATCTAGCAACGTGAAAATTATCTTTTAGGAATTTGGTTTTATGTGAGTAACATTAAATATTCTTAGGAAAAAAAATGGATAATATTTTTAAAAAATAGGTAAATTCATAGATAAAGTTGCTTTAAATAAAGTAAAACAAGTTTTAAAAATTAAACGACCATAAAAAATGGACATTTAGCATTGCTAAAATATATTTTTAAGAAGATAGAAGATAATAAATAAAAATAACAGACCCTCCTGGGCTCTTACATTGCAAACCATTTAAAAGTTGCTGAAATGAATATTGAGTTTATTCTTCCATGCTTGACGCCCATTTGCCAACCGCCCTGGTCGTTGGTTCCACAGGATTCAGGTTCAAATTCAGATTACATGGATGTTTGTGAGTGGTTCGTAATCCACTTTAAACTGGGGGTCCCGGTCTAATTAGCATAAAGTGTACAAAAAAATGACTTTAGAGCGACAAACCAAACCGCCATGTAATAAGATTGCAATTGCAACTATTTAGGTATCTGCTCCTTGAGTGGCTCCATATATAAAAGCGCCAGCCAGCATTTCCCATTATCGCAAATGCCGGTGCTGGGCCATTCTCCAAGTCTTCCAACTCAAAATACATGCAGGGGTCTTTCGTAGCGATTTTTTCTGCAATGCTACCACAGACTTCAGGTTCAAATCCTTGCGATGATACTGGTTCGGAATACTGGTCGAAAGTGTGCAAAAGTCGATGATAGAGTGACAAATTTCTCAAAAATTCTCGTGAAAGTTCTCATTAATTGTTCTTTTTTATGGAATTAAGCGGAAAAAAGTTAACGTATTAAAATCAATTAAATATAAAATATATATTATAAAATAAAAAAATGTGTATGAAAATATTTATGTATAAAAATATTTCATATAAAATATAGGAAATATGAAATAAAAATAAATTATTTTATTACAATTATTTCGATTCCTCTTCGCCATTTAAACATTATTTTACAAAATCAAATCTTAGTTTTCGTTGTTAATCTTATGAAGAAACATTTTATTTTAAATGCAATTTCTACATTTATTTAATTTTATACTGAAAAAAAAACAGAACGAAAATTTTTCTTTCAAGTTTGCTAAAAGGCAAACCGAATTGGAGTGATATTTAATTCAACTCCAGAATCGCAAAGCATGAACGAGTTCACTTTTCAGATACATAAATGCTAAGTGTAGATTATGTGACTAAATGAACCGTTATGAGTTCTCTAAAGGGTAAAAGTAAAATCCTCCCACTCCCCTAACAAAAAAAAAAAAAAAAAAAACTCCTTCTGTGTTGTTACTCTCCTGCTTTCAGAAGAGTCAAGTTCAGTTCAACTGTTATTTAAGAAGAAAAATATTTCCGATAAGTTGGGTGTGAAGTAAAGTATGACTTCCTTTTCTCCATTGATTTTGCTTCCAGAAGAAAGGAAACTGTTTCTCCCTCTTTTGCAAAATAGTTTGAAAAAGGAAATATGGAGGGTGAAAAAAAAAATATATAAACACAACAAAGTTAAATAACGAAGTCGATGTGCGCCGGTAAACTTAGGCGAAAATTACGATACTGGTGGTGCTTTTTTGATTTTGTTTAAATTTTGGATTGTTCTTTAGAAGAAGTGTTTTTGGAACTGAAAAGTGAGTATTGGAATCAAAAATATCTCAAAAGAGGGAAAATACTTTTTAGTCCTTTGGACACAATTCCAGCATTTTCATAAATAATCGCATTTCGAAATGATATAAAAAAAAAAAAAATTTTGAAAAATAAAATGAACAAAACATATTCTAATGCATTATATTTTTAAGAATTTTTTTATGATCATTGATTTCTATATTCATAAAAAATTAAAAACTTGTTTCTTTTGTGTAATATTTAACAGTATTAACGTATAATATTTTCTTTGTGAAATATTTAACAGTATTAATATATAATACTTTCTTTATGAAATATTTTATATTATATAATAGTATTCACATATAGCATTATTTTCTGTATGAAATATTTAATTAAATTAGATGGATAATTATTATCGTGTGAAAGTGTTATTTTTCCGGTATGATATCCGACGTTGCCAAAAAATGTAGAGTTAATTAAAAGTTAAAATAATTAAAATCTTTAATTTCCACATGTACAATTTTTTAAAGCATTTATATACAAAAGGACTTCAATACGTAGCATTTATTGCTAATACTTGAAACATGCCATTATCAAATTGTATTATACAATTCGCTTTGACTTGAATTGACAATTGTCTTGGCTGTTGACTATTAAATTTAATATTGTAGATGATTTTCAAACAGTTACTAAAATCTCAGTTAATACGCCAGCCAATAGGAAGCCTGATCTTCTGCCAACTAATGCTTTCTGATTGGCGGTGTTCTGCGGGATGAGATGTTAGTATCCAATGATCAGTTTGCAATGGTTTGCACGTGTCATCTATTTCTGGTGGAAGTTTCAACCTAAACTAAAAATTTGATAGGTTTAAGGGCTTACATTTTTATCCTTTATACAAGATTTTGTAAAATACGGTAAAAAGTGAATAATAAATGATTTTATGCAATAATAATAAATTTATAAATATGGCGTCACTTAAAGTATACCGAGTTGCAAAAAAAAAAATAACTGAACCGACTTGATGTTAAAAACAACTGTTAAAAATAATCACACTATTAAAAATAATTTCTTCCCGCAAACATAGCAAAAGACCTCGCACTGTTCTAAATATTTTAAATTAATTCCTTACAACTGCCTGGATGAAAAAACTTCGCTTTTCTCCTAAGCTATTTTTTTCTCCTAATTTGACCTTTGCTCGTTCTGTTTTATTACATGCAACTGATTTCATCAGCATCTACACTTTTGAAATTTTTGTTATTTTTCATTTTATAATTTTATTAAATAAATAATTCTTTTTTTTTTAAAAAAAAAGGCATTTAATTATCTATTTTGCTTATTAACTCAAAGGGCATGAGACCACCACTATGTTGCAACATTTTACAATGAAGGAGCTAGTGGCCGCTACGCGGTCAAGGATCTCTTTAATGATCTACAATAAGAGACTATTAAAAATGTAGCTTAAGTTTAACTTTTTTGTGGTGAATGCGATACTGGTTATGATTACTGATTTAACCGATATAAATTGAAAATATAAATTAATAATGAATGAATAAATAATCAATTAAATGAAACATAAATTACTGATTTATTTTAGATTAATATTTATTAAAATACTTTAAAATGTTGATCTCATTTAATTTTAAAGATAATCATAAGGTTTTCTAGATTCATTGTATGTTTTGTTATCTGAAAAATATGATATTTTAGCGATTACTTTTTAAAATTTCTGATCAAAAATATTGTTTTTTTAATTTTATTTTCAGAGCAGTATCAAGGGAAATTTGTTTCCTATTATACTCAGTAATTATCCTTTATATAATATTAAATTTAGTAAATTTTAATCATAATGAAATAATTTAATCATAAACTTTCATGAATAAAATTAATCGCACTTATAGTCTATTATCGCACTATTAGCATATTCATTATTCGTATCACACATAAAATTAATTACTTCTAATATAAAATACTAATTAATCACCGCATACATATCATATTAAGTAGTCGTAAGATGCATCAATTTAATTACTCGTAAATGAAAAATTACGAAGTATTTTACTAAATAATTATATATTTTTTTATCTTAAACATAAAAAAAATATATGTAAATTAAAATACTCTAACAATTCCATTTTTTCAAATAAATTCCTGCTTTTATTTTTATTCATCTAATTATTTTTATCTCATGTGGGGAATTTACGATTTTGTAAGAAGATTAAATCCAAGTAGAAAGATTTTAATCGAATAAGTATATTTTTAATAACTTTTTTTCCTGGCACTGTCTTTTTTATCTAATCCTTAATGAAATACATATTTAATGAAAAACTGTCAAATGATATAATTAAGTTAAGCAACTTTCCTTTGCCAAGCCTATGAAGAGATTTTAAAAGATTGTCTTCTATGCAAATTTTTATAGACAGTATATATATTTATACGCACACCTAATTCTGTTTTTGCGCAATATATACGTTCCCGAGTATACAGGTTAAAGGACCTAACCTTTTTTTTTTTTATCGTAGTAACAAAAATACTGTGTTGAAAAAGGAAATCCAACTACAATAATTTAAAAACAGTAGGTTAATTAGAACTAGGTTTTTCTTTTTCTACATTTTATTTTATCATTTAATATTCACATTTTTAATAGTAAATTCCCTGATATTGGAATCTAATTACTATATAAGATTAAAAGCTACTTTTTCATTTATCACAATGTATTTGAAATAGCATAGTTAGCCAATAGCACTGTATAACAGTTGTCCCCAATCTCCAGAGTAATATGAATGTTCGTTCTTAATAAGTGGTCGTCGAATAATTTAAATGGCTACACTTTAAACTAAATCACTTTCTTAAAATTGGTTTATATTTTCAATTGGTCCATCAATAAAGTAAGAAATCCCATAAAATATTTTTTAAAAAAATCGTTTATCACTCTGCCTACGACATAGCATGATTAGACTTTTAAAATAGATGCAGCAACTATTTCGAGATGAGTCTCAATACAGATTTGTCGTATTATAGTAATATAATTTAAATGGTTACAATTACTTTTAACCTAAACTCATATATGAAATTAAATTATATTTTCAACTGATCAATCAATAATGTAAGGAATCCCTTAAAATATTCAAATATACCCTTTTATTTTGAATAGAATTGTTAATCCTTAACGTGGATATAACAATTATCTGTGGATGAAACACGTTACAGAAGGTAAAATATTGTAGCACCATAATTTAAATGGGTACAATTATTTCACAGTTAATCACTTTCTTAAATTTTCTAATGGGCCATTCTGTATGGCAATAATTACCATAAAATATTCATGTACACTCGTAGTTACAAATCATTAATACTTTACATTTCCCATCCCAATAAAGCTGGGCTTGAAATGCATATCTCTTTGCCAGCACTGACTACTACAACAGCCCTTCAGAGTTAAGTCTCAGAAATAACTACCGATTGAGTCACCTCCTTCAATCAACAAATAGCCGGTTGCATCCCCTAAAAGTGAGAGTGAACGCCAATTTGCCGATTGGCCATGACAGCCACCTAGCAGAAATTTGCCTCAATGGCTTGTTCGTGCATGAACTGATGCGTCCGCTGGATTGGAATAGATGCAGGGGGGTCTAACGTCAGCCAATCGCATTAATTTATACTGAGTCCCTTTCCAAAGGGCGGATGATTCCTCTCCCTAACGGAATGCAAACAGCTATGTTAATCCGTTGGCCGCCTGCGTGAGTATGGGGGTACATAGTGTGCTGCATTTATTAAAGAGGCTGTGATTATACAACTCGTAAATATATGATTGGTCAGTAACTAGCTGATGCATGGATTAGTATTGTTACATCGCCGATGGCTTATTCAACATGTAGTACATGCTCGACGTCCTCCGCTGAATCATGTAGGGGGTTTTACGGTCGTTTCTGATTAAACCCTCGTAAAGAAATTTGTTTTCTGTAATTAACTATGTTTTAAGATGAGTTTCGTTCAGTAGATGTGGGACTATGAAATTTAAATTTTGATGTACATTGTATAAAGTTCCGATAAAACTTCTTTTAAATGTTGACAAAAAATTTTAAAGTGTAATAAATGGTATTTAACTATTAATAAGCATTTCATATGTTCAGTTAATTAAAAGTGAAAAATGAAAGTAAAAAAAAAAAATGAAATGAATTTTATTTTAAATTTATGCATTTATATTTATTGTATATTTTAATAAAGTTATTAGTTTTGTACAATAATTCAATTTTATAAAAAAACATTATAAATATACCCTCGTAAAGAAATTTGTTTTCTATAATTAACTATATTTTAAGGTATTTTTCATTCAGTAGATGAGGGACTATAAAATATAAGTCTTGATGTACATTGTTTAAAGTTCTGATAAAACTTCTTTTAAATAATGATAAAAATTCAGATTTAAAAATATAATAAATGGTATGTAAATATTAATAACAATTTCATATTGCCAGTTAATTAAAGGTATAAATATATATATATATTTTAAATTCCTGTATTAATATTTATTATATATTTTAATAAAGTTATTAGTTTCGTACAATAATTTAATTTTATAAAACTGCATTATAAAAATACCCTTGCAAAGAAATTTGTTTTCTGTAATTAACTATGTTTTCAGATGATTTTCGTTCAGTAGATATGGCACTATGAAATATTGATGCATATTGTATAAAGTTCCGGTAAAACTTCTTTTAAATGTTGAAAAGATATAATTAAAGTCTCAAAATACTGTTAAAAAAGTACCACTCGTCACAATGAATTCAAATTTGAACTAAAGATTCTTCAAGAATAGTGAAACGGTATGGCATCAAAAATGTTCTAAAGTGTATTAATAGATAATGCTGTAAACGGTAAAACTATATTGTAGTAGTGATCATTTTCATTAACATGATAGAGTTTATATTTATAAGTAAAAATTATTACAAAATGAGATTTATATAATTAGGTTTTTGTTGTCATTTAGTTTTAATTTAATTTAATACACCCCTATATGCACACCATTAGTTGCAAAAAGTACATGATTTTTTGTCATGCTCGCTGTATTAAATCCCCAATAGCAGCAATGCCATCAGCCATCCTACGCTTTAGAATTGTCATGTCCCATGCCCATGTTAAATAAACGATATCATTAACTAAATCATACAGAAAGATGCCTAGTGTATTGAGTGTTATGTTAAAAATATTATAGTGCGTCGAAAGTAGGTACATGGCATAACTAATTTAAAGCAGAAGATATTGATAGCTTTGATGAGGATTTTGTCAACGTGATGTATTGTCCAAAATTAAATTTATTATTAAATATTAAATTTTTAAATTGATTCATTATTTTTTTTTTGTTTAGAATTGTATAAATCTGTAATGTTTTTTTTTTATATTATTATTACTACTATTAGTCACAAAATATTAGATAAAATTGCCAACAGTTATTTGCTATTGAAGAATTTATTAAAAAAAAAAAAATATTTGAGCAAGTGGTCTTCCTCAAAAAGTAACAAAAGGACAATTCCACAGCTTCAACCTCTAGGATCTTTATGGGATCTATTATTTAATAAGCGTTCCTAATTATTATGAAATTATCAAATTTTATACATGATACCTTTAACAAAACCCCATAGAAAGAATTCGAAGGGGTATTATGGGTGTATTAGTATATATCTAGTGCACGAGTGCATTAATATATATCAGGTACAGGTGTATTTGTAAGGTATCTGGCGTATGATGTATCCAGTCTTATGTTTAAGATATCTTGTATTGAATAAAGGTACAAGAACATGACTAATCAAATAAGGGACATAACTAATAAAGGAATAAAGTATATGACTAATCAAAAGCGGATGATTTTTAATGGATGATATTGCCTCCATTGATAAGGATATGCTACAGCGAGCATGACAGGAAATTGCTTACCATTTTGATGTACCTTGTGCAAATAGTGGTGCACACTAGGGAAATTAGTAAGAAAATAAATTCTTCAAACAAGTCAGTCTGAGTGATCTGGATCACAAAATAAGTAAAGGCAGTAATGTAGTAATTTTATAGGCCCAATGATCTAATTAGCGTTTCTAATTATTATGTAATTTATTATGTTCTATTCATGACACTTTTAACAAAACTCCATAGAAAGAATTACAGCAGTATGATGTCTTGTGCACGATGTAGGCAGCCTTTTGTTTACGATATATTGTATTAAATAAAGATACAAAACATGACTAGGCTAAAGAAAAGAATCACTGATGGCAGAGCCCCCATTGATAGTGGTATGCTTTAGCGAACATGACAAAAAAAAACCGAATGCCATTTTGATGTGCTTTGTGCATATAATGGGCACATGTAATGTCTGGGGAAAATAGTGAAAAACCTGTTCTAGCAAGTTGGTCTGATCTACATTCTAAATTAAGCGCGAATCAACAGCTTACTCTGTAGGATCTTAATATGGCAAATTATTTAATTGACGTACCTAATTGTTACATAATTATTATGTTCTATACATGATACTTTTCCATAGAAAGAAATTGAATGGTATGATGTCTAGTGTACGATGTATCCAGTCTTATGTTTAAGATATTTTGTATTGAATAAAGGTTCAGGACATGACCAATTTAAAGTTGATGATCACTAATGGCATTATCACCATTGATAAGGATATGCTACAGCGAACATAACAGAAAATCGAGTAACATTTTGTTCTGATTTGTGCAAATAATGGTGCATATGAAGGGATGTATTAAATTAAATTAAATTGAAATTAAATATGTGAAAGAAAACTTAAATAAATATGTCTCCTTTGTAATAACTTCCTCTTATCTGTCTCTCCATTTTCCTTTGCAATAATTTATGGAACTATAAAAAGACTTTATGAGTGGCCTTTACATTCTAATACATTAAAGCAATGGTCATTCTTATTTTGTTATATAATCGCCACATAAATGTAATATAAATATTATATTACAAGTTGTAAAAATAATAAAAATAGTAATAAAAAATAAAGTAATAAAAATATAAATATTACAAGTTGGTTGAAATTTCTCCCATTGGAATTAATATTTTATTATAAATATATTATTATGTTTGATGGATAACCTAGCAACTTAACTATTCTTTATGAAAAACAAAAAGCAGTATTCTGAGTTTAGTAATCCAATAATGCTGCAAGTCAATGTAACATTTTCAGAACATTTAAGGCACCTGCTGTGTGGTAACGGTTCCAGTCTCCGATTCTCTCCTTTGGCAAAGAACCAAGGGGACATTATCATTGTCAGAGGACACGCGACCAGTTCTTGACTTAATGAATATAAACAAAACTCAAAAGACCAAAAAGGCAAAGTATTCCCCGAGCAATCATAAAAATTCGACTTCTAGTGGAAAAAAAATGGTTGAAGGAAACTTCAGAAAAAAAATGTAGAAGGAAAAAAAATGGTTGAAAATTTATATAAAAAAATGGCGGCAGCCTCAAGTAACAATACCAGCTTTCTCTGTTTTTGAACTAGGGTTAAGTAAAACGGCAACATTAATAAAACCGTGTGCCTACATTCATTACTGGTGAAGTCATTTATTATCGTGCTTGTGTCAAAACTGAGCGAGACCTTTTATTTACATTCTTCTAAGAATAAATTAAGGAGAGGATTTGAAGAAGGAAAAAAAAAAGGTTTCATATTCCATCACGCCAATAATGACAGCGATATGCAAAATGCAGTTTTGGTTTGAAAGATGGGCATTAAAGATGTACAACTATCACAAAAATAACAAAAGTGATTGTGATTTTTTATTTTTATTTTACCGTAACCTTAATCTACAGATTGTTTATAATGTTCTTTTGTTCTAGAATCTTAAGTACAAAGAGTGTTGTTGAGATGTTTCAGAAAAATAATTTTCTTCACGGAATTATGTAGTCATTTTGTGATGTGAGAAAAGATGTTGCGTTAAGTCTTCTTAAAATAAATATCAATAAGTGCAAAAGAAATATTAATTTTTATCCAAATAACTATTGTATAAATTAGAATATCAAATGATACATTTTTAAAGGATTTTTGTAAGGAAAAATAAGTAAATGCTACAGAATAAAAATCGTAATAAGTGGTTAGAGAATATATATTTTTCTTAATTTGATATTCCAAGTAAAGACTAGAAATAGAATTAAAAATAATAACTAGTGAAAATTAAAATAGAGATCCATGTTATTTATATTTACTGATATAGTCAGCATATAAGCTGACGATAAATTAAAGCTGAAATTAGATAAGTAATATTGTTCTTGATTTACACAAATCTTTAAATGTTAAATAAAAAACGATTTCATAGAAAATAAAAAAAGAATGTTTATCTTAAGAATGTATATACACCTTCTTATATGTCTTAAGAATGTAAAAGAAACTTATATTAAAATTAAGAAATAATATAACGATAGAAGAACGTAAAACGAAAACTGTATGAAAGAAAAAAAAATCGTTAAACTAACTAATGATAATTTGATATTTTTTGGCAGGTTTTGTTTCGTTAAAGTAATACAGAAAACAATATAAAATTATTGAAATCGAATTTGAGTAATAAATCAACGTTATTCTAATATTTAAGTCAATTAGCAACGATTTTATTAAAAATTATAATTGGAAATTGGAATGTAGAATAAATTTTGTTTAGTAATTAATAAGTACACACTTTGACTAATGTTTACTACTTATAAAATTAATGTGTTTAGAAAGAATTTCATATGTAAAGATAAGAGTACAATAAATCGTATTTTTTTCTATCGCATCTGTCTGATGATAAAATTGTCTGATTTTTTTGATGAAAATTATGTAAACATAGGTAGTCAGGGTATATGTAAGCGTAAATAATCGCACATAATCATTATTTTACATGGTTGCTAAATTAAATTAAATCAAAACTTAATGATTTAAAAGTTACATAATATTTTATGTGTAATCTTTCATCGTGTTAAAAATCATAAAGCAAAATATCACTACAACTTTTCTCGATAAAATCCAGAAATTTATTTCACTTCTATATTTTTAATTAAGTTAATATTTTTTCTGTATTTTTGTTGAATTATCTTTTTACAAAATGAAATGATTAAAAAGTTATATAACATGCGATGTGTAATCTTTCATCGTGTTAAAAATCATACCGTAAAATATCACTGCAATTTTCCGCGATATCATGCAGAAATTTATTTCACTTCTACCTGTTTAGCTAAGCTCATATTGTTGTTGCATTGTTGCTGGAGTACCCTTTTACAAAATATAATTATTTAGAAGTTGCATAACATTTGATGTGCAATCTTTCATCGTGTTAAAAATCATAATTTATAATATCACTAGAAAATATCACTCCACGATATCATTCAGAAATTTATTTTTCTTATAGATACTTAACTAAGCTCATATCAAATATTAAAAAGACGTGGGAAGTGTTTTTCTGCCTCTTGTGCTCGATTATTCGCACTTCTTATAGAATTTAATTTGATTCCAACTTGTAGAACACTTCAATCCCTGAGCCTGAATCCAATCCCAAATCCCTAAATTCTACAATGTGTAACATTTCGAGATATCGATACAATATCTATAAAAAATATCAATTTGTAAGTTTGATATATGATCTTTGATACGGTATAATGCAGTATAAAAGTTTTGTTACGGGGTTATACCACATACCATTTGCACTGTGCACGGAATATTACCCAATTAAAACATACCTTTCATCGATTTAGAATGGATAAATTGACACAAAAAAGGGCCTATTCTAATGAAAAACGCAGATTCTTATAATTTTTATAGACTGAAATTTTTGTTAAATCGTACAACCTTCAAAACGAAAGGGCAGAAATTCTAAGGATTGCGTCGATTCCTACAGAAATTCCTATTCCATTCAGAAAATGCTTTAACAGCGACGAGAAAGCAGGGGGGGGTTAATTTAACGCATAGACTTTCAACTCCATAGACAGGTAGCCACTCTACTTTCCACTCTATAAATTTTAAGCCATCTCATAAACATTCAACCACTCAAAACAACGGTGCGCAGAATTGCCTACTGCGCGGTATTTCCCAATTCTCCTTTAAATTTCACTCAATTTTCCAACACATTGTTTCTGAAGAATTTTGCCATCGGAAACATGCCTCTTTAACCTAGGAAACCTGAACTTGTCCATCAATAGTCAGTAAAGGTTGTAGTTTTTAATGTTTCCCGCTTTTGAAAAAAGAGAAATCTCTTCAAGTATTCTCTAGAATTAAGTTCTCAATTCGAGTTAGTTGGAAAGAATTAGTTCTTTTTGCAACGTAGTTTCCACCCAAGCCTTTAATCTGATACAGGCTTCCTATTGATTAAAGAAGAGATTTCCAATATAAATTTGTATCGTAAAGTGAAATTTCAGTGAGTTCTGTAGACAATCAGAACTCACTGGAGTAAGTTTCTGTAAACGAAGTGGTGTAAAGACACAGATTCAACGGACATGTTATAAATGAAATAATAGTATATATATATATATATATATATTTATCTTTATATATATATATATATATATTTATCTTTTATTATATATATATATATATATATATATATATATATATATATATATATATATATATCTTTTTATATATAGAATTCTTATGTACATATGTTTGTCATTGAATTGCTGCTAAACGGCTGGACCGATTTTGATGAAATTCTTTAACTTTTCTGAGTAGTGTGTGTCTGAGTAGGACCCTTCACGGTTTAGATTCACAATTCGATCTGACAGGTGGCGCTGTCATTGATATATCTTTATATATAGAATTCTTCTGTACGTGTGTTTGTCACTGAACTCCTGCTAAACGGCTGGACCGATTTTGATGAAATTTTGTTCATGTGTTTGATAAAACATGGGGAAAGTTTTTACGCTATCTCCTTTCAGGCAAGTCATCGCCAGTTAGTGCTGCAATATATA
Source organism: Caerostris darwini (assembly GCA_021605075.1). Classification (NCBI taxonomy): domain Eukaryota; kingdom Metazoa; phylum Arthropoda; class Arachnida; order Araneae; family Araneidae; genus Caerostris; species Caerostris darwini. The sequence goes on along the minus strand of BPLQ01007986.1, from coordinate 478,831 downwards.
AAATTCTATACCAATCGTTATGAAAATCGGTTACAATATGTATTCGGGTATGGAAAATAGGTTCGAGCTATTCACTTTATTGTTACTTGCCGCCAGATATTGCTACATCATTTCATCTTATATAGCATTCATACGATATACATGAAAATTAGTAATTTCTTAAGTTAGAGAGACTTGTTTTCGATGTCTTTCTCGTTTTAAAATTCTTAAACACGTATTGGAACATGAAGAATTTATTCCCGATATGAAATTTTCTTCATTTTTTTTTTGTAAGGCAACGTATGCTGGGTTTCACTAATTTATATAAATATATAATTCATATATATTTGACTGTTTGAAATACAATCAATGTGTGATCTTTTACATCCGCCACTCATTATTTATTTCCTTCGAAGAATAGAATGCTCCAAACAATCCTCAATGTTCCAGAACATTCTGAATTCTTCTTACTTATGGAACATTGCTCCAGAATTGAAAAACGACTAATAGAGATATAAATAGTAAACCAGTTTATCGGTAAGCGATGGTTACTGTTATGAAAAAAAAAAACGAATTTATATTCCACTTTAAAGAAATCGCTTTCAAAACATATCTAACATAAATTATAATTTAATTATTAAAAAATGAAGTATGAAATAGTAAACCAGTCTAATGAAAAGTGATGGCTAATATTATTAAAAAAAATAAAGATAATTTATTTTCCACTTAAAAGATATAGCTTTCAAAATATATCTCCCATATATTATAATTTAATTATTAAAAAAATGTAGTATATTTACATTGAAAAGTTCAATAATTTGTGAAACACGTAAACAGTTAGATGAAATATTACTTAAATTATCTTTTTTGTCTTTAAAACAATAAATAAAACTTTACAGGAGAATAAACAAAAATGAGAAGTAGCTAAAATAACTCGAAATGAAAATCTTTTACTTAGAGGAGCTTAAAGAAAGGGCAGACAAGTGATAAATAGTCCACCGATCATTCCCGCTGTGAATTACAATTTTGGTGAGGCAGCGTGTACAAATTTCATTACGTGCACGGAAATTAAGCAGCGTTAGGATTAATTTCCTTCGGTTGGACTTTTCGCAATATTTTCTTGATGAATATTTATGATTTCATCCAATTAATGTTGATAACGTGGCTTCCAGTATCGCATATTGTAAAATACAGAACAAAGGTTTCACTGTTGGAAGCAAAAGAAATGTTAAATTAAACAAAATGCTTTTAATTTACACGAAGCCAAAAGTTTCCATTGAAATCTCGATCCTGCTGTGATTGTGTACAAGATATTTCATTGTAGCCAAGTTATATTTGTGATAAGTGCAGTGCTTTGTTTACAGAAATTTTCTGTTTCACCTTTAAACGATATAAACGATTAAAACCCTACAATGTGTTTGGTAATGAGGCTTCACTCTTAATGAAAGTAGTGAAATGTATTACCATCTTAGTAGGTATACATATTTTAGTTAGAATTTAACAGAAAGGATTGAGTTTATTTAAGACGAAACTATTTCTTGTACTGACGTAGAGAATATTCCCTGTCCCATTTGATAAAATAAATTGGCTAGCCTTATACAGTTTTTGAGAAATGCCACTGCAAATTCCTTTCTTGCAATTTTGTGGGAGTTTGCTTGCTGTTGATCATCTTATATATAATTGAAACATATAATAACGCTTGCTGGCATGACGTCATTATCCATAATGGCGTCACTGCTGAATTCTTTTGAAGTTAAACTATTTATATGAGAGCATAGAAAGCAAATTCGGCAATCTTTTATTTGTTACAGAATTGGACGAAGCTATTTTGCTCATTTTGTGAGCATCTGTTTCACCCACATCATATACCTGTCGTCATTGATAGAGCGGGTATTTGCCACTTTCATTAGAATAGCAATATTTTCAACATGCTGTAGCTGTTGAAATTCCATGTTCTGTTTTATGAAATTCTATGTTCTGTTTTTATTCTATTTCTACATTGTATCTGATAAAATTTATGAAAATTTTCCAACATCCAATTTTTAAACGACTTAAAAATAATTCAGTTTCAAATTTTCAGTTTTTAGTATTTGTTACATGTTGAATCCCATTAAAAATATTCCCAGTTGTTATTTTGTTGATTTGTGTTGATTTAATTTGTTTCATAATCAATTTATTTCAAAACAACGATGCTATTCAGATAAATTGATAAAGATCTAGAATCATGTACCTCTTGCGTCAAATTTGCGCCAGATTGCCAATTAAGCAAACAAATTTAATATCTCGGATTATAAATGAAAGGAAATGAATTATTAGTTACATATTCTTGATTTGGCGACTTAATTTATCCAATTAATAAAGAAAATGATACAACAAGGACCATTCATCCACTCAGACGAAGACATCCATTACACCTTTCATCGTGAAGCAGTGTTTGAAATGTGTTCTTTTCCGCCACATAAACAACAAAACTTTCCTTCCGCCGTGCTTAATTTGTGCATATTATATTATCTCTTTTGTTTTTTAAATGAATAAGACCGTTGTTTGCTCTCTCTCTGAACACAGAGACATTTTAGCGTTATGAAGATATGCTTGGAAACAGTGAGCCAGGCTACCTGAGAACGGTACAGTTCAGTTCAAAAGGCGATGTGTGTCCACATTATGTATAGAGCAAATAAACTTTCTAAGATAAATTCATAAAAGTATAATTTAAATGAATAAATATCTAGAAACGTGTTAGGACAGTAAATAACAATGAAGTAACAAATAAATACACAAACAACAAACAAAATTACAACTCAGGATTATAAAATAAATCTGGAATTTAAAAATCAAACTGGGTAAAAAATATTTTTGTTTATTTTCAAATTATGGTGTAGGCTTTATTTTTGCTTATGAAAAAAAAGAAGCAGAAAGTTGTAATTACCACAAATAGAAATAAACAATTAGGAGATTCAGAAATAAATATTCATGATTAATAGAATTGAATAAAAACAAACTTAAGTTTATAGAAATTGAAAAACTATGGTATAAGTTTACCAACAAAAAAGTGAATTTTAAAAGCAAGTTTTTAGTATGACAAACTATCATTATTTAAATATTTGAATGTTTAAAAAAAAAGTCATATTTTTCATCTGAAAAATTACCGGAAATTCTATGGCATTAATTTTGTAGATCTTGAATATATGTAGCATTTATTATACAATTAACTATATATTTTATTTTACAATTATATATATTTTTTATACAATTAACTATATAATATTACTACATATATTACATACATATGAATGAAGATTTTTAGGTATACTATTCTCATTTAGCATTTCACCAAGTATATGTTTTGAAAATTTTACAATAACAAAGACACCAATACCTCTTGATAAAACGTTATATCATTATTTCAAATACTTGAATTCTTTACATTTTTTTTATATATGACTTTCATAATAAAAATTTTATAAAATTTAAAATAATGAAAAAATTCAGATATTAAACTTTTAAACATGAGTCTTAGTACATTTTTTTAATAAATTTAGACAGTCAACCTATAAGTTTTTTATTTTTTATCTTATACTATATGGTTTGACATGTCCTCCTGAATTCATACACGGCTTTAAAGATAAAGGATCTGCATTGTTTTGCTGCCTAAACTTTGATCTCCCACTGCTAAGAAATATGCCATTATATTCGTTATTAGCCATCTGGGATCCTTTATTATGAAGTTGAAGAATACCAACTATGTGCACAGCATTCTTGGAAGTCTTTGCCGAAGATTTTTGCTCTTTTTCTGCTGGACGAAAAATTTAAACAAATTTCCCGATGCTTGCTCGGTGGATAAAAAAAACCCTCTGTATTTGCATGCAAGTATGATCGAGAGCATCCTTGATTAAATTTTAGAAGACTCATAAGATGATGAAATGAATTATTAAGGCGGAATTTTTTTGTTCTTTTTGTGCTTTATTCATTATTTTCTTACCCAGATGTACTCTACAATTTAAATTAAGTGATGAAATGAAGTACTTATTTTTTTTTCTTTTAAGTTAATACTAAATATTTTGATATCCAAAAATTATCATTTTCATTAAAAAAAAATTATACATTGTATCTGATAAAATTTATGAAAATTTTGAAACATCCAATTTTAAATGACTTAAAAATAATTCGGTTTCAAATTTTCAGTTTTTAGTATTTGTTACATGTTGACTCCTATTAAAAATAATCAAAGTTATTATTTTAGTGTTGATGAAAAAATATAAAATGCATCTTTCAAATGTCACTATATCTATTACCTTTAAATTCCACTATATCTATTACTTTTAAAATATGAAATAAGAATCTATAATTTAACAAACAAAAACAATTATATACATACAAATTCATCATATAAAATTTCAGTTTTTATTATTTGTTACATATTAAAACCTATTCAAAATAGTTCCAAATATTATTTTAGTGATGATGAAGAAGTATAAAATGCATCCTTCAAATGTATTTAGTCAATGTGCAAAGTACAACTTTTGTATGCACAATTCAATGTACATTTCACTGCATCAAAAGACTTTGCCACTATACACTGAAGTGACAAAAGTCATGGGATACCTCTTAATATCGTGTCGGCCCTCCTTTCGCCCGGCGAAGTGCAGCAACTCGACGTGGCATGGACTCAACAAGTCGTTGGAAGTCTTCTGGGAATATTGAGCCATGCTGTCTCCATAGACGTCCATAATTGTGAAAGCGTTGATGGTGCAGGATTTTGGGCACGAACAGACCTCTCGACGATGTCCCATAAATGCTCGATGGGATTCATGTCGGGCGATCTAGGTGGCCAGATCATTCGTTGGTATTGTCCAGAATGTTCTTCAAACCAATCGCGAACAGTTGTGGCCCGGTGACATGGCGCATTGTCATCCATAAAAATACCATCGTTGTTTGGGTACATGAAGTCCATGAATGACTGCAAGTGATCTCCAAGTAGCTGAACATAAGCATTTCCAGTCAATGTTCGGTCCAGTCGCACCAGAGGACCAAGTCCATGCCATGAAAAAGCAGCCCACACCATTACGGAGCCACCACCAGCTTGAACAGTGCCTTGGTGACAGTTCGGGTCCATGGCTTCGTGGGGTCTGCGCCCCACTCAAACCCTACCATCAGCTCTTACCAACTGAAATCGTGACTCATCGGACCAGGCCACGGTTTTCCATTCATCTAGGGACCAACCGATATGCTCACGTGCCGACGAGAGTCGCTGAAAGCGATGTCGTTCTGTCAGTAAAGGCACTCGAGTCGGTCTTCTGCTGGAATAGCCCAAGAAAGCCAAATTTCTCCGCACAGTTCTAACAGACAAGTCCCTTGTACGTCCCACATTGATTTCTGCGGTTATTTGACGCAGTGTTGCTTGTCTGTTAGAATTTACGGCTCTTTGCAGACGTCGCCGGTCTCGGTCGTTAAGTGCAGGCGGTCGACCACTGCGCTGTCCATGGTGGGATGTTATGCCTGAAATTTCATACTCTCGGCACACTCTTGACACAGTGGCTCTGGGAATGTTGAATTCCGTAACGATTTCCGAAATGGCATGACCCATGCGTCTAGCTCCAACTAACATTCCGCGTTCAAAGTCTGTTAATTCCCGTCGTGCGGTCATCATCACGTCAAAACCTCTTCACATGAATAACTTGAACAGAAATGAAAGCTCTGCGAAAGCACTGCGCATTTATACCTGTTCTAGGCGATGCTACTGCCATCTGAAAATTTGCATATTGCTATCCCATGACTTTTGTCACTTCAGTGTATATATTACCTTTAAAATATAAAACTAAAAAGGAAATATTTTTTAAAGGAATCTATCATTTAAAAAACAAATAGAAACACATACATACAAATACATCATACAAATTCAGTTTATTAGTTTTTGTTACATATTGAATCATGTTAAAAAAATCCCGTTATTTTATTAGTCATGATGAAAATGTATTAAATACTTCTTTCAAATGTCACCATATCCATTACCTTTACATGTCATATATCTACAGCATTTTGTCACTCTATTTATTACCTTTAAAATATGAAATAAAAAAGAAAGTGTTTTTTAAACGGATCTATCACTAAACAAACAAATACAAATTTTCAATTTTTAGTATTTGTTACATATTGAATAGTGTTAAAAATAATTTCAATGATTATGAAAAGGTATAAAATGTATCTTTCCGATGCATTATACCAGCATGCAAAGTTCAACTTTTGGATGTACAATTCAATGTACATTTCAATATATCATAAAAGATTATGTCACTTTATCTATTACCTTTAAAATATTAGATAAAAAAGGAAATAATTTTTAAAGGAATATATCATTTAACAAAAAAAAAAATATATATTTTTTTAATTTTTGAATGTAAAATAATTTCAATTCAATGTCTCTAAATTCATTTACTAAATCTTTTGCACAATCATTTTAACAGGCATTTATATACCCGAATTTATTCTCTGATTTCCAAATGAGAAATCTGAAGATAACAACTTATTTGTCAATTATTGAATCTTATCGTGTCGCATTATTTGTAATTATTGCTTGTCGTGAATCAGTTACTTCTCAAATATACCTTGAGCTATTCTGTGATACAACATGTTTTGAAGGAAACATCATATTTCCCTGTAGTAAAAAATCAATAATGAGTTTATACCTTTGAAATATACCATAAACCATTTTGAAGGACACCATCTTTTAATGGAAACATTTTAATCACTTGTCATGAATCAATCAATAATGAATTTAAACATTTGAAATATACCTTAAACCATTTTGAAACACACTATATTTTAATGGGAACATTTTAATCATTCGTTATAAATCAATCAATAAAGATTTCAAACTTTTGAAATATACTTTACACCATTTTGAAGCACACAATGTTTTAATGGTAAAACTTTAATCGCTCGTCATAAATCAATCAATAATAAGTTCAAACTTTTCAAATAATGAGTTCAAACTTTTTTTTCAACCTTACACCATTTTGAAGCACACCATGTTTTAATGGAAAAATTTTAATCACTTGTCACGACTCGATTAGTAATGAGATGAAATTTTTGAAATAGGCTTTAATCTATTTTGAGGCCCAACATGTTATGAAGGAAACGTCTTATTTGCCGTATTAATATCTCTGCTCATTAGTCAATTAATTATGAATACAAACGTTTTTATTTACCTTTGAAGCTCACCATGTTCTTAATAAAACAACCTATTCACCTCATTTTAATTGCTTGTCATGAATCAATTAATAATGAGTTAAAATTTTTAAAGTATCCATTAAATTATCTTTAGACTCATCGTAAATAATCATATACTTGTCGTTTACATCGAATAATGAAAAAACAACAACAAATATAATAATTTCAGTAGTATTCAAATGCATGCTTAGAATAAAATGCATAAAATATTTATTAATTTCAAGTTGAGTGTTTCTATGGTTAATTTAGATTTCTTTACTTTGCTTTTATCATTTCTTTAAAGTTCCTCTACTAAAACGGTACCTTTTTATCAAGCACTATAGGCCCTAATCTTATCTAAGCACTTGATAACACTGTTCGGGGTATAATATTCTTTGCATACAAAATTACTACTCAGAGAAACAACATTTTTGAAACTCAAACCACTAATTCACTGAGACAACTCCAGATTCATAGCTTAAAAGTTCAAATTTGGGTAAGACGGGTGCCTTAATCAATGTAACCGAAGCATAATTCATTTGGTGCTTCACTCTGGCAAGAGGCAAACTGCTTAGCAAAATCATTACCATCTTAAGGCAAGAGGAGGGACGCTCCAATCTCCCACTGCAAACAGCCAGAATCCAGGTCGCTTAAAGTTTAATTATGCCTAAATTATGAAAGATCCCGTTAATAAGTTGCTCCGGCGGTTCTCACGCAGTGGCCGCAGGGCGGCAAAATATGCAAATCTATGTTAAGCTCCAGGGAAAGAGTATTTGATCGGAAACTTCCGGTTTGGGCACTCAAAACTGTTATTTACTGCATTAGCATACACCGGGGCAGAAGACTGGAAGGTACATGTTTAACCATAGGTAGTTAATGTGATAGGGTAATTTAACTGTGTTTAACATTAGGCTAAATAGATAATCGATTTTAACCAAAAGTAATTCAAACTTATTAAGTTTTAAAAATTGCTACTAATTATTTTTTGATAAGTTTTGAATTAGTTTTCTTTACATCAGAATGTTAATAAAATGAAGTTGAACTTTATAACAGTGGTTCTTAAACCTTTTTGGTTTGAAATGGGAATCATTAGATCATTGGTTCTTAAACGTTTTTTGTGCCAGTAAGTCCCTTTAAGATTAAATAAAGGAAACAAATATAGATGACCTTTCTTCTTATTTAATAAATTTTCAAATATATCAATCATTGGCGCAAAAAAATACGAAAACAGCATTACATAAAGCTTATATTTCGATACATAAACGTAATAAATAATTTTCGAAAAATTATGTGTAAATAGTCACAAGAACTAAAAATAAATGCAGTAGTTGAGAAATTGTAAAATAAAATTATAAATAAAAATGGAAAAATAAACAATATTAATAACAAATAAATATAAAAGATATTATATAATGTGGAAATTTAAAAAAAAATAAAAGAAGGGCAATTTTCCAAAATTCTTTTCATTTCCACTAATAAATCTGATGTTTTAGATGACGAAATATGAATGGTAAAATAGATGTATGAGATATTAGATTGGAAGAAAAACAAAATACAGAAGCCTGGTTTGATTTTGAGTTTAACCAAATGAAGATTTTAGGTGTTATATTTTACGTGGCATTTTTTTATTAATTATTTTTTATTTTTATTTTGCATCGCATTTCTAATCCAACAAAATTTATTATCATAGTAAATCAGATTAACACGCTAAAAATTTTAGGATTTATCCTTTTCATGCCTACCAAATGAAAACAAAACAGTCATTCAAGTTAACATCTATACAACAAATACATGGTAGCTGAAAAAATTCATTGAACTCCTGCGAGATTTACGAAAGAAGATTAATATTATTTGCTTTCATGTTACTGGGCTTTATTTTCTCCTATAACAACTAACATACCTCGTATCGGCACCATTACATATTATATATTGTATTATAATCTTATTTTTCTTAACTAGTTTTTCAGTTACTTAGTATTTCGGTTTAGAATTTAGTATGTATTAGCTAGCGAATAGGTTAGGCTATACTAAGTTTATTAGATTTTACTATGTTAGCTAATATTAGTTATAGCTAGCATTAGCTACTATATTAGTTTTTAGCTATATTAGCTAATACTAGATATATTTGCTTTTACCTAGTATTTCAGTTTAGAGATTTTTAGTCGAATCTTTTTATAGAACATGTAACAAAAGCTTAAGCTTTCAAACTTAAAATTTATTCAACTGCAATGCAGAGAATTACACCTTTTTAAATGTTGTATTAGAGTTATTTTAATCTACAATAAATTGTAAGACCTTTAAATTGTAAGTCCTTTAATGTATCATTTTGCATATAGTTCATATTTTAGTTTTAATTTAGTTAATATTGGATTTTCCCCTTTTTTCTGGTATTATACAATTAATTTACAAACACAACAAACTAGTGCATAAACAATGCCATATTATATATTTGATGACAAAATATGCAAATAAAAGAATAATGACGAATTAATGATTAATTTCAGTTATTTATATATATTAATACATCAATTTTGAAATATTCAATAACATTGTTATTTAAATGCAAAATCAAATTGAAACTGATAACAATATTAAAATAATTCTTCAAATTATTATTAGGTCAAATTTGACTACATTTAATAATTATCTACTGTTTGATTAAAATGCCTGTAATACTTTTTTACTTTAAATGATAATGTATTTAAAATTTTTTATTTAACTTAATCCGATTAAAATTTTTGATATAAAAATAATTTCATTAACAAATTATTCATTCTAAAAATTATTTAATTTATTGAATACAGAAATAAGTTTGTTTCATTTCATGAAATATCATTTCGTCTTGTTTAAATATTAAGTTTGAAGTTTTATATCTAAACTCTTTCAAGATACTTAACAACAAAATATTAATAAAATTTATTTATTATTATTATGTAAATATTTTTTACTTGATGGCAGTTTCTTTAGAAAATATTTTTTATTGTTATTAAGTAAATTGTCATTCCTTATACCAAGAGATGTCTACATTTTAAACATTTTACCTAAAATTATCTTTTCATTCTTAAAATTATTATGAGTCATGAGTGCATTCATAAATCCCAGTGGGTGGTCTTTCTAGTAATAAAACAGTGGTTCAAAATTTTAATGAAAGGGAAATTATTGATGTTTTAATTTCCTTTCCTTCTTTTTATTCCTTCAAAATCCGTCAAGTCATAATATTCAAGCTGTTATAAAAGTTTGTCAAAAAATATATTATACCATTTATAGTAGAACAACAAAAATGAAATATTTGAAGACCAGAATATGCTTTTCTCTGAATTAGGGCATTCATTATATTTGTACCAGAATAATTGTTACTGTAATAATTCTTTGCAGAGTTAAAACATTGTATATGAAGACTACTTCATAAAAATAATTGTTAATTTATTGTTAAATTGTATATAAAAATGTTCAAACAAGTATAAGCATGTAAAAGACAATACAATTGTATTATGAGCCTTAAAATGGAATTGTTTAATTTTGGAAGGAAGAATTATATTGATTATTATTCTTCATTTTCAAAGAATATTTGGTATCAAAGAGTTTATTTAAATGGCCCATTCATCATATTTGAGACACAGATTTAGAAAAAAAATAATTATGTATTAATTAATTCATTAAATTCGAAGTTAAATGCCGTAATAACTGAACTAGAAAATTTAAAATTATAAGAAATATTTGTGGCATATTATTTAATTTACACCTCTGTGTTTGATTTAGCATTAATTTACGTTGTATATTGTATTATTGAATTATTATTGATTGCAACTGTATTATTTAAAATGCTTAAATTATTTCATGATGATTATTTAAAAATATTACAGAATTTTAAAATAAAATTCTTAAATAATTGAATAAACTACATAAGTATATTCAACTGTATTTAAGTAACTGTTTAAGTAACTGCTCAACTGTGTAAGCTTTGCAAACATTATAAAAGGCACTGATGCTCTACATTAAGAGAATCTGCATATTTTGTCAATTTTCACGAAATTTATGATTAAGTGAAAAGTTTAAGTGAATAATTATTAAAGTTCAGATCATGATATCATGGGGTGAATCACGTGGAGATTGGATAAAGAGAGGATATTGAATACAGACTGTTAGAGACTGAAATGAAAAGTCATGTATCTAACATATGAAAACAATGAACAAATATTGAATCTGTGGAGAACAAGCTTTACCAAAATCATATAAGATCTACGATGGCAAATAAAGTTCCACGTTTGCTTATTACAACGAGGAATAACAAGATTTGAATATTTTCTCGGCTCACTCGCGATTTTAAAATGGATATAAGATTTCGAGTTTCGCAAAAAGAGCCCGTTTAGCATTATACCGAAAATATCGATAATGGACCAGAGATCTATGGAGAGGACAGGTTTAACCTAGCCACTTAGAGCTAACCGAATTCAAATCCGGCTCATCATGGAAGAATCCCGATTCAGGCTAATTACTTAATCTGAATATATAAGTTTATATGAAAAGTACCAAAGACCAATAACTGCAAATGTAATAACTATGCTTCATTTTATAAATGTAATGTTAATAATCATAACAATAAAAAAAAATGAATTTAAAGTGAATGTTTAGTTTTACAGCACTGTAATAAAAATTAAATTAAAACAGGACAAAAATAACAATAATAAAAATCAAAAGTTAAAAAAGAGTAACTGTTAACAAAAAATTAAAAAGTGGCAGCATTGCTATTCTAAACATAATAATATTTTTTTACGAAATAGCTAATTACAATTTGTAAAGAATATTTCCTAACAGAAAATACTGGGACAGATTTATTCGAAAGTTAGTGCTAAGAGGTACTTTGCTACTTATTTTATTCCTTGGATTTAAAGCATCTAATGGGTCAAGTAGAAACCAGTAAGTCCTTTCTTAAAAAGTTACTTAGTAGCTTTAAAGAACATTTCGGAATTACTCTACGGATATTAGTTAAGGTTTTAGTTTTCTTCCGTTTGAAACTGTTAACATGGCAGCACACATGGATTGAAAATATATTTTATAAAACTTAATAATTGATCTAAAATCCTTGAAATACGTATTGATCAGTATCCATAAAAAATAGTTTCATTACTAAATTGTTAATGTCCGTATCTTTTAATCACATTAATAGTTAGTAGATGTTGTTGTTTTAAGGTATCACAGATGGACAGACATTATTTAACTAAATGAAAGCACATAGCAATGTTATAGAAATTTTCTTTTTAAAACAGAAATTGAATATAACCAATAATATTTCCTTAGTTTATTACAATTATTTGTTTGAAATCAGGGTGCGAAGAAGATCTACCTCCCCGTGGTGCACTTGGTAACACTTTTTAGTGGCTAAAAGATCTGCAACTTGGCATTATTGTTAGATTAATGAACTCTGTTTCAGCATGTTTTGTTGCATTAGTTTGTTGTTGTATGTTTTTTTTTCCGTTGTACTTTTTTTGCTGTAACTGTTCATAATCTGCCATTGGAAATAAAAAAAAATTTTTGAAATCATTCAATTGTTGCAACATTTTTTTTTTCTGCACACAAATGAGCATTTGAATCACTCTCTGTTTAACCTGATTTTAAAAAGGGTACATGTAATAAGCAATTAATTGTATTTATGTTGATAATTAGCTGATTAATTTTAAAGAATGTTTTTTAAAGCATCGAAACATTCTGTATCCAACATTAGAGATTAATTTAAACTAATAATAGTGCATTACACTCATTAAGTCGAAAAATTAAAATATAAAGCTGATTTGTTATTATCATCAAAAAGTAAAAATTTACAAAATGAATTTTTATCTTACATGCTTTATTGAATAATTTAAATCCAAAAATATCTTTACATATATATCGGAATGATTCTAAAATCTGATAATTTATTAAATTTCTTTATAAATAACTAACCACAAATTAACTAGTTGTTTTTGGTTTGATTTTATTTTTTTTTATAAATATTAGTTAGTGTAAAAAAATAAACTGTTGTATTTATATTACCATAAATAATGTGAGTTATGTTAATGTGTGTGTACACTTTGATACGATTACTAAAGCCTGAATAATTTAATAACCAAAGGATAATAGTTAAAACTAGTACTTTACATGTGAGACTAAAACTTGTTCTTAGCATTAAATATTTTCCTGTTTTGATTTCAAAAAAATAAAGTTCAAAATTTATGCGGCTTTAAAAAAAAAATGGGATTTATACAAAAAAGAAGTACTCGATACAATTATTCAACTAGACGGAAAATGAAGTTAAACAAAAATAATGGATCGTAATCCCCATGACCGAAATTCTGTTCTTAAAAATCATATTCTTCACTTATCATCGGCATGGAACAAGAATGATCAGGTAGCGTGAAGAACCTGAAATAAATGAGGCATTCAAGAACATCAAACAACAACAAATTAAAAAAAAAGTTCTTGTTCTTTTTTTTTTGACAGCCTTAACTTACAAACATCCCGCATGCAAACAATGACATATTTTTTATCATCATGAGTTAATTGAAGTAAAGTGAATTAAAGCATGTAATTTTTTTTATGACCAAGATGGATTAAAACATCTCTTTTTTGGAAAATAATATTTTACTGTAAATTTTCTTTTATGAGATAAAATTGTTATAAAAAAAATCACTGAATTTTTCTTAAACTTATAATATTTTATGGTAGTTAAATATGCATAAATCAGTCAAGTAACATTTTGTAAAAAACTCAATTAATATTTTAATTTTGTTGTAGCGAATAAGAAATGGACAAGAAAATCTTTTAAATTTTTATTCCACAATGTCATGATAAAAGTAATTTGCAAATAAAAATAGATTAAATAATAACGATTAAAAATTCATATAGATGTTAATCAAAATTTTAAAACGTTATAAACGTTTAAAATTTAAGAGTTTAATAAGAATTCAGTACTTTTTATAATATTTTATGATAGTAAAATATTCATAAATCTGTCAGATCACTTTTTGTATTGCTTGATAAGAAAAGTCAAATATTATTTTAATTTTAGTATACTCAATGTGAAAAAATATCAAGAAAAACATTCACATATTTATTCCAAAATCTCATGATCAAAATAATTTCGAAATTAAAATAGATTACATATTTAAGATCGATTAGAAAATTCATTACCGATATTAAACAAAATTTTAAAATGACAAAATTATAAATATTAAACATTTTAAAATATTTTTGAAATTTAAATAATTAGTTTAAATCCATATCGAACTCATTACAATGAATCTTACAAACATCCCGCATGCAAACAATGCCATATTTTTTATCATCATGAGTTAATTGAAGTAAAGTGAATTAAAGCATGTAATTTTTTTTATGAGCAAGATGGATTAAAACCTCTCATTTTTTGGAAAATAATATTTTACTGTAAAGTTTCTTTTATGAGATAAAATTGTTATAAAAAAAATGCAAAGATTTTTTCTTAAACTTATAATATTTTATGGTAGTTAAATATTCATAAATCTGTCAGATAACTTTTTGTAATGCTTGATAAAGAAAGACAAATAATATTTTAATTTTGTTATGGTCAATAAAAAAAAAAAAAAAAAAAAAAAAAAACTCATTTACATCTTTATTCCAAAATTTCACGATAAAAGTAATTTTGAAATGAAGCAAATAGATTAAATGTTTAATATCGATTAAAAATTCATTATCGATATTAATCAAAATTTAAAAGTGAATATTTCATAAACATTAAACATTTTAAAATAGTATTGAAATTTAAATTGTTATTTTAAAGCGGATTGTGTTCATTATTATAAATCTAGTATACATTAATAATAAGCTGTTGTTAATTGTGTATGTTTTCTTAAAAAATAATCACTTAGTAGTACACAAATTACTTAGGTAGTACACAAAATACATATAAGGAAATAATGTCAAAGATTAAAACATAATTGGTTATAATAAATGCATTTAATTAATTAATTAATTAAAATTAAATTAAATTAATTAATTTTAAAACTTTGCGATATAGCAGAGCCACTAAAAATTCAATAATTTCGCTTATAATTCGAAAAACTTTAAAATATTACATGTTTAATAATTAAAAAGTAATTTTACATTTTATATATCAATTTCAAATCAATTCAAGTAAATTCAAAATCTCACAAAATAAAAAATAAAAATCTGAAATTAAGAAAATAAATTTAATATTTCAAATCGATTTAAAAATTCATTATCGATATTAATCATGTTTTAAAAATGAGTAATACATAAATATTAAACATTTAAAAATAATTTTGAAGTTTAAATAATTAGTTTTAATGAAGATCATTACAATTAATATTGATTTCATTAATAAATAACAATTTTTAACGTATGTTATTTCCTTTTCTTAAAAAAATAACTACTTTTAAATCTTAGGTTGCAAATAAATAGGACACAATGTCAAAGATTAAAATATAATGCATTTAATTATTTTAAATAATTTTGTGATATAGCACTGCCACTAAAAATTCAATAATTTTGCTAATTATTTGAAAGACTGTAAAATATTAGATGTTAAATAATTAAACATTAAAATAATTTTATATTTTATATATTCATTTCAATTTATGTTGAAAAATAAAAAAATAAAAATAATAATTTTAATTATATTTCTAAATTGAAAAATATAATGTATGCATAAAATGCATGTAATATATAATTCTTAAAGTATATTATCAGACAATCATCACATC
The DNA here is from genome assembly GCA_021605075.1 of Caerostris darwini. NCBI lineage: Eukaryota > Metazoa > Arthropoda > Arachnida > Araneae > Araneidae > Caerostris > Caerostris darwini. The sequence continues at coordinate 462,911 of BPLQ01007986.1, read as the reverse complement.
AACGTGTTAGTTATTATGCAAATTCGTTTGTTTGTGATTAAACCGTGAAATTATTAAGCTTGTTTTTGTGAATATTATTAAATTTTAAAAATCAAAATGTTATTTAAAATGTAAGTTTTATCATTTTTAACGTGCACTTTTTTAAGGAAAATGTTAAATGTTACGCTTAGGGTAATGAATCCAAGGGATTTGCAACTGTAAAGATTAGAAATATACATTTATTTTTAAATATAAAACATTGTCTATTAATGATATTATATATACAACTTAAGATCTAAAAGGGTTTATTTTCTAAAAAAACAAACACAGTATAACAAGAAATTATTAATATAAAATGAAAGCATGATTCATAGTATGCATTCGATTTGCATTTAAAATTGCATACAAATAACTTCATATTTTTTAACACTTATCAAGATTGCAATTCCAATGAATATTTTAGCAATTAATTGGATTAGTTGCTTAACATTTGTGTTATTGGATATTTATTAAAATTAAGTGTAAAAATACTACAAAAATTATTTATTTCGAGATTTGACAACATAAATTATTTTTACTAAAATGTTAGTTAATAACTCATATACATATTTAAAAAAAAACTTATTTTTTTCACAATCGTTCTCTAAAGAATAATCTATATTATTTTATACAGTTTATAAACTTAATGCATTAACTATACGATTTAGAAATTTTTATAATTTTTGTGATATTCTATTATTTTGAAACATTACAAGCTTATCTCATTTTGAGTATTCAGAAAAAATAAATTCTTGTTATAAATTTTTTCAAGGCATATCTTTGAAAGTCGAAATTAATTCCCTGGTCTTCGAATAATTATTAATATTGCATTTCAGATTCAGCTGTTGTTTCTCCCAAATTTGCATTTAAATAAAACATTCTCAATCTAATTCAAAATGTATCCACACTGAACAACTAAAAAAATCATAGCTTTATCTTTTTCTAAGCAATAAAATGGTAATTATAAATGGTATTTTTTGCTACTGGGAAATAATTAATTAAACTGTTAGTATTGAATTAATGAAAATATTGTGAATATGAATCGATAAATAAGTGATCAGGTTCTTATAAATAATGTAAAATAACTGATTAAATATAAAAATAACTGATTTTTATATTTAAAAATGAATGATTGAATAGAGTACATATTTTTATTTAATTTTGCCAAGCGTCACTTTTTAAAGTTTTTTTTTTTTTTTTAATATTTGATTTACGAAGATATTAATTTTGATATTAAGTAACAATTAATCACATTTATTTTATTCATTAACTTTTTAACTTAACTTAGTATTCTTTCAATGCTTACTTCTATTGAACTTTCCACTTTCCGTTACATCTTCTGTTTTTTTCCAGCTAGAATAATAATGATTTAAGAAATTTTTGATAAAATTAATTTTCATTGATGCAGAAAAATTTTATATTCAATGAATTTTTTTGATTCAAAAAAGATTTTTAATTTTTTAATTACATATTTCAATAAAATGAGTCACATTTTTTCCATTATATCCATAAATATTTCAAACATGTTAAATTTTTATTTAAAATTTTTTTCATAATATTTTATTCACTTTCATATAGAGAATATAAAAAAAAATTATGTTTAAAGTACTTACAGTTATTAACCTTAACAGTTATTGATTAAATCACAACAACGAATATATTATAAAAGGAACAAAATTTGTATTCGTTTTTCTATGATTTTATAACTGGTAAAATATTTATACTAAATACGTATAAAAAGAGATAAAATACTTCAACATTACACATATCCTTAAGTTGTAAACGAGTATATAAAGATACAAGACTGAATTTGTTTTTAAAAAATGATGCACTTACACTTTAAAGTGTCAATACACTTTAAAGTAAAAAATAAATATATCAAACTGACTAACGAAAAAGAGTACTAAATATAATACGCAAATTAAATGTATCGAAACATCGTAAAACGCTCTTGAAGATAAACCTAATAAGCTATTGAACAAATTGTGTATATGATTATCCAATGCCTCTAACACAAAATACTTTCTATTTGTTTTCTAAAGGTAATTTAATAACATTTCAAAAGTATTATGTGGAGGTCTCCTTCGATTTTGTCACATAGAAATTCCATAATTGGTACTTCAGTTGTAAACTCATTTTTAGACCAATTTTCCCAACTACTCGTTATATGAATGGACATGGTAAATTTTAACTACTATTAAGCAGATATAATTTGTGCTCAATTGTTCTTTTCAACTACTACTGAGTTCGATTGCAGAACATTAGTCAGATACATTTCAGTTGCACCTTGCTTAACCGCAATAGAGTAAATTAAATACTTTTAAGACTTTTTTTTTTTTTTACTTAATTAAGAATTTTGATACTCCAAAAAGTCCACCCACCAAAATTTATCAACTTCTTAGTAAGAATCCTTCTACGATGTTTGAAGATTTACCATTTCTTACTTTAATGTTTCTTAAATCCTTTTCTTTCTGTCTCTCTCTCTCTCTCTAGCACTCTTTTTATTTCTTTTTATATGGTTATTTATGGCATTTTCAATGGATTAAATTGGGTTGCTCATATATTAAGAATGAATGATTTAAACCCTGTAAAAAGGTTCGCTTTGGCACAGCCACAGGGACAAAGATCAAGAGGATGACCCAGGTTGCAATGGATAGACCCAGTTGAGAAGGACTTTGCTGTACTAGGGCCTAAGAAGTGGAGGACCATTGTCACCCAGAGGAATGCATGGGAATATCTTCAAAGGAAAGCCTCGGCTCACTTTGGGCTGTGATTTGTTACATTTACTTTGTCATTTTTATGCCAATAAAATTTTGTTGATGATTTACTTTATAATTGTGAAACTTTGGGATGTACGAAGATTTCTGGTAAAATTTCAATAAAAAAATGATATCAATGATTCTAATTTATAACGTAGGACGTATTCACATGAAATATACAATAAAGCCCAAATCTTGTTGAAATTGGTTATTAAATAGGTATAAATTTTAAAAATAAGATTGTTTGTGTATGTGTAAGCAGAAAAAATTATTGATGTAGTTTAATTTTATACAAATACCTCATGAACAAAAAAGAAGTTATCAAATTGGATTATAACGTTATTTAGAAAAAAATAATTATATTCATAAAACGACTTAAAATAGTTACATGCATTTTCAATAATATAAAATTAACTACTACTTTGTTAAAGAAACAAAAATTGCTTAGCATTGAAAATCAAAACCATGCCAAAATATAAAAGGATAACATTTTGATATTAAAAAAAATATTTATATTAAATTTAACAAGTGATATTTTTTTTCAGTAATTTATTCCAAGTCATGACTGAAATAAAATGAAGATTAAAAATTTATTTCAAGTATCTCAAAGGGGAAATTAATTGCTCAATTGTTTAATCCTTTAACACTTCTGAGTACAAATTATTGAATTCTGCGTCTTGCATCCAAAATCAGACTTTGGACTCAATTCACTTATAGAAATAAAAGAAAAAAAATACAAAATTGAATTAGGATTTTGTGTGATGAAGATTTTCCTCCACCCAAAATAATATCACAAATGAAACAGTCAGATTCATTCAGCAACAAAATAGGATTTTCATTTGTGGAGAATACTCGAACTTTATTTATTGTACAAATAAAAGGGGAATCAAATAAACTCAATGTAATCGAAAAATTAGAAGTAAAGCCTCCAAAAATTGTACTGAACTGGCCAAGACAAATCGAGCCAAAGGAACAATTGCCAGACATGGTAAAAAAAAAAAAAATAAAAGAATAAAAAAAAAAAACTTAAGCCAGAGTTTTTTCTGTTGTATTTGGCATCGACGTAATTATCCTTCATTATCGTTTTTAGTACCACTGGCATTTGTTCCTTTTTTTATATACGGAAAGAAAATAATGAAGGACTCGTAATGGGAAGAAGAACAAGTAAAAGAAAAGCGCGAATTGAATCATTGCAATGTAGTATTTGCTCCCATGTTACGGTCTAATAGAATTAAATCATTTTCTAGACCTTTGCAACTAAATAGTGTTTTTTTTTTCTGTTGTGTTCTTTGGTTCTTTCTTTTTAGTTTTATGTCTAGTTTAAGAGTTAGTTCAGTGAGTTCTTTTTTGGATAAAAAAAATTATCGATTTGTCACTAAAGAATTACTGAGTTAACAAGAAGGGGCGTTGAGTCAATTTTACTTAATCATGTAATGTACATCTAGTTTAAATTATTAAGAAACTAAATTCTAATTTATAATAGAATACGATCTACTTTTGCTCTTATTTTTTCGATTGTACTTATTGCAGTCATAAATTTCACTACCGTGTAACAGCTGAACATCAAATAGAAATGAACCAGTGAAAAGTACCATTGCAATTCTATGTAAATGCAACCTATGAAAAAACAAAGCTTAACACGTGCGTATAATTATTATATACACATATAATATACATATAAGTTATGCATAAGAAAAACATATACATATATGTTCTACTTTTGCATTTTTTTTCGATTGTATTTATTGCAGTCTTATGAATTTCACTACAGTGTAGCAGCTGAACATCAAATAGAAATGAGCCAATGAAAAAGTACCATTGCAATTCTATGTAAATGCAACCTATGAAAAACAAAACTTAATGTGCGTATAAGTATTATATACATATATGTTATGCAAAAGAAGAACATATACATATATGTTCTACTTTCGCACTTATTTTTTCGATTGTACTTATTGTAGTTTTATGAATTTCACTACAGTGCAGCAGCTGAGCATCAAATAGAAATGAACCAGCGAAAATTACCATTGCAATTCTATGTAAATGCAACATATGAAAAACAAATCTTAACATATGCATATAATTATTTTATACATATATGTTATACATATGAAGGACATATACATATATGTTGCACATATGAAGTTATATAATATCCATACCACAGCCAGGATAAAGATAACACCGGAGCCACTTAAGTGTAAACCAAACTCTATGTTTTTTTTTAAATTATGAAAGAAGTGCATGCTAATTAAGCATACAAAGAAACAGAGAGATTAATATACATAAATTAAATGTTTATTTATAGAAACACACATTGTTTAAACTAAAACGGTGTATGAAATTTATTTTATTTGGATATAAAACATACTGAGATAATATATCAATGGAATGTGAATTTTTATAATATTTTGAATAGTAAAATATGCTAAACAAGGATTAATAAATTTTAATATTTAAAATTAATTAAATGTAGAAAAATGTAATTGTTTTTCAATAGTAAAACAATTAATGGAATAAAGTTAAAATTAAATAAACATATCAAATATATAAAATAATAGAAATAAATTAATATATGTCTTCTAGAATCTCATTCATTGAACCACACATCGCTACATGCTAACACTGGAATTAATTCAATGCAGAAAAATAGTATTCTTTTTGACTTATGAAGGAATTCAGGAAAGTAGAAGATGGCTGAATATACCAAACGTGCAGACTAACATAAATAAGTTAATATATGTCACATAGAATCTTATTCATGGAACCACACATCATGTTAAAGCTGGAGTTTGAATTAACTCAATTTATGTAGAAAAATGAAAATTGTTCTTCTTTAATTATGAAGGAATTCAAGAAGTAGAAGTTGACTAAATATACCAAACATGAAGAATAACAGAAATAAATTAATATAGTATGTTATCTGGAATCTTATTCATTGAACCACATCATTACATGTTAACACTGGAGTTAATTCAATGTAGAAAAATAGTATTGTCTTGAATTATAAAGGAATTCAAGAAGTAGAAGTTAACTAAACATACCAAACAAGCAGAATAACAGTAAAAATTAGTATATGTCATATAGAAGCTTATTCACTGAACCACATATCATCATTACATGTTAACACTGGAGTTAATTCAATACAGAAAAATTGTATTCTTCTTGAATTATGAAGGGATTTAATGAGTAGAAGTTGACTAAATATACCAAACATGCAGAATAAAAGAAATAAAATAACATATATCATATAGAAGCTTATTAATTGGACTACAAATTGCAATATGATGTCCCACGAGTTTCTTTACTGTCACCTGTGTCGATGTTGGAGGATTCTTTAATAAGCTCGAATCTTCCGCTTCATTTTAAAGGCATTTTATCTCCATTAAAAAGTCTCTAGTGTTCCTCAAAATGTATCGATTGAATGCAAGCCAGCGCTCCTGCATCTGGCTCATTAGAGGTATTGCGCCCTGACACTAACTTTTTCTCAAGAAGAAGGAGCTAAAAACATTGCAAAAACTTTTTGATGGCTTTTAGGCGAAAATAAAATAAAAAACACACACTTAAAAAGAAAAAAAAAACTTTAGAAAAATCTGCTTAAGAATTGAAAAAAAAATTGAATGGAATTTGGTGTAAGTCCATTGTATTTTTAATTTATCTACGGGAAACTATTAAGGATGGTGTTTGTATTTATTTTGAATATATTTGTGCTTTTCAAATTCCAGTTGGCCTATATCTTAAATTAAGAATTACTTGTTGTTAATAGGATAATTAATTGAATTAATAAAAACAATTTATGTTTGATAAAAATTTATTTTTGCTAATTATATCGAAAATAAATTTATTATTTTCTGAAATGTAAATTATTATTTTTTTTTTTTTTTACCATTACATTTAAAAGAAATTAAAATCTTTCACATGAATTGTACTTTTTTTTTTCCTTTTAACTGATAAAAAAAGGGGGATTGTTATTTTAAAAAAAAATTGTATTTTTAAAGTTCTAAAAAGAATTAAAACGATGATCAAAATAAAAATATAATTACAGTTACATACATAAAGAACTAATTATTTTAAATAAGCAATTTCATTAGATTTGTTCTAAAAATAAAGACGGTTTCATCACAAGTTTTATAAATATCTTGGAGAGGATTGTTTACTTACAGTAAGGTAGGAGTGGTGTAAATTGTATTTCAATATAAGAACATAAATCCTTTGCTAAAAAAGTACATAGTATACATTGAATACATGATGCCATACATTCCTTAAGTGAATATTCAATTTTTATAACCACATACATCCACAAGCATAACATGGTTAACAGTAACAAGAGTGAACTAAATATAAAAGATGTTTTCAAGCAGAAAACTCTAAGCGTTGCAATTATTGACTACAGTTTCAAAACTAGATTGTCTTATTCTTGTTCGGAGTCAATACTGTCTTTTCAGGGGTCAATAGAATTCTCTGGACTGAACCCTCTCATAACAGTAATATAATAGAGCACGCATAGGACTTGTGCAATAAAACATTTGTACAATAATTCATTTTAAATAAATATAATTCATATGCGCATTTCTACATACCGAAGACTGACGCTTAGCATTAATAGACAACAAAATTTTCTGATCTCGAAATTAGAAAATGTTGGATTAATTAATGCTTGAATAAAATGATGACAATCTTCATGAGTAATTATAATTTTCCGCAGTTTAAACAAACAGAATCTCAAGTGTACTTTTTCAATAATAAAATAGATTTCTAATGCAGGACATAAAATAAATTTCAAAATCAGCGAAATCCTTTTTATTACTGCTTGCATCAACATATAATTGAAATCTATTAATTCATGTTTCGTATATTTTAATGCCCAAAATATTAAAAAAAAACTCCTAAACGATTTCACAGATTGCACATTCAGTTTCATAACCAAACAAATAAAACCTCGTGCACAATTTTATTGAGCCAAATCCAGAAACTGAGGCTTAGTAGCAACAGACAAAAATAAGGAATTTCAAATTAATTCTGCTATAATAAATTGATGGTGATCTTCATTTTTCATTATATTTCTCATTTCTAAACAAACCAAATTCTGAGGTAGCTTTTTTTTTCAGCAACGAAAACAATGTATGATGCATACAAACAACAACAAACAAGAAAGGAGATTTATCTCAAAATCAGCTAAAACAGTTTTAATACTGTTTACATCTGTAAGTAATTAAAATGCATTAATATTTGTTTAGTATAATTTAACAACCAAAATATTAAAAAATTTCTCATTTCATTGACTTCTCGTTTCATTTTTAGATAACCCGTTGAATTTTAATCCGAATAAATATAATCTCGTGCACAGTTTTGGTATAGACAAAACCAAAGACTAACGCTTACAAACAGCTAATAAAATGTTTTTATACTAGAATTAGAAAATATCAGATTAATTCTTCAATAAAGTGATAGTGATTTTCAGATATAATATTATTTTTCTCATATTTAAACAAACAAAAACTCACGTAACAAAAACTCGTCAACAGTTTCGGCTTAGACACAACCAAAGACTAACGGTTACAAAAAGCTAATATTTTTTTTTTATATCAGAATTAGCAAAAATCTGATTAATTATTCTTTAATAAGGTGATGGTAATCATCATAGGTTATATTTTTCTCGTCTCTAAACAAACAGAACTCTTGTAGTAAAAACTATTGAACAATTTTGGTTCAAACAAAACCAAAGACTAACGTTTAGACACAGCTAATAAAAATTTTTTATCTCAGAATTAGCAATTATATGATTAATTCTTCTTTAATAAGGTGATGTTAATCTTCATTTATAACACTATTTTTCACGTCTTTAAACAAAAAAACTCATGCAGTAAAAGCTCGTGACCAGTTTTATTTAGACAAAACCAAAGACTAACTCTTAGAAACAAATAATAAAAAATTTTCTCATTGAATTAGGAAACATCTGATTTATTCTTTAATAAAGTGGTGATAATCTTTAAATATCATTTTATTTTTCACGTTTCTGAACGATCAAAATATGAAGCAGCATTTTTCAGCAATAAAAGCCCAGTCAAATGTGTGGAAGATAATAATCCAATCTCAAGTATCCAAAATCTCTTTTAATTCTGTTAGAACAAATTCTGCTACAACGAAAATATACTAAACAAGGATTATCAGTAAAATCTGCTAGTCTTGTTTAATATATATTCGTACACAAAATATTAAAAAATCTTCAGCAATTTTACATTCTATTGATTACTCACTGTGTTTCACATATATCCAAATAAAAAAAAATCACTGATACAATTTTGGTTTAGATAAAACCAAGGACTAAAGCTTAGAAGCAGCTGACAAAAGGAAATTTGTCGCAAAATTAGAAAAAATCTGTTTAATTCTCTCTTAATAAAGTGATGGTAATCTTCATACATCATCTTATTTTTCTCGTCTGTAAACAAACAAAAATCATGTAGTAAAACCTCGTGATAGTTAGTATTCAGACAAAATCAAATACTAAGGCTTAGAAGCAGCTAACAAATGTTTTATCTCAGAATTAACAAATATCTGATTAATTCTTCATAAAGTGAAGATAATAATTTAAATAAATAAACGAATTAATAAAGTGATGGTAGACTTTATATATCATATTATTTTTCTCATCTTTAAACAAACAAAATTTGTAGCCGCCTTTTTCAACAACAAGAGCTAAGTTAAATGCGTAGAAAATAATAAACAAATCTCCAAAGTATCCAAAATTTTCTTAACCCTGCTACATTCGATTTACATTCTACTGACTATTCATTGTGTCTTGCGTATATAAAAACGAAAATAAAAAAATTGGGGCACAATTTTAGTTTAGACAAAACCAAACAATGACTCCAACAAATAATTAACAACTAAAAAAATTTTTATTTAAAAATTAGCAAACGTCTAATTAGTCCTTCTTTAACAAAATTAAGATAACCATCATTTGTGTTTTTATTCCTGGTATCTAAAAAAATAAAACTTCACGTTAACATTTTTTCTTTCAACACTAAAATCAATGTCTGATGAATTGCAGATAATAAACAACAAAGAAACATTTATCCCAAAAATTAGCAAAAACCCTTTTTAACGCTGCTTGGCATATTTCAACACAAACGATCAATTTTATCAGCATACATATCCAGCGATTAAACGAACAGTTTTCGTTTTTATTTTTTATTTTTTCTAATCCATCTGACAGCCATTAGGGACAGGGAAATGCTTTGTAAAGGGACAATGGACGGAAACGGGGCTTCCGCGGAAATTGTTCTAGAGGAAGTCATTTTCAGAACCATAATCAGTTGTGATTATGTAGGCGGCAGAATTGTGTAATTAGTGCCAGAGAATTAATCACTGTACCGCAATACGTAAATTATAACAACGCACACAAGTTTTCACCTGAAAACTCGCTTGTCAGAACTGCAATATTCTTTAACATGTCTTCGATCCTTAATCGGAATTTTTTCTAATCTTTTCCTTTTTTACTTTATCGTTATTTTGTCGAGTTTTGGGAGATATGGAGGGTAATTAATGGAAGTGGGTGCTATGGTCCATGTAAGGTGGAAAATAACAAGCTATTTTAATTAAAGATATTTATAAAGTGCTGAGTGGTGCTACGTGGGGAAAAAATTTTTCTCCATAATAACGGAAGGACTGCAGAACTTGTTTTCATTTTTTGGGATGCATAAAAAACAAGATGTTATTATAAACGAGCTTTAAAAGTTTTGTGTATTAAATATTAATGGCATTTATTTACGTTAATAAAAAAATATTAATTATAAATTATCTTTTTTTTTTAATAATTTGCAAGATTCTTTGAGAGTTATTACTGGAATAGTTCTTTTGCAAAGAGCAAAGTGTAGAAATATAATAGAGCTCGCATCAGGAATGACAGTGTGTGACAAACATATTACTCATGTAACTTTATTTTGTAATTTAACATATGCGGTGATATATTGGCGTCGAATAAATGAAGAAGCTGTTGCGATACTTTATGGAATCCGTCAAGTGACGGATTTTTTTAAAAATTATTTGCAAGCTTCTTTGTAATTTATTTTTGAAGTAGTGCTTTTGAACAACAACTATAACAAAAAAATAAAGTAGAAAAAATAGAGCATTCATGAAGATTGCCAGTTACTTATCAAGAAATTAGCAAATGTATAATTAATTCTTAAATAACTGATTAATTCTTCATTGATTCTTAATTAATCATTATAATCCTCACGTCTCTAAATAAACAATATTCAAGTAGTAAGAACTCATGAACAGTTTTGATTCAGCCCAAACCAAAGGTTAACGCTTAGAAACAGCTAATAATTTTTTTTTTTTTCTTTTTTCTCAGAAATAGCAAACATCTGATAATTTTTTTTTAATAAAAGTGATGGAAATCTTCATAAATCCTATTATTTTTCGCATCTTTAAACAAACAAAATTTGAAAAAGTATTTTACACCAACAAGGCAGAGCTAAATGCATGAAAGATAATAAGCAAATCTCGAAAGTATCTAAAAAGGTTTTTTGATTCTTCTACATCAGCTTATCAGTAAAATCTATTCGTTCTTGTTTAGTATGTATTCATGCATAAAATATAAAAACATTCCTGAATAATTTCAGCTTATATTGATTACTCACTGTGTTTTATACACAAATAAAAAAATCTCGTTCAAAAATTCAATTTAGACCAAAACCAATTTACAACAAATACTGCTTTCAAAATTAGCAAAGGTCTAATTAATTCTGCTTTAACAAAATTAAGATAACAATCATTTATCTTTTTATTCCTGGTATCTTAACAAACAAAATTTCATTTTTTTTTTTTTTTGCTTCAACACCAAAATCAATGTCTGATGAATTGGCGATAACAAACAACAAAGAAAATTTATCTCAAAAATTAGCGAAAACCCTTCTTAACGCTGCTTGGCATATTTAAATAAAAACGATCAATTTCATCAGCATACATATCCCAGGGATTAAACGGACCGTTTTCATTTTTTTTTTTAATTTTTTATTTTTTTTTCTAATCCATCTGGCAGCCATTAGGAGAGGGAAATGCTTTGTAAATGGACAATGGTCGGAAACGGGGCTTCCGTGGAAATTGTTCTAGAGGAAGTCATTTTCTGAACCATAATCAGTGGTGATTATTTAGGCGCCAGAATTGTTTAATTAGTGCCAGAGAATTAATGACTGTAGCGCAATACGTAAATTATAACAACGCACCCAAGTTTTCACCTGAAAACTCGCTTGTCAGAACTGCAATATTCTTCAGCATGTCTTCGAACCTAAATCGGATTTTTTTTTTTTTTATTTTATTTTTTCCTCTTTTCTTTATCTTTATTTGTTTAGTTTGGGAGATATGGAGGGTAATTAATGGAAGTGGGTTCTATATACCGTGTAAGGTGGAAAATAACAAGCTACTTTAATTAAAGATATTTATAAAGTGCTGAGCATGTTACGTGGTAAAATAAATGTTTCCCATTATACCAGAAGGATCGCAGAAATAGTTTTAATTTTTAGGGTGAGTAAAAAATTATTTTTGTTATAAATGAACTTTAAAAGTTTTGTGTATTAAATATTAATGGCATGTATATATGTTAATAAATAAAAATATAAATTTTTAATGAAATTTTGTAAAATACAGTGAATATCGATAATTATATTTTGTTAACTTACAGTTTTAAGGTTAGCAACTTTAAAGTGGAATAATTTTATATACATTTATAAATTTGTGAAATGGGGTTAACTATGATGTTCCCAAGTTACGTAAAAATTTTTGTTGTACTTTGAGTATACGGACAATCATCAAAACTCAATTAAAATATAAAAAGAAAGATATGACATGAAACGTCACACGAGATTTTTCATCCATTACTGAAGTTCAGTCAGTATAAAGAGGGCTACAGCAAATGTTGACAGATACACGAAAGGAGCAGTTATAAATTTATCTATTAAATTGGGTATAAAATGTTTTTTCAATTCCGGAAATAATACAATACCGAAGACTTCTACCTATGGGTGCTCCATCACAACAGAAGCTGCCCCCTTTCCCTACAACCATGAGTCTATAAGGGCTCTTGAGCTTGGTCTAGATGTCTAACAAGTGGAATGAGAAACAACAACAACAAACAATACCGAGAATGCAAATAATATTAAATTTAGAGAAATTCACTAATATTCTTACAATTTCATCTGTACTAATTAAATACTATTTTCTTTTTTTTTCATTCAAAATTAGTAAATATATATGATTTTCGTCCTACCAAATAAATTTAATTAGTAAATATGTATTTATTTAATAATTTATAACTAATAATTTGCTATTTATTGAAAAAAACACGTGATATATTTTAGAGATAACAAGCATTCATTTCTTTATATACCAAATAATTAATTTTAAAATTATTTTAATTTCTTCAATGAAATAATATGTTTTGATTCAATTTCATTAAATTTTTTTAAAAAACATTTCTTATTTCTAAGTCAAATTGCTAAGCACGAGTTTTATATTATGTGCTATTCTTAAACTACATTGTGGATAATTGTTTGTATTACTTTATACTACTTCCTTATTTTGCTACACACATTGCTTTGTAATTATATTAAGGAAGCAATAGTTCTTAATATTTGAGATGGTTATTCATTTATCATTACAAATCCTCTCACGAGATGTAATTGATTTTAAACGGCTGATAATGCCGAGAATAGTTCATTATTTACTTGTCAATTAAATTTCCATGTTACTCAAACAGTGTTTACATATGCATGCCATTACGTATTTAATTTTACTTTAATTTACAAGAGCATCCCTTTTGCAACAGTAACTAAAAGAAGTTAACTAAATAATTTATATTCTTTTTATAGTCCTTCTCACTCTTGTAACATAAGATGAAACAAATGTAACCATCCAATTCCAAATCCTTATGTTTCATTCTAAATACATGTTATCGGAAACAATAAATTACACACGGAAGGAAAACAAACGATACCGATGTTAAAATAACGACCAAGGAATCTGGGGGAAAAACAAAAATAATAATAACAACTGGAAAAGCAACTTCTCCAACCGGAAATCTCTGACTGTTTTGAATAACTCCTAATTTATTTGTTGCGCAAACAGGCTCTTTGAGTAAGGAGAATAACAGATTATTATTCTCCTTTCGCAACTATCAAACGACAAAAATAAAAGGCTTAACGGCATCCTTTCAGAATCACCAGGGGGGGAATGCTTTACCTTTTCCAAGCATAATCATCATCGTTGGAGCGGAAAGACTGCCAAAGTTTGGAGCCAATTTGTCTCTAAAAGTGTCACGATACTGCTGCTTAATTAGACACAAAAGGGCTGAACGTGTTCCAACATGATCCAATCTTTGGTGAGAGTCGAAAATTACATATCTGAGCAGGAATTGGCTCTTAAAAACATCCTGTTACCCCACTATCGTGATGACTTACTTTTGTTGCTTGCTGTGCTTTCTTTAAATCTGTGAAACGAAGACATTTCTCCCCGTCTCCAAGAATCGTATAGCTGTAACGGAAGGAAACGTAGTTACCACATAAACTAGAAGGATTAAAAAGTTTTGAACTACTTTCGTGGCAGGATGGCAATCTGGATAACAAGGTAATTATTTTGTTTTAGGGTTAGTGGAATAAATGAAGAAGCTGTAGTGATACTTTATGGAACACATCAAGTCATGGAATTTTTAAAAAAATATTTGGTCAGTTTCTTCCGGCTTATTTTTGAAATAGCGCTTTTGTACAATAGCTGTATCAAGAGCTTCGAAATAGAAAACATCTGATCAATTCTTCTTAATAAGGTGATGGTAATCTTCGGATATCATTTTATTTTTCTCGTCTCTAAACAAATAAAATTTGAAGTAGCAGTTTTAATTAGCAAAACCAAAGCCAAATGAGTGGAAGATAATAATAAATTTTGTAACTATCCAAATTCGTTTTTTAAATCTGATATATAGAGTTATCAATAAAATCTACAAATCCTTGTTTATTATATGTGCATATCCAAAACATTAAAAAATTCTGTGCACTTTTACACTCTATTGATTACTGACTGTATTTTACTTATATCGAAATAAAAAAATTTCTTTCACAATTTTAATTTAGACAAAACCAAAACTTGAAGTTACAAATAATTAACAACACAATAATATTTATTTAAAAATTAGCAAAAAACTAATTAATTCTGATTTAATAAAGTTACGATAACCATCATTCTTCTTTTTATTCCTGGTATCTAAACAAACAAAACTTTACGTTAACATTTTTTGTCTCAACACCAAAATCAATGTCTGATGAATTGCAGATAACTAACAAGAAAGAAAATTTATCTGAACAATTAGGGAAAACCCTTTTTAATACTGCTCGGCATATTTCAATACAGAAGATCAATTTCATCAGCATACATATCCAAGCGATTAAACGGACAGTTTTGATTTTTATTTTTATGTTTTTCTAATCCATCTGGCAGCCATTAGGGTGAGGGAAATGCTTTGTAAAGGGACAATGGTCGGAAACGGGGCTTCCGCGGAAATTGTTCTAGAGGAAGTCATTTTCTGAACCATAATCAGTGGTGATTAAGTAGGCGGCAGAATTGTGTATTTAGTGCCAGAGAATTAATCACTGTACCGTAATACGTAAATTATAACAACGCACCCAAGTTTTCACCTGAAAACTCGCTTGTCAGAACTGCAATATTCTTCTGCAAGACTTCGATCCTTAATCGGAATTTTTTTTTTAATTTTATTTATTTCATTTTTTTAATTTTATTTATTTATTTTTTTCCTTATCTTTATTTGTTGAGTTTGGGGAGATATGGAGGATAATTAATGGAAGTTGATTCTATGTACCATGTAAAATGGAAAATAACAAGCTACTTTTATTAAAGATATTTATAAAGTGCTGAGCATGTTACGTGGGGAAAAAATGTTTTCCATCATACTGGAAGTATCGCAGAACTTGCTTCATATTTAGAGATGCTATATATTAGATGCGTGAAAAACTAATTGTTGTTATAAATGAACTTAAAATGTTTTGTGCATTAAATATTAAAATCTGTAATTACCTCAATAAATAAAATATAAATTTTAAATGATATTTTGAAAAAGGTGGTAAATATCCATAAAAATATTTTGTTATCTTACAGCTTTAAAGTTGAGAATATTTAGTTTTAATTAAAGGTGAATATTATATTTAAGGTGAATATATTTAAATTTATTTTAATGCATATTTAAGTTTCTGAAAAATTAGTTGAAAATTAAAAATTTATATAAGAAATTGAAGTAATCGAATAGAAAAATAGAAATTAAAAGAAAATAGAAATAGAAATTATAAGAAAAAAAATAGAAATGGAATTTTTAAATAAGAAAATAGAAATTAGAAATTATATTAGAATGAGGTTATCAGAATAAGATAATATAATATAAGATTTATTAGAATAAGATAATATAATATAAGATTTATTAGAATAAGATAATATAATATAAGATTTATTAGAATAAGATAATATAATATAAGATTTATTAGAATAAAATTAGAAATAAAATTAGAATAAGAAATTAGAAAATAGGAATTATAAGAAAAATTTAAATAATAGATTAGAACAATTTGTTTTATAGCTTAAAAATTTTTTATGTATTACATATTAATGTCATTTTTTTACGTTAGTAAAAAAAATATGAATTTTAAATTATATTTTGAAAAAGACTCAAAATATCTATAAATATACTTTGTTATCTTACAGTTTTAAAGTTGAATAAATTTTATATACATATTTAAATTTGTGAAATAGAGTTAACTATGATGTTCCCAAGTTACTTAAAAGTTATTTGTTATATTTTAAGTATACGTACAAACATCAAAATTCAATTACAAAACAAAAATAATGATATAACATTCAACGTCACACGAGAATTTTCAGCCATTACTGAAGTTCAGTCAATATAAATATGGCACAGCTGATGCGATACAGCAAATGTTGCCACATACACGAAAAGAGCAGTTGTAAATCTAATTAAATTCGGTATAAAATGTTTTTTCAATTCCGGAAATAATGCAATACCGAAGACTTCTACCTAAGGTTGCTCCATCACAACAGAAGCTGCCCACTTTCCCTTCAACCATGAGTCTATAGGGGTTATTGAGCTTGGTCTAGATGTCTACCAAGTGGAATAAGATAAAAACAACAGCAAACAGTACAGAGAATGCAAATAATATTAAATTTTGAGACAATAAAAAAATGTCACTAATAATCTTACAATTCATCTGTACTAATTCAATACTATTTTCTCTTTTTTCATTCAAAATTAGTAAATATGTATGATTTTCGTCCAAACAAATGAATTTAATTAGTAAAAATGTATTTATTGAAAATTTATTATTAATAATTTGCTATTTATTAAAAATAAACACCTAATTTATTTTAGAGATATCAAGAATTCATTTCTTTATATGCCCAAAAATTAATTTTGAAAAAAATATTTTAATTTCATTAATGAAATAATTTGTTTTATTTCACTTTCATTAATTATTTTTAAGGTTTTTCTTATTTCTAAGTTAAATTGCCAAGCCTGAGTAACTATATTGCGATAATTATTTGTATTACTTTATACCACTTCCTTATTTCGCTACACACATTGCTTTGTAATTATAATAATTCAGCAATAGTTCTTAGTATTTGATATATTTATTCATTTATGATTACGAATCCTATCACGAGCGATAAATGATTTTAAAAGGATCATAATGTGAAGAATAGTTCGTTATTTTTTTATCAATTAAATTTGCATGCCACTGAAACAGTGTTTACATATGTATGCCATTACATATTTTATTTTAGCTTTATTTACAAAGTATCACTTTTGCAACAGTGATAAAAAGAAGTTCACTAAATAATTAATATTCTTTCTCGCTCTTGTATAAGTGGAAATAAATTTATCCATCCAATTCAAAATCCTTATGTTTCACTCTAAATGCATGCCATCTGAAACAATAAATTACACCAGGAAGAAAAAAAATGATACCGATGTTAAAATAACGACCAAGGAATCTAGGAGAAAAACGAAAATAATAATAACAACTGGAAAAGCAACTTCTCCAACCGGAAGTCTCTGACTGTTTTGAATAACTCCTAATTTATTTGTTGCTGCAAACAGGCTCTTTGAGTAAGGAGAATAACAGATTATTATTCTCCTTTCGCAAGTATCAAACGACAAAAATAAAAGGCGTATCGTCTTCCTTTCAGAATCACCAGGGGGAAATGTTTTACCTTTTCCAAGCATAATCATCATCGTTGGAGCGGAAAGACTGCCGGAGTCTGGAGCTAATTTGTCTATAAAAGTGTCGCGATACTGCTACTTAATTAGACCCAGAAGGGCTGAACGTGTTCCAACATGATCCAATCTTTGGAGAGAATAAAAAATTACATATCTGAGCAGGAACTGGCTCTTAAAACTATCCTCTTACCACAACATCGCGATGACTCACTTTTGCTGCTTGCTGTACTCTCTTTAAATCTGTGAAACGAAGACATTTCTCCCCGTCTCCAAGAATCCTATAGCTGAAACGCAAGGAAACGTAGTTACCTTATAAACTAGAAGGATTAAAACTTTTTGAACTATTATCGTGGCAGGAGGGCACTTTGGATAATGAGGTAGTTATTTTGTTCTCAGTGTGTTGTTGTTGTTTGTTGTTTCTTATCCCACTTGGCTGGCCAAGCCCACTAGCCCATATGGACTCATGATTGAAGGGGAAGGAAGCAGCTTCTGTTGTGATGGAGCACCCGTAGGTAGAAGCCTGACTTTTGCTCCGTGACGCTCTTACAGTCATAGAAGACCGGGAACTACGGCTTAAAGTGGATTCCGAACCACTACAAACATCCATGGCACCGCCGGGATTCGAACCCGAAACCTGTGGCACCGAGCGCCATTCAGGTCCCACATTTGCCAACGGCACGCAGTGTTACCAGGTGGTCACCCACCCAAGTACTGACCGCGCCCAATGATGCTTAACTTCCGTGATCTAACGAGAACCGGTATATTCAGCATGGGTTCTCTGTGTTAGTGGGATAAATGAAGAAGATGTTGCGATACTTCATGGAATCCATCAAGTGATAGAATTTTTAAACATAATATTGTAAAATTTTCTTATAGTGTTATTATTGTAATAGTGCTTTTGCAAAGAGAAAATAGTAATGTAATAAATAAGGCGTCAGTGTTGCCAGTTTGTATCAAATGTGCTGCTCATGTGACTTTTACTTTGTAGTTTAACATATGCGGTGGCATATTGTCTATTTTTGGCAAGAATCTCTACTTTTAGCTAATACTACTTTCGTCTGGTATTCTTTAGATTTGAAAACAAAATCCTTCGGATGATCACCAACTCACCTTGGTACTTCGGGAATCGGAATATTAGACAATCGCTTAACTTGCGAAACATTCGTCAATTTATACTTAAAATTTCTAAAATTTCTATAGTAATCTTCCTTTAACTTGCAATTCGGTTTAAAATTCTCTTTCTATGTATGATATTTCTTTGTTTAAAAATAGGAAAAGACCGCGTACTCTTCTTCACATATAATCCATTATTTTTTCCCCCTCATTCCTTCATCTGAAGTAACATACCATTACTGCAAGACCCACCGAATGGTGGACCTCCTTCTAATGCTATAGTTCCTTCCCATTTCATTACCTTTCTCTTTTATTTTTTATTAATTATACATTTCTAGATATAAAATATATAGCCTAAAATTTGAATGGGTAATGACATGAAGCAACACTTCTCCAATATTAAGATAAAAGTGTGTGGCTTCTCAGCAGCCAAAGTACTTTGTTTAAACCACCCAGAACTCTTTTAGGCTGTTTGAGCGTAAAGAGAAAAAGTTTACTATAATAAAAAGACTAAAAGAAGTAATTTTTTTAGTTGTAAATCGATGTATATTTAAATTTTTCATAATATTTGACATTTATTTTGTATTAATAATTTTTTTTTCAAAATGATTATAAAACAAAATCTGCATTTTAATAAAGCTTTGCTCTCTTTAAATCTTTGAAACGAAGACATTTTTCCACATCTCCAAGTATCGTATAGATGTAACGCAAGAAAACGTAGTTACCACATAAACTGGAAGGATTAAAATTTTTTGAACTACTTTTCTGGCAGGATGGCAGTCTGGATAATAAGGTAGTTAAATCGTTTTCAGGGTTAGGAGAATAAAATAAACTTTTGAGATACTTTGTGGAATCCATCAAGTTGACGGAATTTTTAAAAAATAATTTGCAAGCTTCTTTGTGATTATTTTTGAAGTAGAGCTTTTGTAAACCAAATATAACAAAAGCATAAAGTCGAAAAATGATAGAGCGTTCATCAAGATTGTCAATTTCTTATCTCGAAATTAGAAAATGTTAGATTGATTAATATTTGAATATAATGATGATAATCTTCATATGTCGATATAAATTTCTGCAATTTAAACAAACAGAATCTCGCGTTGCGGTTTTTCAATTCTGAAATTGATTTTTAATGCTGGAAATAAAATAAAGAAAATAAACTTCCAAATTAGCGAACGCATTTTTTTTTACTGCTTATATCAACTGAAATCTATTAATCCTGGTTTCTTATATTTTAATGTCCAAAATATTAAAAAAAATCCTGAACGATTTCACAAATTACACATTTAGTTTTGTATCCAAATAATAAAATTTCATGCGCGTATATTTTAACAAATCTAGAAACCGACACTTAGTAGCAACTGGCAAAAATAGCAAATTTTAAATTAATTCTGCTTTAATTAAATTATGGTGTTCTTCATATTTTGCCGTATTTCCCATTTCTAAACAAATAAAATTCTCATGTATTTTTTTTCTGCAATGAAATCAATGTCTGAGCATGGGAGATAATAAACAAACGAGATTTATTTCAAATTCAGTGAAAACAGTGTTAATATTGCTTACATCTAGATGGGATTAAAATATAATAATATTTATTTAGTATAATTTAGCACCCAACGTCCTAAATAATCCTAAATGATTTCTTATTTCCTTAATAGATTAACTTTTGTGGTTTAACCGAAATAAATATAAACTCTTGCACAGTTTTGGTTTAGAAAAAAACCAAAGACTGACGCTTAGAAACAACTAATAATTTGTTTTTCTCCTAGAACTAGAAAATATAATATTAATTCTTTAACAAAGTGATGCCATACTTCATATATCATTTTATTTTTCTCGTCCCTAAACAAACAAGATTTGAAGTAGCATTTTTCAGCAATAAAATAAAAGCCAAAATGCGTCGAAGATAATAATCAAATACCCAAAAGTATTTTTTTAATTCTACTAGATTGGCTCTTACTACATTAGCAAGTAATAATATAACTTATTACCACTAAATTCTATTAAAATAAATTTTATTAGAAATTTTGCATTCTATTGACTCCACATTGTGTTTTAGGTATATCCAAATAAAAAATCAAACACCTAAGAAATTGGGGCACAATTTTAGTTTAGACAAAACAAAACAATCAATCCAACAAATAATTAACGACTAAAAAAATGTTTATTTAAAAATTAGCAAACGTCTAATTAGTCCTGCTTTACCAAAATTAAGATAACCATCGTTTATATTTTTATTCCTGGTATCTAAAAAAACGAAACTTCACGATAACATTTTTTGTTTCAATACCAAAATCAATTTCTGATGAATTGGAGATAACAAACAACAAAGACACATTGATCTCAAAAATTAGCGAAAACCCTTCTTAACGCTGCTTGGCATATTTCAACACAAACGATCAATTTCATCAGCATACATATCCCAGCGATTAGACGAACAGTTTCCATTTTTTATTTTTATTTTTTCTAATCCATCTGGCAGCCATTAGGGACAGGGAAATGCTTTGTAAAGGGACAATGGACGGAAACGGGGCTTCCGCGGAAATTGTTCTAGAGGAAGTCATTTTCAGAACCATAATCATAAGTAATTATGTAGGCGGCAGAATTGTGTAATTAGTGCCAGAGAATTAATCACTGTACCGCAATACGTAAATTATAACAACGCACCCAAATTTTCACCTGAAAACTGGCTTGTCAGAACTGCAATATTCTTCAGCATGTCTTCGAACCTTAATCGGAATTTTTTTTTATTTTCTTTATTTGTTTATATTTTTTTTTCTCTTTGTTTCCTTATCTTTATTTGCTGAGTTTTGGGAGATATGGAGGGTAATTAATGAAAGTGGGTTCTATGTACCATGTAAGGTGGAATATAACAAGCTACTTTAATTAAAGGTATTTATAAAGCGCTGAACAAGTTACGTGGCGAAAAAAAGGCTTTCCATCATACCGGAAGGATCGCAGAACTTGTTTCATTTTTAGGGATGTGTACTAAACTGGTTTTTGTTATAAATGAGCTTAAAAAGTTTTGTGTATTAAATATTAATGGTATTTGTATAATTTAATAAATAAAAGTTTATATCTTAAATGATATTTTGTAAAAGGCAGTAAATATCTATACTTTGTTATCTTTCAGTTTTATAGTTGAGAACAGTTAAGGTGAATATATTTTATCTACATATTTAAAAAAATGAAATGATTTTGAAAGGAAATTAAATTCTTCTAATTTATTTTAAAGGGATTACAATGTGGATAATAATTCGTTATTTATTTATTAATTAAATTTGCACGTTACACAAACAAATATGCATGCTATTACGTATATTATTTTAGCTTTATTTAGAATTGTATCAGTTTGCAAGAGTGATAAAAAGCAGTTAGCTAAATAATTTATATTCTTTTTATAGTATTTCTCACTCTTGTATAATACTAAATAAATGTTACCCTCCAATTGGAAATTCTTATGTTCCATTCTAAATGTACATTATCTGAAACAATAAATTAGACACGGAAGGAAAACAAATGATACCGATGCTAAAATAACGACCAAGGAATCTGGGGAAAAACGAAAATAATAACAACAACGGAAAAGCAACTTCTCCAACCGGAAATCTCTGACTGTTTGAATAACTCCTAATTTATTTGTTGCGCAAACAGGCTCTTTGAGTAAAGAGAATAGCAGATTATTATTCTCCTTTTACAAGTATCAAACGACAAAAATAAAAGGCATAACGGCTTCCTTTCAGAATCCCAGGGGGAAATGTTTTATCTTTTCCAAGCATAATCATTATCGTTGGAGCGGAAAGACTGCCGAAGTCTGGAACTAATTTGTCTATAAAAGTGTCGCGATACTGCTGTTTAATTAGACCCAGAAGGGCTGAACGTGTTCCAACATGATCCAATCTTTGGCGAGAGTCAAAAATTACATATCTGAGCTGGAACTGGCACTTAAAACTATAACCCCCCCACCATCGTGATAACTTACTCTTGCTGCTTGATGTGCCCTCTTTAAATCTGTGAAACGAAGACATATCTCCCCGTCTTCAACAATTATATAGCTATAATGCAAGGACACGTAGTTACCACATAAACTAGAAGGATTAAAACTTTCTGAACTACTTTCGTGGCAGGATGGCAATCTGGATAAGGAGGTAGTTGTTTTGTATTCAGGTTTAGTGGAATAAATGAAGAAGCTGTTGCGATACTTTAAGGAATCCATCAAGTGGTGGATTTTTTAAAAAATAATTTGCAAGCTTCTTCGAGAGTTATTGTTGGAATAGTGTTTTTGCAAAGAGGAAAGAGTAGTAATATAATTGAGTGCAGATCAGGATTGACAGTGTGTGGCAAGCATACTACTCAAGTGACTTTACTTTGTAATTTAACATATGCGATGATAGATTTGAGATTTTTGGCGACATTCTTTACTGTTAGTTAATACTACTCTAGACTATTGAAACAAACGGTGAAAATGTCTACTAAGTTAAAACGGTTAAAAAAGTAATTTTTTTTTAGCTATGAATTGATGTAAATTTAATTTTTTTAAATATTTAAAATTTATATTTTATTAATAATATTTAAAACATTGGTCTCTTTAAATCTGTGAAACGTAGCTATTTCTCCTAGTTTGCAAGAATCATATAACTGTAACGCAAGGAAACGTAGTTACCCCATAAATGAGAAGGATTAAAACTTTTTGAACTACTTTCGTGGCAGGATGGAAGTCTGGATAATGAGGTAGTTATTTTTTCAGAGTTAGTGGAATAAATGAAGAAGATGTTGTGATACTTTATGGAATCCATAAAGTGACAGATTTTTAAAAAAATAATTTGCCAACTTCTTTGTGATTTATTTTTGAAGTAGTTCTTTTGTTCATCAACTATTACAAAAGCATAAAGTACAAAAAATAATAGAGCGTTCATCAAGATTGACAGTTTCTTATCTCGAAATTAGAAAATATAATATTTGCATATAATGATGATACTGATGATAAACCAAACCAATATCGAAATTGATTTCTCATGCAGGCGATAAAAGAAAGACAATTTCAAAATTATCGAAAATCTTTTTGTTACTGCTTACATCAGCAAATAATTGAAATCTATTAATTCTTATTTCGATTATTTTAATGCCAAAAATATTTTTTTTTAAATTCTGAACGATTTCACGGATAAAATATTTTGTTTTGTAACCAAATAAATAAAATCTCGTGCACATTTTTAATTTAGCTAAATCCAGAAACTGACGCTTAGTAGTAACTGACAAAAATAAATAATTTCAAATTAATTCTACTGTAATAAATTGATTGTAATCTTCATATGTCATAATATTTCTGATTTCTAAACAAACAAAATCGTGCATAACTTTTTTTTTTCAACAAACAAATCAATGTCTGACGCATGCAAGATAAACAACAACCAAGGATATTTATCTCAAAATCAACGAAAACAGTTTTAATATTGTTTACATCTACATGTGATTAAAATATATTAATATTTATTTAGTATAAATTAACACCCAAAGTATTAAAAAATCCTGAATGATGTATCATTTCATCGATAGATAACCTATTGTGATTTGACCGAAATAAATATAAACGCATGCACCGTTTTGGTTTAGACAAAACCAAAGACTAACGCTTTAGAAACAACTAATTACTTTTTTTTATCCTATAATTACAAAATATCATATTAATTCTTTAATAAAGTGATGGTAATCTTCATATATCATTTTATTTTATCGTCTCTAAACAAACAAAACTTGAAATACCATTTTTCAGGAATAAAATAAAAGTCAAATGCGTCGAAGATAATTATCAAATATCCAAAAATCTTTTTTTAATTCTGCTAGGTTGGCTTTTACTACATTATCTTTTTAATTCTGCTAGACTAACTCTAACTACATTGGCAAGGTATAATAGAATGTAATACCAATAAATTCTATTAAAATAATTTTAATAGGAAATAAATTGTATTAGAAATTTTACATTCTATTGATTACTCACTGTGTTTTAGATATGTCCAAATAAAAGAACAAAAAAAACTCGGGCAAAATTTTAGTTTAGACAAAACCAAAGGCTGACGTTACAAATAATTTACAGCAAAAAAAAATGTTTATTTAAAAATTAGCAAAAGACTAATTAATTCTGCTTTTATATAGTTACAATAACCATCATTTATTTTTTCCATTCCTGGTATCTAATGAAACAAAACTTCACGTTAACATTTTCTGTTTTAACATCAAAATCAATGTCGGATGAATTGGAGATAACAAACAACAAAGAAAAATTTATCTCAAAAATTAGCGAAAACCTTTTTAACTCTGCTTGGTATATTTCAATACAAACGATACATTTCATGAGCATACATATCCCAGCGATTAAACGGACAGTTTTCCTTTTTATTTTTATGTTTTTCTAATCCATCTGGCAGCCATTAGGGACGGGGAAATGCTTTGTAAAGGGACAATGGTCGGAAACGGGGCTACCGCGGAAATTGTTATAGAGGAAGTCATTTTCAGAATCATAATCAGTGGCGATTATGTAGGCGGGAGAATTGTGTAATTAGTGCCAGAGAATTAATCACTGTACTGCGATACGTAAATTATAACAACGCAGCCAAAGTTTTCACCTGAAAACTCGCTTGTCAAAACTGCAATATTCTTCAGCATGTCTTCGATCCTTAATCAGAATTTTTTTATTTTATTTATTAATTATTTTTTTTTTTTCCTGTTTTCCTTATTTTTTTTGTTGAGTTTTGGGAGATATGGAGGGTAATTAATGGAAGTGGGTTCTATGTAAGGTGGAATATAACAAGCTACTTTAATTAAAGATATTTATAAAATGCTGAACATGTTACGTGGAAAAAAAATGTTTTCCATCATACCGGAAGGATCGCAGAACTTGTTTAAACTTTTAGGAAAGAGTAAAAAAACTGTTTTTTGTTATAAATGAGCTTAAAATGATTTGTGTATTAAATATTAATGGTGTTAATTTAGTTTCATAAATAAAAACATAAATTTTAAATGATATTTTGAAAAAGACAGTAAATATCTATAAATATACTTTGTTATCCTATATTGTGGATAATATTTTGCATTACATTTTTCTACTTCATTATTTTATTACACATATTACTTTGACAATACATTAATGTAGCAATAGTTCTTAATATTTGAAACATTTATGAAAGCACAAAGATATATATATTCATTTATTATTACCAATCAATTTAAGTAATGAAATAATTTTATACGGATGAAAATGTTGAGAATAGTTCATTATTTACTTGCCAATTAAATTTACATGTTATTCAAACAGTGTTTGCACATGCATGTTATTACGTATTTAATTTTAGCTTTATTTACAAGAGTATCACTTTTGGAACAGCGACAAAACTGAAGTTCACTAAATATTTTATATTCTTTTTATAATCCTTCTCACTCTTATAATATAGGATAAAACAAATGTAACCATTCAATTCCAGATCCTTACGTTTCATTCTAAAGGCATGTTATTTGAAACAATAAATTACACGCGGAAGGAAAACAAATGATACCGATGTTAAAATAACGACCAAGGTATCTGGGGGAAAAACGAAAATGATAATAACAACGGGTAAAGAAACTTCTCAACCGGAAAACTCTGACTGTTTTGAATAACTTCTAATTTATTTGTTGCGCAAACAGGCTCTTTGAGTAAGGAGAATAAGAGATTATTATTCTCCTTTCGCAACTATCAAACGACAAAAATAAAAGGCGTAACGGCTTCCTTTCAATATCACCACGGGGGGGGGCATGCTTTACCTTTTGCAAGCATAATCATCATCGTTGGAGCGGAAAGACTGCCGAATTCTGGAGCTAATTTGTCTATAAAAGTATCGCGATACTGCTGCTTAATTAGACCCAAAAGGACTGCACGTGTTCCAACATGATCCAATCTTTCGCGAGAGCCAAAAATTATATATCTGAGCAGGAACTGGCTCTTAAAACTATCCTCTTACCCCACCATTGTGATGATTAATTTTTGCTGCTTGCTGTGCTCTCTTTAACTCTGTGAAACGAAGACATTTCTCCCCCTCTCCAAGAATCGTATAGCTGTAACGCAAGGAAACGTAGTTACCACATAAACTAGAAGCACTAAAACTTTTCGAACTACTTTCGTGGCAGGATGGTGGGATGGTGAATAATGACGTAGTTATTTTGTTTTCAGCGTTATTTAATAAATGAAGAAGATGTTGCGATACGTTATGGAATCCATCAAGTGATGGAAATTTTTTAAATAATGTGCGAGTTTTTTTGAGTGCTATTATTGGAATAGCACTTTTGTACTATAACTACATCAAAATAATAGAGTGCACACTAGGATTACAATTTGTGGCAAACGTGCTATTCACTTGATTTCTGCTTTGTAATTTAACATATGCGGTGATGGCTTGACGATTTTTTGTAACAATCTTTACTGTTGGGTAATACTACTCTAGAATGTTGGCGCGTAATTAAAAAAAGTCTACTATAATACAACGTTTAAAAATTAATTTATTTTGGACATAAATCGATGTAAATTTAAATTTTTAAATATTTAATATTTGTGGTGTATTAATAATTTTTTTTGAATTTTTCTCTCCAAAATGATTATAAAAGAATATCTTTATTTTTATAAAGGTTTCCTCTTGTTAAATCTGTCAAACGTCAATATTTCTCTCCGCCTCCAAGAATCGCATATCTGTAACGGAAGGAAATGTAGTTACCATATAAAACTAGAGGGATTAAAACTTTTTGAACTACTTTAATGGTAGTAAGGAATCTGGATAATGAAGTTTTTTTTTTTTTTTTCTGGGTTAGTAGAATAAATGAAGAAGCTGTTGCGATACTTTATGGAATCCATCAAGTGAGGGATTTTTTTTAATAATTTGCAAGCTTCTCAAAAATTTTTTACTCTAGAATTAGAAAAGATCACATTAATTCTTTAATAAAGTGATGGTAATCTTTATATACCAATTTATTTTTCTGGTCTCTAAACAAACAAAATTTTAAGTATCATTTTTCAGAAATGTGTGGAAGAAAATAATCAAATATCAAGTATCCAAAATCACTTTTAATTCTGCTACATCGATTTATCAATAAAATTTATTAATTTTTTGTTTAATATATTTTCATACACATGAAAAATATTAATAAATTATAAATATTAAAAAATCTTGAAAGATTTTCCATTCTATTCTATTATTTGTATTATTGAAATAAAAAAATTCTCGAGCTTAATTTTAGTTTAAACAAAACCAAAGACAGAAGCTTACAAATCATTTAGAGCAAAAAAATTTTTATTTAAAAATTAGCCAAAATCTAATTAATTCTGATTTATTAAAACAAAGATAACCCTCATTTATCTTTTTATTCCTGGTATCTAAACAAACAAAACTTCTAATCAACATTTTTTTTTCACCGCCAAAATCAATATCTGATGAATTGGAGATAACAAACAACAAAGAAAATGTATCTCAAAAATTAGCGAAAACCCTTTTTAATACAGCTTGGCATATTTCAGTGCAAACGATCAATTTCATCAGCATACATATCCCAGCGATTAAACGAATAGTTTTCATTTTTCTTTATTTTTTTATTTTTTCTAATCCCTCTCGCAGCCATCAGGGACAGGGAAATGCTTTGTAAAGGGACAATGGTAGGAAATTGTTCAAGAGGAAGTCATTTTCAGAACGATAATCAGTGGTGATTATGTAGGCGGCAGAATTGTGTAATTAGTGCCAGAGAATTAATCACTGTACCGCAATACGTAAATTATAACAACGCACCCAAGTTTTCCCTGTAAACTCGCTTGTCAGAACTGCAATATTCTTCAGCATGTCTTCGATCCTTCATCGGAATTTTTTTATTTTATTTATTTATTTATTTATTTATTTTTTATTTTATTTTTTCCTTATCTTTATTTGTTGAGTTTTGGGTGATATGGTGGGTAATTAATGGAAGTGGGTTCTATGTACCGTGTAAGGTGGAAAATAACAAGCTACTTTAATTAAAGATATTTATAAAGTGCTGAGCATGTTACGTGGGGAAAAAAATTATTTTCCATCATACCGGAAGGATCGCAGAACGTGTTTCATTTTTAGGGATGCATTGAAAAACTGGTTTTTGTTAAAGGAGCTTAAAAGGTTTTGTGTATTAAATAATAATGGCATTTATTTAAGTTAATAAATAAAAATATAAAATTTTAAATGATATTTTGTAAAAGGCAGTAAATATCTATAAATATACTTTGTTATCTTAGAGTTTTAGAGTTGATAACATTTAGGTGAATAAATTTTATATACACATTTAAATTTCTAAGAAAATATTTGAGAAATAGAAACTATAAATAAGAACATAGAAATTAGAAATAATATAATAATAAGTTAATATAATATAATATTTCTAAGAATAAGATTAGAAATAAAATTAGAATAAGAAATTAGAAAATAGAAATTGTAAGAAAAATTGAAAAAATTGATTAAAACAACTGGTTTTGATATAAATTAGCTTAAAAAATGTTATTCATGCATTAAATATTCATGTCATTTATTTACGTTAGCAAATAATAATACAAATTTTAAATTATATTTTGAAAAAGACTGTGAATACCTCTAAATATACTTTGTTATCTTACAGTTTTTAAAGTTAAATAACTTTTATATGCATCTTTAAAGTTGTGAAACAGAGTAAATTATGATGTTCCCGTTTTTTTTTTAGATTTCTCTTATTTCTAAGTTAAATTGCCAACATGAGTTTTATATTATCTGATAGTCTTAAACTGTAATGTGGATAATTGTTTGGGTTACTTTATACTACTTCCTTATTTTGCTACACATATTGCTTTGTAATTAAAATAATGTAGCAATATTTCTTAAAATTTGAAATATTTATTCATTCATTATTTCTAATCATATCCCGAGAGGTAAATGATTTTAAACGGATGATAATGTGGTGAATAGTTCGTTAATTATTTATCAATTAAATTTTAATGTTACTCAAACAGTGTTTACATATGTATGAAATTACGTATTTTATTTTAGGTATATGAGTATTACTTTGCAACAGTGATAAAATAAAATAATAAAAAGAAGTTCGCTAAATAATTTATATTCTTTTTATAGTCCTTCTCAAAATTATAATATAAGATGAAACAAATGTAACCCTCCAATTCCAAATCCTTACGTTTCATTCTAAATGCATGTTATCTGAAACAATAAATTACACAAGGAAGGGAAAAAAATGATAGCGATGTTATAATAACGACCAAGGGCTCTGGGGGAAAATCGAAAATAATAATAACAACGGAAAGCAGCAACTTCTCCAACCGGAAATCTCTGACTGTTTTGAATAACTCCCAATTTATTTGTTGCGCAAAGAGGCTCTTTGAGTAAGGAGAATAACAGATTATTATTCTCCTTTCGCAAGTATCAAACGACAAAAATAAAAGGCGCAATGACTTCCTTTCAGAATCACCAGGGGGGAAATGTTTTACCTTTTTCAAGCATAATCATCATCGTTGGAGCGGAAAGACTGCCGAAGTCTGGAGCTAATTTGTCTATAAAAGTACTGCTGCTTAGTTAGACCCAAAAGGGTCATGATGATCCAACATGATCCAATCTTTGGCGAGAGTCAAAAATTACATATATGAGCATGAACTGGCTCTTAAAACCATCCTCTTACCCCACCACTCCACCATCGTGATGACTTACTTTTGCTGCTTGCTGTGCTCTCTTTAAATCTGTGAAACGAAGACATTTCTCCCTGTCTCCAAGAATCGTTTAGCTGTAACGCGAGGAAACGTAGTTACCACATAAACTAGAAGGATTAACACTTTTTGAACTACTTTCGTGGCAGGATGGCAATCTGGATAATGGGATAGTTATTTTGTTTTTAGGGTTAGTGGAATAAATGAAGAAGATGTTGCTATACATTATGGAATCCATCAAGTGATGACAATTTTTTTAAATAATTTGCAAGTTTCTTTGAGTGTTATTATTGGAATAGCATTTTTGTACTATAACTACATCTAAGTAATAAAGGGCACACAAGGATTACAATTTGTGGCGAACGTACTGTTCACTTGATTTCTACTTTGTAATCTAACATATGTGGTGATAGCTTGACTTTTTTTTTGGAACAATCTTTGCTGTTTTATAATACGACTCTAGACAGGTGACGTGTAATTAAAAAAAGTCTACTATCATACAACGTTTAAAAAAAAGTGATTTATTTTAGTCATAAATCGATGTAAATTTAATTTTTCAAACATTTAACATTTATATTGTATTAATAAATTTTGTGATTTTTTTTCTCCAAAAAGTTTATAAAGGAAAATCTTTATTTTTATAAGGCTTTGCACTCTTTAAATGTCAAACGTCAACATTTCTCTCCGTCTCCACGAATCGCATAGCTGTAACGTAAGGTAATGTAGTTACCACATTAAACTAGAAGGATTAAAACTTTTTGAACTACTTTCGTGGCAGGATGGCAATCTGGATAACGAGGTAGTTATTTTGTTTTCAGGTTTAGTGGAATAGAGGAAGAAGATGTTTTGATACTTTAAGGAATCCAGCAAGTGAGGGAATTTTTTTAATAATTTGCAAGCTTCTTAAAAATTGTTTACCCTAGAATTAGAAAATAACAGGTTAAATCTTTAACAAAGTGATGGTAATCTTTATATACCATTTTATTTTTCTGGTCTTTAAACATACAAATTTTTAAGTAGTATTTTTCAGCATTAAAAGCCAAGTCAAATGTGTGGAAGAAAATAATCCAAACACTCTATTAATTCTGCTACACAGATTTCTCAATAAAATTTATTAATTCTTGTTTATTTTATTTTCGTACACATTAAAAATATTAATAAATTATAAATATTAAAAATCTTGAAAGATTTTCCAATCTATTAATTACTATTTGTATGATTTATATATTGAAATAAAAAAAAATTCTCTAACCCAATTTTAGTTTAAACAAAACCAAAGACGGAAGCTTACAAATTATTTAGTGCAAAAAAATGTTTATTTAAAAAGTAGCAAAAGTCTAATTAATTCTGTTTTACTAAAATTAAGATAACCATCATTTGTATTTTTATTC
Organism: Caerostris darwini; assembly: GCA_021605075.1. Taxonomy (NCBI): domain Eukaryota; kingdom Metazoa; phylum Arthropoda; class Arachnida; order Araneae; family Araneidae; genus Caerostris; species Caerostris darwini. Next base: position 430,616 of record BPLQ01007986.1, on the reverse strand, counting down.
CTGGTATCTAAACAAACAAAACTTATCGTTAAAATGTTTTGCTTCAACACCAAAATCAATATCTGTTGAATTGAGATTACAAACAACAAAGAAAATTTATCTCAAAAATTAGCGAAAAACCTTTTTTAATACAGCTTGGCATATTTCAGTACAAACGATCAATTTCATCAGCATACATATCCCAGCGATTAAACGAATACATTTTTCATTTTTTTATTTTTCTAATCCATCTGGCAGCCATAGGGACAGGGAAATGCTTGTAAAAGGGACAATGGTCGGAAACGGGGCTTCCCCGGAAATTGTTCTAGAGGCAGCCATTTTCAGAACCATAATCAGTGGTGATTATGTAGGCGGCAGAATTGTGTAATTAGTGCCAGAGAATTAATCACTGTACCGCAATACGTAAATTATAACAACGCACCCAAATTTTTTTTTTTTTTTTTTTCACCTGAAAACTCGCTTGTCAGAACTGCAAAATTCTTCAGCATGTCTTCGATCCTGAATCGGAATTTTTTTTATTATATATATTTTTTTTTAATCTTATTTTTTTCCTTATCTTTATTTGTTGAATTTGGGGAGATATGGAGGGTAATTAAGGGAACTGGGTTCTATGTACCATGTAAGGTGGAAAATAACAAGCTACTTTAATTAAAGATATTTATAAAGTGCTGAGCATGTTACAAAAAAAATATTTTCCATCATACCGGAAGGATCGCAAAGCTTGTTTCATTTTTAGGGAAGCGTAAAAAACTGGTTTTTGTTATAAATGACCTTAAAAAGTTTTTGTATTAAATATTAATGGCATTTATTTACGGTCATAAATAAAAATAAAATTTAAATGATATTTTGAAAAAGACCGTAAATATCTATAAATATACTTTGTTATTTTACAGTTTTAGAGTTGATATTTATTTAGGTGAATAAATAGGATTTTATGACACATTTAAATTTTCTGAAAAATATTTGACAAATAGAAATTATAAATAATAAAATAGAAATTAGAAATAATATTATAATAAGATAATATGCAGAACTGCTGATAATATTTCTAAGAATAAGATTAGAAATAAAAATGGAGAATAAAAATTTTTCATTTTTCGAAAATAGAAATTATAAGAAAATTGAAAAAATTGATTAGAACAACTGGTTTTGATATAAATTAGCTTAAAAAATGTTATTCACATTAAATATTAATGTTATTTATTTACGTTAGCAAATAATAATACAAATTTTAAATTATATTTTGAAAAAGACTGTGAATATCTCTAAATATACTTTGTTATCTTACAGTTTTTAAAGTTGAATAAATTTTAAATACATATTTAAATTTGTGAAATAGAATAAATTACGATGTTCCCGTTTTTTTTTTTAGATTTCTCTTATTTATAAGTCAAATTGCCAAGCATGAGTTTTATATTATGTGCTAGTCTTAAACTATAATGTGGATAATTGTTTGGGTTACTTTATACTACTTCCTTATTTTGCTACACACATTGCTTTGTAATTAAAATAATGTAGCAATAGTTCTTAAAATTTGAAATATTTATTCATTCATTATTTCTAATCACATAACGAGAGGTAAATGATTTTAAACGGATGATAATGTGGTGAATAGTTCGTTAATTATTTACCAATTAAATTTTAATGTTACTCAAAGAGTGTTTACATATGCATGAAATTACGTATTTTATTTTAGGTTTATGAGTATTACTTTGCAACAGTGATAAAATAAAATAATAAAAAGAAGTTCGCGAAATAATTTATATTCTTTTTATAGTCCTTCTCACTCTCATAATATAAGATGAAACAAATGTAACCATCCAATTCCAAATCCTTACGTTTCATTCTAAAGGCATGCTATCTGAAACAATAAATTACACAAGGAAGGGAAAAAAAATGATAATAATGACAAGGGATCTGGGGGAAAATCGAAAACAATAATAACAACGGAAAGCAGCAACTTCTCCAACCGGAAATCTCTGACTGTTTTGAATAACTCCCAATTTATTTGTTGCGCAAAGAGGCTTTTTGAGTAAGGAGAATAATATATTATTATTCTTCTTTCGCAAGTATCAAACGACAAAAATAAAAGGCGTAACGGCTTCCTTTCAGTATCACCAGGTACGAAATGTTTTACCTTTTCCAAGCATAATCATCATTGTTGGAGTGGAAAGACTGCCGAAGTCTGGAGCTAATTTGTCTATTAAAGTACTGCTGCTTAATTAGCCCCAAAAGGGTCATGATGATCCAACATGATCCAACCTTTGGCGAGAGTCAAATATTACATATATGAGCATGAACTGGCTCTTAAAACCATCCTCTTATCCCACCACTCCACCATCGTGATGACTTACTTTTGCTGCTTGCTGTGCTCTCTTTAAGTCTGTGAAACGAAGACATTTCTCCCTGTCTCCAAGAGTCGTTTAGCTGTAACGCGAGGAAACGTAGTTACCACATAAACTAGAAGGATTAAAACTTTTTGAACTACTTTCGTGGCAGGATGGCAGTCTGGATAGCGAGGTAGTTAATTTGTTTTCAAGGTTAGTGGAATAAAGGAAGAAGATGTTTTGATACTTTAATTAATCCATCAAGTGAGGGAATTTTTTTAATAATTTACAAGCTTCTTACAAATTGTTTACCCTAGAATTAGAAAATAACAGATTAAATCTTTAACAAAGTGATGGTAATCTGTATATACCATTTTATTTTTCTGGTCATTAAACATACAAATTTTTAAGTAGCATTTTTCAGCATTAAAAGCCGAGTCAAATGTGTGGATGAAAATAATCAAATCTCAAGTATCCAAACCCTCATTTAATTCTGCTACACAGATTTATCAATAAAACTGATTAATTCTTGTTTATTTTATTTTCATACACATTAAAAATATTAATAAATTATAAATATTAAAAAATCTGGAAAGATTTTCCAATCTATTAATTACTATTTGTATGATTTATATATTGAAATAAAAAAAAATTCTCTAACCCAATTTTAGTTTAAACAAAACCAAAGACGGAAGCTTACAAATTATTTAGTGCAAAAAAATGTTTATTTAAAAAGTAGCAAAAGTCTAATTAATTCTGTTTTACTAAAATTAAGATAACCTTCATTTGTATTTTTATTCCTGGTATCTAAACAAACAAAACTTAACGTTAACATTTTTTGCTTCAGCACCAAAATCAATGTCTGATGAATTGAAGATTACAAACAACAAAGAAAATTTATCTCAAAAATTAGCGAAAAACCTTTTTTAATACGGCTTGGCATATTTCAATACAAACGATCAATTTCATCAGCATACATATCCCAGCGATATAAACGAACAATTTTCATTTTTTCTAATCCATCTGGCAGCCATTAGGGACAGGGATATGCTTGTAAAGGGACAATGGTCGGAAACGGGGCTTCCCCGGAAATTGTTCTAGAGGCAGCCATTTTCAGAACCATAATCAGTGGTGATTATGTAGGCGGCAGAATTGTGTAATTAGTGCCAGAGAATTAATCACTGTACCGCAATATGTAAATTATTACAACGCACCCAAATTTTCACCTGAAAACTCGCTTGTCAGAACTGCAAAATTCTTCAGCATGTCTTCGATCCTGAATCGGAATTTTTTTAATTTAATTTATTTATTTTTTTAATCTTATTTTGTTCCTGTTTTTTATTTGTTGAGTTTGGGGAGATATGGAGGGCAATTAATGGAACTGGGTTCTGTGTACCATGTAAGGTGGAAAATAACAAGCTACTTTAATTAAAGATATTTATAAAGTGCTGAGTGTAAATGTTTTCCATCATACCGGAAAGATCGCAAAGCTTGTTTCAGTTTTTGGGAAGCGTAAAAAAACTGGTTTTTGTTATAAATGACCTTAAAAATTTTTATGTATTAAATATTAATGGCATTTATTTACGGTCATAAATAAAAATATAAATTTTAAATGATATTTTGAAAAAAGACAGTAAATATATATAAATATACTTTGTTATTTTACAGTTTTAAAGCTAAAATTTTTATAAATATATTTAATTTTGTGAAATAAGGAAAAGGATTAATTATGATGGGCCCAAGTTATGTAACAATTGTTTGTTGAATTTTAATTACACTCACAAATTACAAAAGTCAATTATAAAACAACAAGAAAGTCAAGTAACGTCACAGGATAATTTTCGATGAATACTGAGGAAGTTAAGTTAATGTAGAGAGGGCACCGCTGATGAGCTGCAGTAGGTGTTGCCAGATGAGCGAACCGAACAAATTTAACGATTAAATGGAGCATAAAATGATTTTTCATTTTCGGAGATAATACTTTAAGGATAATGCAAATAATATTAAATTTAGAGAAAATAAAGAACTTTCGCCAAAATTCTTACAATTTCATATATTCTAATTCAATACTATTCTATTTTTTTTTCAAAATATGTAAATAAAAATGATTTTTGTCCAACCAAATAAATTTAATTAGTAAATAGGTATTTATTTACAATGGTATTCTCAATAATTTGCTATTTGTTGAATCTAAACATGTTGTATCTTATATAAAGTATCCATTTCTTTATATATTATCGAATAATTAATTTTGAAAAACTATTTTAACACATTAATGAAATCATTTGTTTTACTTAATTTTTATACAAAAAAATTATTAAAATATTTCTTTTTGCTGAGTGAAATTGACAAGAAAGAGTGTTGTATTATGTGGTAGAATTAAACTATATTGTGGATAATTGTTTGTATTATATTGTACAACTTCATTATTTTACTATACATATTGCTTTGTAATTATACTGATGTAAAATAGTTCTTAATATTTGAAACATTTGAGAAAGTATATTGATATTTATTCATTTATTATTTCAAATCATATTATGGGAGATTTATTATTTTAAATGGATAATAATGTCGAGAATAGTTTGTCAATTACTTGTCAATTAAATTTACACGTTACTCCGTGTTTACGTATGTCGTATTTTATTTTAGCTTTATTTACAAGAGTATCACTTTGCAACAGTAATAAAATGAACTTCGCAAAATATTTTATGTTATTTTTATAGTCCTTCTCACTTTTATAATATAAGATGAAAAGAATATAACCATCGAATTCCAGATCAGTATGTTTCATTCTAAATGCATATTATCTGAAACAATAAATTACGCAAGGAAAGAAAACAAATGATACCGATGTTAAAATAACGACCAAGGAATCTGGACGAAAAACGAAAATAATAACAAGCAACTTCTCCAACCGGAAATATCTGACTGTTTTGATTAACTCCTAATTTATTTGTTGCTCAAACAGGCTCTTTCAGTAAGGAGAATAACAAATTATTGTTCTCCTTTCGCAACTATCAAACGACAAAAATAAATGGCGTAACGGCTTCCTTTCAGAATCACCAGGGGGAAATGTTTTACCTTTTCCAAGCATAATCATCATCCTTGGAGCGAAAAGGCTGCCGAAGTCTGGAGCTAATTTGTCTATAAAAGTGTCGCGAAACTGCTGCTTAATTAGACCCAAAAGGGCTGAACGTGTTCTAACTTGAGCCAATCTTTGGCGAGAGTCAAAAATTATATATGAGCAGGAACTGGCTCTTAAAACTATCCTCTTACCCCACCACCCAACCATCGTGATGACTGACTTTTGCTACTTGCTTTTCTCTCTTTAAGTCTTTGGAGCGAAGACATTTCTCCCCGTCTCCAAGAATCGTACAGCTGCAACTCAAAGAAACGTAGTTACCACATAAACTAGAAGGATTAAAACTTTTTGAACTACTTTCGCGGCAAGATGTCAATCTGGATAATGAGGTAGCTATTTTATTTTCAGGGTTGGTGTAATAAATGAAAAAGCTGTTGCGATACTTTATGAAATCCATCAGGTGACGGATTTTTAAAAAAAAATATTTTGCAAGCTTCTTTGTGATTTATTCTTGAAGTAGAGCTTTTGTACAACAAGTATAACAATAGTATAAAGTAGAAAAATAATAGAGCTTTCATCAAGATTGCCAGTATTTTATCTCGAAATTATAAAATGTTAGATTGATTAATATTTGAATATAATGATGATAATCTTCAGATGTCGATATAAATTTCTGCACTTTAAACAAACAGAATGCCGCTTAGCGGTGATTCAATACTAAATTTGATTTCTAATGCAGGAGATAAAAAAAAAAAAAATTTTTAAATTAGCGAAAACCTTTTTATTACTGTTTACATCAACAAATACTTGAGATCTATTAATCCTTATCTCGAGTATTTTAATGCCAAAAATATTTTCAAAATATTCTGAACGATTTCGCAGATTAAACATTTTGTTTCGTGACCAAATAAATAAAATATCGTACACATTTTTATTTTAACCAAATCGAGAAACTAACACTTATCAGTAACTGACAAAAATAACTAATTTCAAATTAATTCTACTGTAATAAATTGATTTTGGTCTTCATATTTCATAATATTTTTCATTTCTAAACAAAAATAATATAGTATAACTTTTTTTCAACAACCAACCTTGAATGATTTCTCATTTCATTGATAGATAACCCATTGCGTTTTAATCCAAATAAATATAATCTAGTGCACTGTTTCGGTTTAGACAAAAGAAACACTAACGCTTAGAAACAGCTAATATTTTTTTTTATCTCTGAATTTGTAAATCAGTAATTAATTCTTCTTTAAAAAATATAAATTAATTCTAAATTATTTCTCATTTTATTGATAGATAAAAAACTGTGTTTTAATCCAAACAAATATAATCTCATAACCAGTTTTAGTTAAAGCACAACCAACGACTAACCCTTAGAAAAAAAATATCATTGTATCTTCATTATATCGTCGTATATCATATTCATCTTCGTATATCTTTATATTTTCCTCGTTTCTAAACAAGCAAAATTCACCTAATAAAAACTAGTATACACTGGATGGCACTTGGTGTTAATACAGTTTTTTCAAATATAAATTCATTAATTAAATTTAATTAAGTAATTTTAGGTTTTTTTTTACATTTACGTTGCATCTATCTAATAATAGATGGTGCCAGATGTAAAAGCAAAACTTCAACTTTATTTCAAAACTATATATCTATTATCTAGCCAGCAGCCTAGAGTAGTATTAGCCGACAGTAAAGAGTGTTGCCGAAATTCGCCAAGTTATCATCACATATGTTAAATTACAAAGTAGAAGTCAAGTGAACAGTACGGTTGCCTCAAATGGTAATCATTGTGTGCTCTCAATTATTTTGATGTAGTTATAATACAAAAACGCTAATACAACCCTAACACTCAAAGTCACTTGCAAATTATTTTTAAGAAATTCTTTACTTGAGGGATTCCATAAAGTATCACAACAGCTTCTTCATTCATTCCACTAACACTGAAAGCAAAATAGCTACCTCATTATCAAGATTGTCATCTTGCCACGAAAGTAGTTCAAAAAGTTTTAATCCTTCTAGTTTATGTGGTAACTACGTTTCTTTGAGTTACAGCTAGCTATACGATTCTTGGAGACGGGGAGAAATGTCTTGTTTACACAGATTTAAAGAGAGAAAAGCAAGTAGCAAAAGAAAGTCATCACGATGGTGGGGTGGTGGGGTCAGAGGATAGTTTTAAGAGCCAGTTCCTGCTCAGATATGTAATTTTTGTCTCTCGCTAAAGATTGGATCATGTTGGAACACGTTCAGCCCTTTTCGGTCTAATTAAGCAGCAGTATCGCGATACTTTTATAGACAAATTAGCTCCAGAATTCGGCAGTCTTTCCGCTCCAACGATGATGATTATGCTTGCAAAAGGTAAAACATTTCCCCCCTGGTGATTCTGAAAGGAAGCCGTTACGTGTTTTATTTTTGTCGTTTGATAGTTGCGAAAGGAGAATAATAATCTGTTATTCTCCTTACTCAAAGAGACTGTTTGTGCAACAAATAAATTAGGAATTATTCAAAACAGTCAGAGATTGCCGGTTGGAGAAGTTGCTGTTTTCCGTTGTTATTATTTTCGTTCTTCCCTCAGATTCCTTGGTCGTTATTTTAACATCGGTATCATTTGTTTTCCTTCCGTGTGTAATTTATTGTTTCAGCTAACATGCATTTAGAATGAAGCGTAAGGATATGGAATTCTATGGTTACATTTGTTTCATCTTATATTATAAGAGTGACATGGACTATAAAAAGAATATAAATTATTTAGCGAACTTCTTTTTTATCACTGTTTCAAAGTGATACTCTTGTAAATAAAGCTAAAATAAAATACCTTAATGGCATGCATATGTAAACACTGAGTAAGATGCAAATTTAATTGACAATTCCATGAGGCCACATTATCCATGACACTGATTATCAGCTATCAGATTTGAATGGCAGGTTGTTCTCATTAGTAAAAATATCTAGTTTTGTGTAATATTTAGTTTATAGTAATATGTAGTTTTAGTTTATTTATGGTTTTGTATAAATATCCACGATACTGCTTTTCTGTTATAAGATAGTGATAGGTTGCTATTATGCACTTGCTAAAGATTGTATATTTATTTTCCCTGGAGACAGAAATGCTATCTCTTTTCTCGTGTGAAAAGTGATGCAGTATATATATATATATATATATATATAAATGAATGTTTGATACCTGTAAGATATATCACACGTTTATGTGCAATAAATAGCAAATTATTCATAGTGCCAATTCAAATAAATACCCATTTACTAATTAAATTTATTTTGTTGAATAAAAGCCATTTATATTCACTAATTTTTAAAAAGATAAAGATAATAGTATTGAATTAGAATATAGGAAATTGTAGAAATATGTAAATTCTACAATAGTGGAGCAAATTCTTTATTATCTCTAAATTTAATGTTACTTACATACTTCTTAAAGTAATATTTCCGAAAATGAATAATCATTTTATGCTCAATTTAATATACATAAAAAATACATAAATACATAATTTATTATACATAAATTTGCAACTACTGGAGCTCATCAGTACTGCCATCTTTATACAGACTTAACTTCCTCAGCATTTGCCCAAAATTTTCCTGTGACGTTACTTGCCTTTCTTTTTGTTTTTTGATTGACTTTTGATGTTTGTCAGTGTAATTAAAATTGAACAAATAATTGTTACATAAATTAATCCCCTATTTCCTTATTTCCCAAATTTAAATATGTATAAAACATTTAATGAAGTTTTTTTAAATTATTTATTTAAAGATATATCTATTAGTTCTCAACTTTATAACTATAAAATAACAAAGTATATTTATTGATATTTATTGCCTTTTACAAAATATATGCAAAATTTATATTTTTATTTATTAACGTAAGTAAATGGCATTAATATTTAACGCATACAACTTTTTAAGCTCATTTATAAAAACACCAGTTTTTCTAATCATTCCTAAAAATTAAACAAGCTCTGCGATCATTCCGTTATGATGAAAAGCACTTTTTTTCCCACGTTAAATGCTCAGCACTTTATAAATATCTTTGATTAAAGTAGCTTGTTATTTCCCACCTTACATGGTACATAGAACCCAGTTCCATTAATTATCCTCCATATCTCCCGAAACTCAACAAAATAAAGATAAGGAAAAAAATAAGATTAAAAAAATAAACAAATAAAATAAAAAAAAAATCCTCTTCAGGATCGAAGACATGCTGAAGAATTTTGCAGTTCTGCCAAGCGAGTTTTCAGGTGAAAATTTGGGGTGCGTTGTTATAATTTACGTTTTGCGGTTCAGTGATTAATTCTCTGGCACTAATTACACAATTCTGCCGCCTACATAATCACCACTGATTATGGTTCCGAAAATGACTTCCTCTAGAACAATTTCCGCGAAAGTTCCGTTTCCGACCATTGTCCCTGTACAAAGCATTTCCCTCTCCCTAATGGCTGCCAGATGGATTAGAGGAAAAAAATGAAAATTGTCCGTTTAATCGCTGGGATATGTATGCTGATGAAATTGATCGTTTGTATTGAAATATTCCAAGTAGTGGTAAAAAGAGTTTTTGCTAATTTTTGGGATAAATTTTCTTTGTTGTTTGTTATCTCCAATTCATCAGACATTGATTTTGGTGTAGAAGCAAAAATGGTTAACGTGAAGTTTTGTTTAGATATGTGGAATAAAAAGATAAAAGATGGTTATAATAACTTTATTAAGGCAGGATTAATTAGACTTTTGCTAATTTTTAAATAAGCATTTTTTTTTAGTAATTTATTTGTAGCGTCAGTTTTTGGTTTTCTCTAAATTAAAATTGTAAAAGAGATTTTTTAATTTGGATATACGTAAAATACAGTCAGTAAGCAATAAAATGTAAAATAATAAATAATTGTTTAATATGTTGGGTATGAAAATATACTAAACAAGGGGTAATAGATTTTATTGATAAGATTATGTAGAAGAATTAAAAAAGGTTTGGGGATACTTTCGAGATTGTTTATAATCTTCATTCCTGTTTGCTTTTATTACTGAACAATATAACTCTTATTTTTGTTTATAGATGAAAAAAATATAATGTTTTCTGAAGATTGCCTTCACCTTACTAAAGAAGAAATAATCAGATGTTTGTTAATTGTGAGATAAAAATTATTTTGTTATCTCTTTTTAAGCTCTAGTCTTTGATTTTGTCTGAATCAAAACAGTTCACGACTTTTCCTACGTGAGTTTTGCTTGTTTGGAGACGAAAAAAACATAGTGATATAAGAATACTACCATTATTTTAGTAAAGAGTTTAGATTTAAATCGCTTAAAATAAATTACTTTTTGTAATCACTGTATTATAGTAGACTTTTTCTCCTCACGCGCCAACAGCCTAAAGTAGTATTAGTTAAGAGCCAAGATTGTGTTCAAAAATCGCCAGTCTGTCACTGCATATGTTACACAACAAATTGAAAGTCATGTGAGCAGTATGTTTCCCACAAATCGGAAACTCTGATGCGCAATCTGTTATAGTTCTACTCTATGCTATAATTATTGTACAACAGCACTATTCAAATAATAATAGTCAAAGAAGATTGCAATTTACTAAATATTACTTTATTATATATAACTTTATAAATATTACTTATTACTTTATTAAAAATTCCACCACTTGGTGGATTCCATAATGTATCACAACAGCTTCTTCATTTATTCCACTAACCCTGAAAACAAAATAAATACCTCGTTATCCAGATTGCCATCCTGCCGGGAAAGTAGTTCAAAAAGTTTTAATCCTTCTAGTTTATGTGGTAACTACGTTTCCTTGCGTTTCAGCTATACGATTCTTGGAGACTGGGAGAAATGTCTTCGTTTAAGAGATCTAAAGAGAGCACAGCAAGCAGCAAAAATAGTCATCACGATGGTGGGGTATTGGGGCAAGAGAATAGTTTTAAGAGCCAGTTCCTGCTCAGATAAGTAATTTTTGATTTTCGCCAAAGATTGGATCATGTTGGAACTCGTTCAGCCCTTTTGGGTCTAATTAAGTAGCTGTATCGCGACACTTTTATAGACAAATTAGCTCCAGACTTCAGCAGTCTTTCCGCTCCAACGATGATGATCATGCTTGGAAAAGGTAAAACATTTCCCCCCTGGTGATTCTGAAAGGAAGCCGTTACGCCTTTTATTTTTGACGTTTGATAGTTGCGAAAGGAGAATAATAATCTGTTATTCTCCTTACTCAAAGAGCCTGTTTGCGTAACAAATAAATTAGGAGTTATTCAAAACCGTCAGAGATTTCCGGTTGGAGAAGTTGCTGTTCCCGTTGTTATTATTATTTTCGTTCTTCCCTGAAATTCCTTGGTCGTTAATTTAACATCGGTATCCCTTGTGTTTCCTTCCTGGTGTAATTTATTGTTTCAGATAACATGAATTTAGAATGAAGCATAAGGATTAGGAATTCAATGGTTACATTTGTTTTATCTTGTGTTGTAAGAGTGAGAAGAACTATAAAAATAATATAAATTATTTAGCGAACTTCTTTTTATCACTGTTGCAAAAGTGATGCTCTTGTAAATAAAGCTAAAATAAAATACGTAATGGCATACATATGTAAGCACTGTTTGAGTAATATGCAAATTTAATTGATGAAGAAATAACTAACTATTCTCTATATTATCATCCTTTTAAAATCATTTACCTCTTGATATGACTAGCAATAATAAATTAAGAAATATGTCAAATATTAAGAATTATTGCTACATTAATATAATTACAAAGCAATGTGTGTAGCAAAATAAGGAAATAGTATAAAGTAATACTAACAATTATCCACAATATAGTTTAAGATTAGCACATGATATAAAACATGATGAAAGTGAAATAAAATAAATTATTTCAGTATTGAAATTCAAATAATTTTTCAAAATTAATTATTCGATATATAAAAAAAAGAATGCTTAATATCTCTAAGATGTGTTTATTTTCAATAAATAGCAAATTATTAATAATAAATGTTATATAAATACATATTTACTAGTAAAATTTATTTGGTTGAACAAAAATCATATATAATTTCTAATTTTGAATTAAAAAAAAAGAGAAAAAATAGTATTGTTGAAATTGTAAGAATATTGGTGAATTTTTTTTTCTCTAAATTTAATATTATTTGCATTCTCGGTATTGTTTTTGTTGTTGTTTCTCATTCCACTTGGTAGACATCTAGACCAAGCTCAATAACCCATATAGACTCATAGTTACGGGCAGCTTCTGTTTTAGTTGTTATGCACCCACAGGCAGAAATCATCGGTATTATAGTATTTCAGGAATTGAAAAAATATTTTATACCAAATTTAATAGATAAATTTACAACTGCTCATTTCTTGTATCTGGCAAAATTTGCTGTAGAGCATCAGTAGTGCCCTCTTTATACTCACTGAACTTCAGTAAAAGCTGAAAATTCTCATGAGACGTTACATGTCATATCTTTCTTTTGTTTTGTAATTGACTTTTGATGTTTGTCTGTATACCAAATATACAACAAATAATTTTTACGTAACTTGGGAACATCAAAATTAAATACATTTCACTAATTTAAATGTGATATAAAATTTATTCAACTTTAAAGTTCTCAAATTTAAAACTTTAAGATAACAAAGTATATTTATAGATATTTCTAGTCATTTCGAATTTATATTTTTATTTACTAACGAAAATAATTGACATTAATATTTAATACATCTTTCTTTTAATCTGATTTATAACAAAACCAATTGTTCTAATCAATTATCTCAATTTCTCTTATAATTTGAATTTTTTAATTTTTTATTTTAATTTTATTTCTAATATTATTCTAATAAAACTTATATTATATTATCTTATTATAATAACCTTATTCTAATAAAAATTCTAATTTCTATTTCTATTTTTCTTATAATATCTATTTTTCTTATAATATCTATTTTTTTTTCTATTCAATCATTTCAATTTTTAATTATCAAATACTTTTTCAGACAATTAAATATGTATATAACATTTTTTCACCTTTAAATATTCTCAACTCTAAAATTGTAAGATAAAAAAGTATATTTATCGATATTTACTGCCTTTTACAAAATATCATTTATAATTTATTTTTTTATTTATTAACGTAAATAAATGCCATTAATATTTAATACGTAAAAGTTTTTTAAGTTCATTTATAACAAAAACCAGTTTGTTTAATCATCCCTAAAAATGAAACAAGTTCTGCGATCCTTCCGGTATGATAGAAAACATTTTTTTTCCCACTTAACTGGTTCAGCACTTTATAAATATCTTTAATTAAAGTAGCTTGTTATTTTCCACCTTACATGGTACATAGAACCCACTTCCATTAATTACCCTCCATATCTCCCAAAACTCAACAAAATAAAGATAATAATAGAAAAGAAAAAAATTAAATAAAAAATTAATAAATAAAATAAAAAATTCCGATTAAGGATCGAAGACACGTTAAAGAATATTGCACTTCTGACAAGCGAGTTTTCAGGTGAAAACTTGGGTGCGTTGTTATAATTTACGTATTGCGGTACAGTAATTAATTCTCTGGCACTAATTACACAATTCTGCCGCCTACATAATCACCACTGATTATGGTTCCGAAAATGACTTCCTCTAGAACAATTTCCGCGGAAGCCCCGTTTCCGACCATTGTCCCTGTACAAAGCATTTCCTTCTCCCTAATGGCTGCCAGATGGATTAGAGGAAAAAAATGAAAACTGTCCGTTTAATCTCTGGGATATGTATGCTGATGAAATTGATCGTTTGTATTGAAATATGGCAAACAGTATTAAAAAGAGTTTTCGCTAATTTTTGAGATAAATGTGTCTTTGTTGTTTGTTATCTTCAATTCAGTAGACATTGATTTTGGTGTTGAAAAAAATGTATTAACGTGAAGATTTGTTTCTTTAGATACCAGAAATAAAAAGATAAATGAAGGTTATCATAACTTTATAGAAGCAGAATTAATTAGACATTTGCAAATTTTTAAATAAAAATTTTTTGTTGTTAATTATTTGTACGCGTCAGTCTTTGGTTTTGTCTAAATTGAAATTGTGCCCGATATTTTTTTTTTATTTTGATGTATGTAAAATACAGGGAGTAATCAATAGAGTGTAAAAGTTTTGAGGATTTTTTAATGTTTTGGGTATGAAAATATAATAATCAATAATTAGTAGATGTTATTGATAACTCAGTATAGCAGAATTAAAACATGAATTTCGATACTTTAGAGATTTGCTTATTATTCCAATCATTTGGCTTTGTTTATGAAAACAACAGCTTCAAATTTTATTTATTTATAGACGAGAAAAATAAAAGATTACCATCACCTTATTAAGGATAATTAATCATATATTTTCTATTTCTAAGCCATTGTACAAAAGCACTATTTCAAACATAAGCCAAAAGAGGCTTGCAAATTATTTAAAAGAAATTTCCTTCACTTGAAGGATTCCATAAAATATCACAACAGCTTCTTCATTTATTCCACTAACGTTAAATACACTCATGTCCATAAATTAAGAATAATTCAGAATCACACAGAAATTGAACTCTAAAATAAAAATTTCACCTGTAGAATTATTACACACATCTTGAAGAAGAATATGCAAATTACAGGAAACCCCCAGATGGCTCGGATAGTACGTCACAATGACGAGAGTGTAAAAGAGGGGTATATAAGGAATGGTGGCAAAGAAGTAAAATTGTTCACAAGCGCTTTAAAAGCCTTTCAGTGCAACAACCGCATAGTTATGGCACAAAGGAAGCATTTGGATGATTTTTTACGTGGTAGAATTATAGGACGACTGGAATGTGGACGTACCCAGCTGGAAGTATCCGAGGAACTTGGAATCGCCCAGAGTGTCATTTCCAGGCTTTAGCAACGATTCCAAGATGATGGTAATGTGAGTAGATGTTACAGCACAGGTCGCCCCCGAGTTACAACGCCGAATGTGGACCGGTATTTAACAGTTACTGCCAAAAGAAACAGACGGAGCACAACATCAGACCTGTCTCGTCAGCTCTCTTCAGCTACCGGTACGACAGTTTCAAGGCAGACCGTATACAGACACTTAGGGCACATTGGTCTATAAGCTCGTAGGCCTATTAGATGTGTTCCACTTACCGCAACTCACTGTCGCCGGCGATTAACCTGGAGTAGAGAGCATGCATTGTGGACCCCACAACAGTGGTCTGGTGTGATGTTTTCCGACGAGTCCAGGTTTAGTTTGCAGTCCGATTCTCGCCGGACATTCATATGGAGAGCGCCAGGTACCCGTTACCACCAAGAGAATACCACTGAACGACACCGTGACGGTGGTGCAGGATGACTCGTTTGGGGAGGAATTATTCTTGGTTCCAGAACTGACCTGCATGTTCAGAGTGTAATGATGACAGGCCACATCTATAGGGATGTCATTCTGGAAGAACATGTAGGTTTGTTTCGGGACGCCTTGGGTGCTGAATTTCTGTTTATGAATGACAACGCCCGTCCTCACCGTGCAAACATTGTAGACGGATGCCTTCAATTGGAGGAAATCAGCCGTATGGATTGGCCAGCATACTCACCGGATTTGAATCCAATAGAGCATGTGTGGGATATGCTTGGCCGACGAATTGCAGCCCGTCAACCCCCTCCCACCTATCGACTGGAACTTCATGGGTTTTGCTCTTTATCTTTTGTGTAATAAATAGACTTTACAAATAAGTCAAATTTGTTTTGCTTCTGTCTCTTTCTTTGACTGAACTTCATTATCCTTAATTTATGGACATGGGTGTATTTAGAAAAATAAATTTACATCGATTTACAAATAAAATAAATTACTATCTTTTTAATCGCTGTATTATAGAAGAATATATCTCCTTCCAGCCTACAGTGGTATTCGGCAACAGTAAAGATTGTTGCCAAAATTTGCCAAGATTTCACCACATATTTTAAATTACAAAGTAGAAGTCAAGTGAGCAGTACTTTTGCTGCAAATTGTAATACTTGTGTTATCTCTATTATGTTGATGTAATTATAGTACAAAAGCGTTATTCCAATAATAAAACTGAAAGAAGCTTGTAAATTATTTAAAAAAAAAAGTTTCCATCACTTAATGGATTCCATAAGGTATCGCAACATCTTCTTCATTTATTCTACTAACCCCGCAAACAAAATAACTACCTCGTTATCCAGATTGCCATCCTGTCACGAAAGTAGTTCAAAAAGGTTTAATCCTTCTAGTTTATGTGGTAACTACGTTTCCTTGCGTTACAGCTATGCGATTCTTGGAGACGGGAAGAAATGTCTTCGTTTCACAGATTTAAAGAGAGCACAGCAAGCAGCAAAAGTAAGTCATCACGATGATGGTGTGGTGGGGTGGTGGGCTTAGAGGATACTTTTAAGAGCCAGTTCCTGCTCAGATGTGTAATTTTTTACTCTCGCCAAAGATCGGATCATGTTAGAACACGTTCAACCCTTTTAGGTCTAATTAAGCAGTGGTATCGCGACACTTTTATAGACAAATTAGCACCAGACTTCGGCAGTCTTTCCGCTCCAACGATGATGATTATGCTTGGAAAAGGTAAAACATTTCCCCCCTGGTGATTCTGAAAGGAAGCCGTTACGCCTTTTATTTTTCTCGTTTGATAGTTGCGAAAGGAGAATAATAATCCGCTATTCTCCTTACTCAAAGAGCCTGTTTGCGCAACAAATAAATTAGGAGTTATTCAAAACAGTCAGAGGTTTTCGGTTGGAGAAGTTATTTTCCCGTTGTTATTATTGTTTACGTTTTTCCCCCAGATTCCTTGATCGTTATTTTAACATCGGTATCATTTGTTTTCATTCCGTGTGTAATTTATTGTTTCAGATAACATGCATTTAGAATGAAGCATAAGGATTTGGAATTGGATGGTTACATTTGTTTCATCTTATATTATAAGAGTGAGAAGGACTATAAAAAAGAAATAAATTATTTAGCGAACTTCTTTTTATTACTGTTGCAAATCTGATAGTCTTGTAAATAAAGCTAAAATAAAATATATCATGGCATATGTATGGAAACACCGTTTGAGTAACATGCAAATTTAATTGACAAGTCAATAATGAACTATACTCGACATTATCATTCGTTTAAAATTATTTATGTCTCGAATTGGATTTGTAATAATAAATGAATAAATATCTATGTACTTTCTTAAGTATTTCAAATTTTTAGAACTATTGCTACACTAATATAAGTTCAAAGCAATGTGTGTAGGAAAATAAGGAATTAGTATAAAGTAATACAAAAAATTATCCACAATATAGTTTAAGTCTAGCACACAGTATAAAACTCATTTTTAGCAATTTGACCTGGAAATAAGAAAAATCTAAAAAAAAAAAAAAAAAAAAAAAAACTTTAATGAAAGTGAAATAAAACAATTATTTCATTAATGAAATTAAAATAATTTTTCCTAATTTATTATTCGGTATATAAAGAAATGAATGCTTGATATTTGAAAGATGTAGCGAGTGTTTTTTTTTCAATAAATAGCAAATTATCAATTATAAAGTTTAAATAAATAAATATTTACTAATTAAATTTATTTGGTTGAACAAATATCATATATAATTACTAATTTTGAATAAAAAAAAAAGAGAACATAGTATTGAATTAGTATAGATTAAATTGTAAGAATATTGGTGAAATATTTTTTTTTTATTTTCTGTAAATTTAATATTATTTGCATTCTCGGTATTGTGTGTTGTTGTTTCTTATTCCCCATGGTAGGCATCTAGACCATGTTTAAGAACAAGTATAGACTCATGGTTGAAATGAAAGTGGGCAGCTTCTGTTGTGATGGAGCACCCATGGGTAGAAATCTTAGGTATTGTATTATTTCAGGAATTGAAAAAACATTTTATCCCCAATTTAATAGATAAATTTACAACTGCTCATTTCGTATATTCGGCAACACCTACTGCAGCTCATCAGCAATGCCCGCTTTATCCTGACTTAACTTCCTCAGTATTCATCGAAAATTATACTGTGCCGTTATTTGCCTTTCTTGTTGTTTTATTATTGACTTTCGATATTTGTCAGTATAATTAAAATTCAACAAATAATTGTTACATAAATTGCGCCCATCAGAATTAACCTTATTTCCTTATTTCAGAAATTTAAATATGTATATAAAATTTAATCAACTTGAAAGTTTTCAGCTTTAAAACTATAAAATTACGAAGTATATATATATAGATATTTATTGCTTTTTTCAAAATAGCATTTAAAATTTATATTTTTCTTTAGTAGCGTAAATAAGTGCCATTAATATTTAATACATAAAATTTTTTAAGCTAATTTATAACAAAACCAATTGTTCTAATGAATCATTTCATTTTTTCTTATAATTTCTATTTTCTAATTTCTCATTCTAATTTTATTTTTAATCTTATTCTAATTTTATTTTTAATCTTATTCTAATTTTATTTCTAATCTTATTGTAATAAATCATATATTATATTACCTTATTCTGATAAATTTTTTCTAAAATTATTTCTAATTTCTATTTTCCTATTTATAATTCCTATTAATATCTTTCTTATAGTTTCTACTTTTTTCTATTAAATTATTTCAATTTTTAATTTTCAAATAATTTTTTCAGAAATTTAAATAAATATATCAATACATACACATCTTAAATGTTCTCAACTTTAAAACAGTATGATAACCAAGTACATTTATAGATATTTACTTCCTTTTACAAAATATCACTTAAAATTATGATTTTTATTAATGAACGTAAATAAATGTCGTTAATATTTAATAGACAATACTTTTTAAGATCATTTATAACAAAAACCAGTTATTTTACTCATCCCTAAAAATAAGACAAGTTCTGCGATTCCTCCGGTATGATGGAAAACATTTTTGTTTTCCCACGTAACATGCTCAGCACTTTATAAATATCTTTAATTAAAGTAGCTTGTTATTTTCCACCTTACATGGTACATAGAACCCCCTTCCATTAATTAACCTTCATATCTCCCAAAACTCAACAAATAAAGATAAGGGAAAAAGGAAAAAATAAAATTAAAAAAAATAAAAAAAAAAAAAAAAATCCGATTAAGGATCGAAGACGTGCTGAAGAATTTTGCAGTTCTGACAAGCGAGTTTTGCAGGTGAAAACTTGGGTGCGTTGTTATAATTCACGTATTGCGGTACAGTGATTAATTCTCTGGCACTAATTACACACTTCTGCCGCCTACATAATCACCACTGATTATGGTTCCGAAAATGACTTCCTCTGGAACAATTTCCGCGGAAGCCCCGTTTCCGACCATTGTCCCTTTACAAAGCATTTCCCTCTCCCTGATGGCTGTCAGATGGATTAAAAGAAAAGAAATAAAAATAAAAATGAAAACTGTTCGTTTAATCGCTGGGATATGTATGCTGATGAAATTGATCGTTTGTATTGAAATATTTCAAGCTGTATTAAAAATTGTTTCCGGTAATTTTTGAGATAAATTTTCTTTGTTGTTTGTTTTCTTTAATTCATCAGACTTTGATTTTGGTGTTGAAACAAAAAATTTGAACGTGAAGTTTTGTTTGTTTATATACCAGGAATAGAAAGATAAATGAAGGTTAAATTATCAAAGCAGAATTAATTAGGCTTTTGCTAAGTATTAAATATACATTTTTTGTAGTAAATTATTTGTAACGTCAGTCTTTGGTTTTGTATAAATTGAAATTATGAACGAGACTTTTTATTTTATTATAAAGCACAGTGTGTATTCAATAGAATCTAAAAGTGTTCCGGAATTTTTTGATGTTTTTGGTATGAATTTATACTAAACAAGGAAGAATAGATTTTTCTGATAAGTAGGTGTAGAAGAATTTAAAAAAAAAATAGATTCTTTCGAGGTTTGCTTATTATCTTCTACTCATTTGGCTTTGCTTTTGTTTATGAAAAGTACTACAAATTTTATTTATTTATAGGCGTGAAAAATAAAATGATATCTGAAGATTACCATCACCTTAATAAGAAAAATTATTCAGATGCTTTCTATTTCTAAGCTGTTGATATAGCTATTGTACAAAAGCACTATTTCTAAAATAAGCCAGAAAGAATTCTCTCACTTGATGGATTCCATAAAGTATCAAAACATCTTTATCATTTATTCCACTAACGTTAAATATTTAGAAGAATAAATTTACATCGATTTATGACTAAAATAAGTTACTTATTTTTAAACATTGTATTATAGTAGGCTTTTTCTGATTACGCGCCGACAGTCTACAGCAGTGTTAGATAACAGTAATGCTTGTTACCACAAAACATCAAGATGCAACCGTTATGTTAAACTACAATATAAAAGTCACTTGAGTAGTAAGTACGGTTGCCACAAACTGGTAATTGTAATGCTAACTCTATTATATTCCTATTCTGTGCTCTTGACATAGTTATTGTACAAAAGCCCTATTCCATTCATAAAGCAAAATGCAAAAGCTTAAAAAAAAGATTCCATCACTTGCTTGATTCCATAAAGTATCACAGCAGATTCTTCATTTATTCCACTAACCCTGAAAACAAAATAACTACATCATTATCGAGATTGCCTTTCTGCCACGAAAGTAGTTCAAAAATGTTTTAAACCTTTTAGTTTATGAGATAACAACATTTCCTTGCGTTTCAGCAATACGATTCTTGGACAGTGGGAGAAATGTCTACATTTAACAGATTTACAGAGAGCAAAACTTTATAAAAATGAAGATTTAATTTTATAATCATTTTAAAGAGAATAATTCACAAAAATTATTAATACAATATGAATATTAAATATTAAAAAAAATAAATTTATATCGATTTACAATAAAATAAATTACTTATTTTTAATAATTGTATTATAGTAGACTATATCTTCTTATGCGCCAAGAACTTAGAATGGTATCAGTTAACAGTAATGAGTTTTGCCAAAATTCGCCCAGTTATCACCATATATATTAAATTCCAAAGTAGAAGTCAAGTGAGCAGTACGTTTGTCACAAATTGTATTCCGTGTGTGCTCTCTATTATTTTGATATAGTTAAGGTAGAAAAGCGCTATTCCAATAATAACAAAGAAACTTGAAAATTATTTAAAAAAAATTTCCCTCACTTGATGGATTCCATAAACTATCGCAGTATTTTCTTCCTTTATTCTACTAACACTGAAAACAAAATAACTACCACATTATGCAGATTGCCATCCTGCCACGAAAGTAGTTCAAAAAGTTTTAATACTTCTAGTCTAGGTGGTAACTACGTTTCCTTGCGTTTCAGCTATACGATTCTTGGAGACGGGGAGAAATGTCTTCGTTTCACAGATTTAAAGAGAACACAGCGAGCATCAAAAGTAAGTCATCACGATCGGGGTGGGGGCAAGAGGATAGTTTTAAGAGCCAGTTCCTGCTCAGATATGTAATTTTTGACTCTCGCCAAAGATTGGATCATGTTGGAACACGTTCAGCCCTTTTGAGTCTAATTAAGCAGCAGTATCGCGACACTTTTATAGACAAATTAGCTCCAGAATTCGGCAGTCTTTCCGCTCCAACGATGATGATTATGGTTTGAAGAGGTAAAACATTTCCCCCCCCTGGTGATTCTGAAAGGAAGCCATTACGCCTTTTATTTTTGTCGTTTGATAGTTCCGAAAGGAGAATAATAATCAGTTATTCTCCTTACTCAAAGAGCCTGTTTGTGCAACAAATAAATTAGGAGATATTCAAAACAGTCAGAGATTTCCGGTTGGAGATGTTGCTGTTTTCCGTTGTTATTATTATTTTCGTTTTCCTTGAGACTTCTTGGCCGTTATTTTAACATCGGTATCATTTGTTTTCCTTCCTGGAGTAATTTATTGTTTCAGATAACATGCATTTAGAATGAAACGTAAGGATTTGGAGTTGGATGGTTACATTTGTTTCATCTTATATTAGAATTTTGAGAAGGACTATAAAAAGAATGTAAATTATTTTGCGAATTTCATTTTATTACTATTGCAAAAGTGATACTCTTGTAAATAAAGCTAAAATAAATAATAATATACATATGTAAACATTGTTTGAGTAACATGGAAATTTAATTGACAAGTAAATAATGAACTATTATCAACATTATCATTCGTTTAAAATTTTTTATGTCCCGAATTGGATTGGTAATAATAAAGGAATAAATATTTATGTGCTTTCATAAATATTTCAAATAATAAGAACTATTGTTACACTAAAATATAATTAAAAAGCTATGACTGTAGTAAAAAAATGAAGTTGTAAAAAGTAATAAAAATATTACCCAAAATATAGTTTAAGTCTAGCACGCAATATAAAACTAATTTTTGCTCATTTCACCTAGAAATAAGAAATATTTTAATTGTTTTTTTACATGAAAATGAAATAAAACAAATGATTTCATTAATGTGTTAAAACAATTTTTCAAAATTAATTATTCAGTAGTACATAAAGAAATGAATGTTTTATATAAGATAGATCACTTGCTTATATTTAATAAGTAACAAATTATTGAGAGTACCAGTTTATGCAATTCTTCATTTACTAATTAAATTTATTCTGTTGGACAAAATAAATTTATATTTACTTATTTTGAAAAAATAATAGAATAATATTGAATTAGACTGTATGAAATTGTAAGAAATTTGGTACAAATTCTTTATTTTCTCTCAATTTAACATTATTTGCATTCACCTTAATGTATTATTTCTGGAAATGAAAAGACATTTTATGTTCAATTTAATAGATAAATTTGCAATGGATCAGTTCGTGTATCTGGCAACGCCTACCGTAGAGCATCAGCAGCACCCTTTTATACTGACTTCACTTCCTCAGTAATGGCCGAAAATTCTCCTGTGACCTTACATGTTATATCTTTTTTTTGTTTTGTTTTGTAATTGACTTTTGATGTTTGTCCATATAATTAAAATACAACAAAAAATTATTACCTAACTAGGAACATCATAATTAAGGGAACATCATCATAAACTAATTTATAACAAAACCAATTGTTCTAATCAATTATTTAAATTTTTCTAATAATTTTTTTTGCAAATTTTATTTCTAATCTTATTCTAATAACTCTTATACTATAATATCTTATTCTAATAACCTTATTCTAATATTATTTGTAATTTCTACTTTCTAAATTATAATTTCTTTTACAATTTTTCTTATAGTTTCTTTTTCTTTTCTATTCAATTATTTAAAATTTTAATTTTCAAATAATTTTTCAGAAATTTAAATAAATATATAAAATATACACATTTTAAATGTTCTCAACTTTAAAATTGTAAGATAACAAAGTATATTTATAGATATTTACTGCCTTCCACAAAATATCACTTAAAATTAACATTTTTATTAATGAACGTAAATAAATGCCGTTAATATTTAATACATAAAACTTTTTAATCTCATTTATAATAAAAATCATTTTTTTCTCATCCCTAAAAATGAAACATGTTCTGCGATCCTTCCGGTATGATGGAAAACATTTTTTTTCCCCACGTGGCATGCTCAGCATTTTATAAATATCTTTAATTAAAGTAGCTTGTTATTTTCCACCTTACATGGTACATAGAACCCAATACTATTAATTACACTCCATATCTCCCAAAACTCAACGAATAAAGATAAGCAAAAGAAAAAAAGGAATGAAAAAAAAACTAAATAAATAAATAAAATAACAAAAATTTCGATTAAGGATCGAAGACATCTTAAGGAATACTGCAGTCCTGACAAGCGAGTTTTGCAGGTGGAAACTTGGGTGCATTGTTAAAATTTACGTATTACGGTACAGTGATTAATTCTCTGGCACTAATTACGCAATTCTGCCGCCTACATAATCACCACTGATTATGGTTCCGAAAATGACTTCCTCTAGAACAATTTCCGCGGAAGCACCGTTTCCGACCATTGTCCATTTACAAAGCATTCCCCTCTCCCTAATGGCTGCCAGATGGATTAGAAAAAATAAAAATAAAAAACGAAAACTGTTCGTCTAATTGCTGGGATATGCATGCTGACGAAATTGATCGTTTGTATTGAAATATGCCAAGCTGTATTAAAAAGAGTTTTGGCTAATTTTTGAGATAAATGTTTCTTTGTTGTTTGTTATCTGCAATTCATCAGACATTGATTTTGGTGCTGAAGCCAAAAAATTGTTAATTTGAAGTTTTGTTTGTTTAGATAACAGGAATAAAAATAAAATGATGGTTATCTTAATTTTAGTAAAGCAGAATTAATTAGTCTATTGCTAATTTTTAAATAAACATTTTTTTTTTGTAGTAATTTGTTTGTAACGTCAAACATTGGTTTTGTTTAAATTAAAATTGTGAATTGAAAGAGATTTTTTTTTATTTGAATATACGTAAAATACAGTGAGTAATCAATAGAATGTAAAATTGTTGAGAATTTTTTAATAGTTTGGGTATGAAAATATACTAAACAAGGATTAGTAGAATTTATTGATAAGCTGATATAGAAGAATTTAAAAAAAATAGATACTTTCGAAATTTGCTTACTTTTTTACACGCATTTGGCTTTTCTTTTGTTGTCGAAAAATACTTCGTCACATTTTGTTTGTTTAAAGAGGCAAAAAGTAATAGGATACATGAACGATACCATCACTTTATTAAACCGTCTCTTTATTTTTATTTTGACCATTGTTTTAGTTCTTTTAGAATTTCAAAGACACAAATTCTGTTAAAAAACAATCAACTTTTTTAATAGATGAAAGGGAAAAAAATACAATTCCCGTGAAAGATTTTAATTTGTTTTAAATGTAATGCTAAAAAATATTTAAAAATTTACATTTTAGAAAATAATAAATTTATTTTCGAAATATTTTGCAAAAGTATATTTCTAGCAAACATAAATTATTTCTTTAGTTTTACTGGCTGAATTATTTATCCTATTAACTACAAATAATTCCTAATTCAAAATGTACGTATGACAACTATATTTTTGAATTGCACAATTAATACAAAATCATTCCTTAATAGTTTCCAGTAGATAAATTAAAAATACAATGGACTTACACCAAATTCCATTAATTTTTTTTTTAATTCTTAAGCAGATTTTTCTAAAGTTTTTTTTTTTCTTTTTAAGTGTGTGTTTTTTATTCTGTCCTTGCTTGAAAGCCATCAAAAAGTTTTTGCAATGCTTTTAGCTCCTACTTCTTGAGAAAAAGTTAGCATCAGGGCGCAATACCTCTAATGAGCCAGATACAGGAGCGCTGGCTTGCATTCAATCGATACACTTTGAGGAACACTAGAGACTTTTTAATGGAAATAAAATGCCCTTAAAATGAAGCAAAGGATTCGAGCTTATTAAAGAGTCCTCCAACATCGACACAGGTGACAGTAAAAAAACTCGTGGGACATCATATAGTAATTTACGGTCCAATTAATAAGCTTCTATATGATGCCTGTTAATTTATTTCTGTTATTTTGCATGGTTGGTATATTGAGTCAAATTCTACTTCTTGAATTTCTTTATAATTCAAGAATAATACTATTTTTTTGCATTAAATTAACTCCAGTGTTATCATGTAAATATGTGTGAATGTAATGTTGGAATGTAAACATGTAATGATGCATGTTCAATGAATAATATTCTAGATGACATATATTAGTTTAATTCTGTTATTCTGCATATTTAGTATGTTGAGTCAAATTTTACTTCCTCAATTAATTAACTTCTGTATTAACTCTTAACTCTTGTACTCTTTTTGTATATTGAATTAACTCTATTAACATTTAATGATGCATGGTTAAATGAATAAGATTCTAGATGACAAATATTAATTTATTTCTGTTATTCTGCATATTTGGTATATTTAGACCAACTTCTACTTCCTGAATTCTTCATGATTCAAGAAGAATACACTTTTTTTTACATTGAATTAACTCCAGTGTTAAGATGTAATGATGTGTGGTTCAATTAATAAGATTCTAGATTATGTATGTTAATTTATTTCTGCTATTCTGTATGTTTGGTATATTTAGTCAACATTTACTTCTTGAATTCTTCCATAATTTAAGAAAAATACTAGTTTCTACATTGAGTTAACTCCAGTGTTAACATGTAATAAGTGATTAACAAAAATGTGTGGTTCAATGTATATAATTATATCTAATTTATTTCTGTTACTTTATATATTTGATATGTTTAATCAACTTTAACTTTTATTGCTTTAATATCTTTATAATTGAAAATCAATTCTGTTTTTCTACATTGGATTAATTCTAAAAATTAAAATTTATTAATCCTGATTTAGTATATTTTACTATTCAAAATATTTTTTTTAATTGCAAAAGCACTTGATTTTACATCATCGACTCACATGCATCTGTGATACATGAGATTGAAGCATAAAGATGGAATACAAAACTGCAAAACTGTAACTCATAACAATAACAATAATTTCATCAAAACTGTGACTATATAAAGATAAACAAGTAATACAAAAAAAAAAGTTAAAGCCAATTCCTACCTTTTTTTCACTCTATTACAGAAAGTCGTTTATAAATATATCTATATATCGCCATCTATTGCATACTTAACATGCAACTTAACATGCATAACTTATACATGGAACTTAAATTTAAAAAACTTTAATTAATTAATTAAATTTAATTAATGAATTAATATTTAAAAAAACTATATTAACATCTAGAGTCATCCCACTACAAATTAAAAAAAAATATATTTGAACTTGAGTGGATAGAATAAAAAGTATTTTATGAACGATTGAAAATTTGAACAAGATATATATATAGGGAGAGTGTGAGCTAATAGAAGGAATTGAATAAAAATTAGTCGCTGATTACTAGTTGCATCAACTCTCTAGCCAATGGTGTGTAGATGTTTAGCAAGACAACCATGTCCAATCTCCAGATGGAATGTCAACATTAATAAAACGCAAGGCCCACCTATGTTCAACAACTACAGAAAACGAATTTAGTGGGAAAAAAGTATAAAGAAGCTTATTCCCCTTTGGTAAAGTGAAATTCGTACAAATTTGACCTTATGAAAGAAATGTTATTTCTTAAAAAAAAAAGTTCTTTATTAATTTGTAAAGACTTTTTAATATTATGATCAATTATATGAAAACATGTTATTACTAATTTACAAAATTATGTTTCTCCGATTAATTACTAATCATTAGATATTCCGAATTCTTTTTTAAAATAAAGTAAGGTAAATAGTTGGATAGAGGAAAACAGATTAATTAAAATTAATACTTTAAAATACAATATTCTTCTTTATTGACGCGACAATCCCATTGCGGGCCAATACAGTCTGCCTACTGGTAGATTTCGAGACAGATGTTTTCTTTTTATGGGGTAATGTTGTCAGCCCCTAATGTTCTACAGTCATACTAGAACGGGACCTATTGTTGCTAGTGAATTCTGAACTACTACAAAATAGCCATGCACCAACGGGACTCAAACCCGAAACCTGTGGCACCGAACGCTGGAGGCCTATTCACTCGGATATCAGACACTTATTAAACTATGTTAATACATTCAATTAATTAATGATTTAAATCACATTGCTAGAATTAGCATTAAAACATATTTCTTTTTTATTAGATCACTAAAAATATGTTTCTCTTTTTGTGTAATTCTTTTAAACAATTTAGAACATTAACGTGCTGACTTTGTTCAAGATGAATACAATTATTCATCATCATCAGTGGCGAAACAGCCCCATGGTGTTGAAAATTGGTCCCCCCTCCCCAGCCACACAGCCCCAAAGCAGTCTGCCTACTGGCAGATTTAGAGATAGAAGATATTTTCTTTTTATTGGGTAGAGTTGTCAGCCCTACGCCCAAAGCTTTATAGTCGCTTTACACCGGGACTTGCGTTTAAAATTGATTCCGTACCACTATCCATGGCGCAGCCAGGACTCAAACCCGAAACCTGTGGCAGCGACGACCAGAGTGCTAGTCACTCGGCCATCTGGCCCCGTATACAATTATTATGATAGATTTATTACAGTTACCTATTAAAAAAATTATATATATTTAAAAAAGCATGTGTAATTGCATCTAAAATATAATAATATATTTATAATATAATAATAATATCTAAAATATAATAATCCATTAATAATTAGGCATCCTAAATGTTAAGCAGCTTAAATGATTATTCTGGCGATGGGGGAGATTTAGTTCTTAGAACCAACAATGAAAACAATCAAATAAATTTTTCTGATAAAAAAATCCAATTCTAATTTCTTAGGATCAAAAAAAAAATCAATGTTTTCTATCCACAGTATTATATCTTAGTAGATTTAAAGATTTAAGGCATGGCAATCATGTGTGTTCCATGATGGCTGTTCTTATCCAGTGACTTGAGTAGGAATTTAATCTCTGTTCTCCTTTAAATCATAATTGTAAAATCTCTTCCCAGTCAAGCCGCTTGCATAATTTATCGGCAAACTTATCTAAATTGCAGATTTTGGAAGCTACATTTCAATTAAAATTAAATCTTAGCGAACTCGATCATTAGATGACAATAACAGACACACTTTTGCAATTTTGGGAGTAAGTGCTGGATTACTTTTCTTCATTCGGTTAGCATTGCGGCGAACCACTGGCAA
The DNA here is from genome assembly GCA_021605075.1 of Caerostris darwini. Classification (NCBI taxonomy): domain Eukaryota; kingdom Metazoa; phylum Arthropoda; class Arachnida; order Araneae; family Araneidae; genus Caerostris; species Caerostris darwini. The sequence goes on along the minus strand of BPLQ01007986.1, from coordinate 401,548 downwards.
AGTTGATGACTCCAAAATGGTTAATGAAGCCATCCCAATAAAGCCGCAGAGCTAGTCGTTGCCTTTAAATGACAGCTCGTAATTTCCTTAAGTGAATCCAGTTGTTTAAGAGAATAATTGTGCTTTAATCGCAACGGCCATTACCTCTATTTCGATTTCGCGCTGTCAACTCGGAACAATGGAATAGTTTCGCTTCAATTATATGGTACTGGTTGGTGGAATTAAGCTCAGAAATGATGGAAATTGTGAATGAAAATATTGTATTGTATTGTATCTTTCTTGCTGATGCGATTCACAAAATATGAGAACAAAAAAAGGATGATAATGGTAACTATGAAATATATTTCAAGTCAGGAATGATAAAATAAATTTCTTTTTTTAGTTGGAAAAAGGTAATAAATTAAATAATATTAGTGCGGAAGGCCTCAAAGTCCGAGTGTATAGCGCCCTGGCTCTCGGTGGCAGTTTCGGGTCTAGTCCCGGATATGACATGGATGTTTGTAGTGGTTCGTAATCCACTTTAAGCCGCAGGTCCCGGTCTCATATGACTGTAAGTTCAATTCGATCTCTATAACCTTTCCCTCCATCCATGAGTAGACTCGTGGGATGCAAAATCCCCCATTGCAGGACACTGAGGATTAGTCACAGATACATATTATTGCTGAACATAGCAATCGCAGAAATTGTACAGCAAGAATAATCCAACTGCGCAAAATCATTCTATTTTACCAATTTAGATATACACATATAGCATACAGATGGTTCAAGTTCACTCGTGGAGATTATTGCAGTCGCTGCTTTCAGAAATGAAGACGTTCAGTGGGGATAGTTACAATGCATGTAAGGTATATTGTATCGAGAATCAGACTGTCATCCAAGTTTTCTCCTGTATCAAATACAGATGAGGGACTGTTATCCCTAAAATATTCTGCTGATCCCTGTTTGTAGCATACTTAACAACATGAGGCCAATAGATGTTCAACAAAAGAAAAACAGTTCATAAGCTTTACCCGTTGCCCATTGACAAAATGGGCTGCATTCTGGCAAGAACGGCCAAATTCGTATCCATTGGGAGGAGGGGGTTATTGCAGTCACTACATTAAAAAACGTACGACACTGACGACACGACAAGAGATTGTGATAAGTGCAAACTGTTACACATGGGCACTTAAACTACCTGGTGGAATTTTCAAAATTTTATCCCATATATTACGCGAATAATGGAAACTATTCCTAGAAGTCCTTCTTGAAAGCAATGTTCTCCTATCAATGCTCCTGAGTGGGCTACTCGTTATATAAAATATAAGAAGTTGGAAGTTAAGGTCCACCGATTTTCAATCAAAGGAAAGTAAAGCTTACATGTATCTGCAAATAAACTTTCATTCAAAAAAAAATCTTAGCAGATACTCCTAGAAGTTCTTCTTGGAAACAATGTTCTCCTGTCAATGGTCCTGTGTGGGCAGCTCGAGGAATAAAACATGAGACGTTGGAAGTTAAGGAACATCGATGATCAGCCAAAGAAAAATAAAGGATAAATTGTAAATAAACATTCAATCAAAAAATTCTTGGCAGTTACTCCTAGAAATCTTTCTTGAAAGCAATGTTTTCCAGTTAACTCCCGTCAGTGAGCTATCCGAAATATAAAAAATACGATTTTGGAATATAAGTTCCACTGATGTTCAATCAAAGAAAAATAAAGTTTGGGGGATAATCTGCAAATAAATATTCAATCAAAAATATTAAAAAACAGACAAATAACTACAGAAAGGTACATTGTTAATTGCATCAATTCATAATTTATGCGTAAAATTTTCCCAACGTATTAAATAAAAAATTTCACTTATTGATACCTTTATTTTAAATGCTATTCGATTTATTATTCTAACATAGAAAAATGCCATTGGCAATCCTACAGGATTTACTTTTTTATTTTTTTCTTGTTGAATTTATTTTTAAACGCTTCTAACACAGAGAGAGAATGTTTAATTAATTTAAATTTTAATGAGAACAATTAAAAAAAATCATGTAATTTAATTTTTCTCCTTAATAAAGTCTGAAGAGAATGAATTATAATTTTTTGAATGTTTTGTGATTTCAAAAAAAAAAAAAAAAAAATCAATATTTTGCTTATTTAAAAAGTTATAATTTTTTAACTCTTATACAAATTAATTTATTAAATACACTTAAAAATTTACTATAATTATGTCTAATAATTTTATAATAATTATGTCCACTTAGCTCTACAAGTTTCGTAAAATCTACACTCTTATACTTTTTATTTAACTTTCCTATAGAAACTGCAGGCACGCCATCGCAGACTGATGTATACAACAGCAAAACAAAGGCACCTCACTACAAAGAGTATTCCATATCTCCAATTAATCTTCCGTTTCGGAGAATTAGGTTGTCATCAGAACGAAGATAGGAACAAAATTAATTGCCATACATGCCAAGGACGCAAGCAATTTCCCCGTCTCTTCATCAAAATCATATTCGAGATTTTTTTTCCATCATGTTACTCGGTTGACAAGCCATTCAACTCAGAAACCTTTGTAGCTTCTTAGTAAACTAACGTATTTTTTAAAAATAAGGATTTTTCTAATATGCTGGAGAACAATTAATGAGGAAAGAAAAAATGCATCTTATTTCACAATATATCACTTATTATTTCTTGCATAATTTATAAATAACTTTATTAAAGTGCTGGTTAGAAGGACAATAAACTTAATTTAAGCAGGAAATTAAATATTTATTGCTATTTTGTAATATTACTTAAATATTAGAATATACAAAATTAAATATTTATTAATTGATATAAATTTTAATATATTTAAAATAATGTATTGCAAGCCGTATAATTCAATACAAATAAACAAGTTAATAAGCAGAACCGTGTAGAATGACAATTAATTTAATTTAAGCAGGACTTAAATATTTATTAGTATTTTATAATAATAACTAAAAGGAAGAATTTTGAAACTAAAATTCGTGATCATAAAATAATATTTATTAACTAATGTGACTTTTAAAGATAATGTAAACCGAAGCATGCAAGCCGAAGAATTCTATTCAAATGAACTAATTTTTAATCAATGATTGAAATACAATGATTGAATGAATGATGAAATAATTGAATGAATACATAAAGATATGCATATGATTCAATATTTTTATTCTATTGCTGTTATATTCATGCACTAGTTGAGTATGATGTGAGTCCAATATTAACTTTTATTTGGTATTTCAAATGTCGAGATTATTTATGTGAGGTTCGTAACGTTTTGAATGACAGATATATAGCAAGTTAAACGCTATTTATGGTAGAAAACCGGTGTTCTGCTGCAATGTATCATCATCTTGAATCTAAAACATATCCAAAGGTGATATTTGGTAGATCACCAGATATCACGAAACCACCAGTGGTCACAAATCTTATAATCTTACTTTTGGTGTTTAGCAGGAGATTATGAACAACATTTTCTGGAGATTTAACAAAAGATTCCGATCTCCATTGCCTGCAGATTTAATAGGCGGTTCCATCTTGCATTACCTGGAGATTTAACAAGAGAATCAGGCTTATATTACCTGGAGATTTAACAAGACATATCGGCCGGTTTATTGTTTTTATTCCCTGACCATACATTGAATTTTTCGATTCAACTATATTTGTTGTGTTCAAACTCAGTTTTATAGTTTAGAATTCCAAATGTTGTTCCTTAAACCTATACAGAAGATTACTTACAAAGCTTAACTTATTGCACCAAATGTCTCAAAATCTTTAAAGTAATGCAATCCTTAAACAAATCATCTTAACATCTTTAAAATAACAAGCTTAATTGTAAATAAAAGTTTTTTAAATTCAATTGCACATTCAAACATTTCCACAAAGCAATTTTTATTAGATGCATTTAACTTTACTTCGAATACTTCTGCATAGATACTATTATTCCAATGTAATAAATGTTTGTTACCATTAAGTTGGAATCTGCCAAGCAGATCTTTATAGCTGTTTCTATTACAATATTTTTTTTTTGCCAAGCCACCAATTTATCTATATATAGCCCCATTAGTACTCCTAATAGTTTCTGGATTAATGTTTATTGCAGACTTTTAATCGGATTCAGCTATAAGGATTACAGCACTTTCTTGAGATTTTCTTCAGAATAAATCTCAATTCCTTGGTATTATTTTGAAATGTCATTTGGATTTTTGTTGTAGTTACAACTATTCTTCGCAGTTTGTATCATTTTGTAGCATCAAAGTTACTTGATCTTTTAAAAGGGTTAGAAGTGATGCAACAATGACATCAGTTTAACAATTGTTGTAATATTTCTAATACTTTTATTTTGAAAATGTTTTATAATCAACAAGACTTCACATGCATTTCAAATGAAATTGTTATATTCCAAGTTTAAAAAAATTTACGTTTTACTTCAAGTTTAATTGTCTAATTCCCTTGAAATTTTAATTATCACATCCCCTTCAGCTATTCAAGTTTCCAACTTTAGTTCCCTTCAAGTTTATTTTTTCCTTCAAGTGATTGTCAAATTGATAATTATTCCTTGTAGTTTCAAGTTGAAGTAATTTAATGAAGAATCTTGCATTTCTAACTTATAATATATTTTTATCTCGTCGTTAATTATCTGTATATTAAACTCACAAAATGCTTTAGCGTTTAAATAATTAAGTGACAATACCTGGAAAGCTTTCGTCAGACAGCCTTACAAATGATGTGAGGCGCTTTATAAGCGTTGTCAAATTTATCTATTGTTTTCTAGTTATTAAAAATAATAACTGCAAAAGGCTATGGTGGTTAATTCGGTTCGAGTCTGAGACCTATTGAATATTAGGTTATTTTACTACTCACTACAACTCATGACTACACTTCTTACTACTTATGACTACTCTTAACTACACTCCTTACTACTCTAACTACTGCCATTAATACTCATGACTACTCATGTCATTAATACTCATGTCTACTCATGACATTAATACTCAAGACTACGCATTCATTACTACTCATGATTTACTCACTCCTTACTACTCATGGTTACTCATTCATTACTACTCATGGTTACTCACTAATTACTACTCCTGGCTATTTATAATATACTACTCTCATTACTACTAGGCAACGAATAGGGTATTTTAATATGGAGCTTTAAAAAAAGATTTACACTTTCTAATAGAAGACAATATAGGGATGGAAATATTATTTACACATTTTAATGTAGGAAACATTCATATCGTCAGGGACGATTTAGAAAATATTATTACTCTTTCGTAAAGTAGTAAGTATTTTCATCGTGGTTTTTTTTTAAGTATTAAGTAGTAAGTATTTATTTCGCGTAGTAATTTGATCATAGTCTTCTCGTTCTTGAAAGTATTGACTGCAACGAACAATGTTGGCGAATTCGATTCGAATCTGTGACTTCTAGCATATTAACTGCTCACAATACTACTAAACAACGAATAGGGTTTTCTGAAAATGAGCTTTAAAAAAAACTGTAATAGAAAACAATGCAGGGATGGAAAAATTATTTACGTTATATCCCCATGGACATTTAGAAAATATTATTACATTTTAGTAAAACTTAGTAATTTGATCATATTCGTTTCTTTCTTGAAAGTTGTGACTGCAACGGACAGTACTGGCGAATTCGATTCGAGTCTGAGACGTCTTGTATATTAACTACTCACATTATTGCTAAGCAGCGAATAGGGTAATTTAGTATGGAACTTTAAAAAATAACACTTATACAATGTAGGACTGGAATAATAGAAGATAATGTAAGAATGGGAAAAATTATTTACATATTCCAATGTATGTAACGTTCATATAGTCACGGACCATTTAGAAAATGTTATTACTCTTTGGTAAAGTCAAGTCATGTTTAAAACTTGAAAGAGATTCCAATCACAAAACCCGAAATATCTCCGAACACAGACTTTACTCAAAGTCTTCTAATTGGCCAGTCTTAGTATGATTTGTTGACTTAGTTAGAATCCAGTATGATTTGTTGACTAGTAATTTGATCATAGTTCTCTTGTACTTTGAAGTAGTGACAGCAACGAACAATGCTGGAGAATTCGGTTCGAGTCTGAGATCTCTTGCATATAACTGTTCACATTACTACTAGGCAACAAATATGGTAATTAATATGGAGCTTTAAAAATAAATTTATACATTGTAGGACTGGAATAATAGAAGACAATGTAAGAATGAGAAAAATTATTTACATATTCCAATGTATGAAACTTTCATATAGTCACGGACCATTTAGAAAATGTTATTACTCTTTGGTAAAGTCAAGTCATATTTAAAACTTCAAAGAGATTCCAATCACAAAACCCGAAATATCTCCGAACACAGACTTTACTCAAAGTCTTCTAATTGGCCAGTCTTATTATGATTTGTTGACTTAGTTAGAATCCAGACCCGAAATGGCCCGGCCATAACTACTGCTCTAATTATTTTACAGAGAGGGGGAATTTCTGGTCGGACGAAGAAGATTTCCGTCGACGTTCGTCCCCCTGATTAACAATCGATTCATCATAACGCTCGCTTCTGAATATCGATATGAAAACCGTATCGATCGCTGGCCTGACTGCGAAATCTCGGTCAGATAATGAAATAGCGTCGATATTTCAAACGAGTTGTGCGTCATAATGTGACAAGGGATATGCGGTCTCTTCGAAAGACAGATGGAAAAGGGGCATGTGGGGGTGGAGGGGGGACGTTGAAAACTGAACCTGCCATGGAAGGACATAGAAGGAATGCCGGGATAATAGCGGGATCACGTTACAATGGCTTTTGAAAAATTACCGCTTTATTTATAGCGTATGGTTTCAGTATGGATTGTTCCCGAATTCCCTGTCAGACTACTAAAACGTGATTTGAAATTTGAGGACAATGTATTCTAAAGTATATCCCATAACACTATTATATATATATATATATATATATATATATATATATATATATATATATATATATATATATATATATATATATATATATGTATATTGAGAAATTTTATTTTCTTCTACTTTTTTAAAAGATCTGAATGTGAGGCTCTACGGGACTTTTATATTGTGAATGCTACGTTTTACTCATATTTTCCGTGTAACGAATATTGTTGTGTATGTCATTGTGCAAAATGATTGTGTTACTACTCCATTCCTTTTCAATTATTCTTTGGCTTTTGCGTTGTGTTATTCATATGTATGTGTGCATCTCTCTCTCCCCTCTCTCTCTCTCTCTCTCTCTCTATATATATATATATATGTATTGTATTTCAAGAACAAAAGACAGCTATTTGTTTATGATTGTTATCGAAAAAAAAAAAGCTGAGAATTTTTATTTTATTTGTTTTGTTTTATGAAATGGAGCAGCAGTTAAACAATTTTTTTGGATGGGGAGTTAGAATATTCTAATAAATAATTTTACGTTTACAATTTTGTTTTCTTCTTCAAAACTTATTTCATCATGTCCGTTAATTTGAATATTAAGACAACTTTCGAAAATCAGATAATATATTATGTAACTAATTAAACTTACTCCCTGGCACTGCAGTTCATGTTGGACGATCACCTTCTGCCTACTGGAAATTTCCTAAACATGAAATATTTTCTTCTTACTAGCTACTACTACTACTACACCACGCTACATCACTGTGCCTAGCGCTGAGTTGTCCATTTACAGTTAGGGATTGATGTGGGTGAGAAGAAGTCTGATTGGGCTTTGTGACGTTCTACAGTCATATAAGACCGGAACCTATGGCTTGAAGTGGATTCCGAAACATTACAAACATCCATGGCACCGTTGGAATTCGGACCCTAAACATGTGGTGCAGAGTGCCAGAGCGCTAGCCACTTGGCCATCAGGCCCTTTTAACGAGGAAGGAACGTCAGCCCTACGTCCAACAGACATATAAGACCTGTGTCAAAATTTAAAGAGGGTTCCAAATCACTCAAACTTCCACGGTCCCACCGAGACTCGAACCCGAAACCTGGGGCACAGAGTACTATTCAATTGGCTACCAGGCTACAATAATATATTATATAGTATTTGTAAATCTCATTGATTATTGAAATTTAAACTATGAAAATTCTAATTTTATATTGCAGTAGTTATTAAATAATTTTATATCTAATCGAAATATTTTTAAACTAATATATTTTCTACCAACAGTTGTAAGACTTTTCTATTCATGTATGACGGGGTAATCTTTGTATTCCCCCGAAATCGCAAATTATCTGCTACTGACATTCCAGCAGCTGATTGATAAAAAAGGGGTCTCCAAACTTTCCAGCCTTAGGGCCATATTGTTTACTCCAGTAAGTAACAAGCGCCAAAACCATTTTAATTTTTCTGCTATTATCTCTAATTGCTAGACTAATGGCCGAGTATGCGCTCTGAACGATCATACGCTTGCTAAATTCGCTGGTTCAATTACTACAATCTCTTTTAATAATTGGTACAAGTAAAATTGATCCATAACTACAAACTATTGTCAGTGAAAAATCACAATTACTTAAATCTCATTAGTATTTTGTTACCCCCCGGTTTCATTCGCGTTAGTTTAGCTTTTTCGTTCCTGAGGGATTTTCAGGATAAAAATCATGTTTGATTCAGGATATATACATTCCAAACATCGATATACGTACATATGCAATATTCTTTACCCCAACATAACTACCGAGGATAACCACAGGATGTTTATTAGTTTATAATGTTAGTGGGATTCATTTCAATTATTTGTTAGTTGTTTTGCATAAGTTAAATTTTCTGCGTATTGTACTTGTCATTAAGCTTTGCCTAACAAGTCAATAAAACCGAGTTATTATCATTCTGTGGTTTTTTTATCCAACTTTTTACAGCAACAATAAGCTATTCGCTGTCGCAGACCGGATGGATGACACTGGCGGACCGGATTTAGCCCGCGGGCCGTAGTTTGAAGACCCCTGGTGTAGATAAACCACCCATTAGAGATATTTGATAAAACTACACTATCTAGGATGCTGCAGGAAACATGAATGATGATTGCTGCCTGAAGTGTTTAAAGAATGTTTGGAAAACGTATGGAAAACTCGTATGGTCAGGTCTGAGTAAGGATATTGATACAAAAGAATCCATTGATGATGTCGACAAAATTGTCGAGCTAACTAATTAAACATGGTTGGATAATTTAAATGTGTAGGATTGCGGGAATTATTGCAGGACACAACTGATGAAAGCCTTTCCAACAACTATCTCAAAGAATTAGTAGAACAACAAGTGAAAGAAGATGACTAAGTTAATTTTTTCTGTAGGTGAGGAGGAAAAGAAACTTTCAGCGGATTTTCGAGAAAATGGTTTACTAAAACGGAAATTATGGATCATTTTATACAAAAATGATTTAAGTTTTGATGGATTCAGCAAGTGGTTCTTCATGTGTTATCGACAACTATTTGCGTAATGAAACAGGAAACGGTATTACAGGTTTTTTTTCAAAAAAAAAAAAAAAAATGTCAAATGAAGAGAACAAAATTTCTTTAATCGATATTTTTCTAATTTTGATTAATGTTTCATGCATAAAAATAAATACATCAATAAATAAGTCTATACGTCTATAATTATTGTATTATTGTAATAAAAAAATTTGACAATAAAGGTTCCGTAATAAAAAATTTTCTTATTGTCTGCCATGTTTTGGACTTTATCGGAACGTATTCTCCGTATTAAGCAAGGTCTATCATTCTCTATATGTGCGTATATCCTCATCACTATTGGCACATCAAACCTTTGTTGGGACAGGGCTGTCTGCCTACTGGCAGAATTCCAGATAGAAGATTATGTCTTTTTACGGGATAGGGCTATCATCCAAAGCTCTACTGTCCTATTAGACTGAGACCCACAGTGTAAAGTGGATTCACTACAGGCCATTCACTGTGGCCCACTACAAAGATCCATGAATCCATTTTAATCGAACCCTATATATATAAAGGGTCCTGATAGCCGAGTGACTAGCGCTCTAGCGCTGGGTACCACAGGCTTTAGGGTCCACGGATTTTTGTGGTGGTCCACAGTGAATAGTCTATAGTGAATCTACTTTACACCGTAGGTATCGGTCTAATATGGCAGTAGAGCGTTGGACGTAAGGATGTTCGCCCTATCCCGTAAAAAGACATAATCTTCTATCTCGAAATCTGCCAATAGTATATATATATTGTTACTTAACATTGCTAGAGTTGTTAATGTATTTGGATGATGCCTTATATATTCTCGTGCATATGAAAATATACATAAACAATGTCATTTTTTTAAATTATACCTAAATAAATTAGAAAGGATTCTATACGCATTAAAAACATTACAATAAATTTGTTGGCAATTTGAGTAAATTTTATTTGAAATATATATTTTTTTTTATTGTGCATAATGTTTTTAAATTGTATTCTGGTAAATTGCTTTGTTTAAAAATCTTGCAAGCACGAGACAAATCAATCACCAACAGCACAAACGCCGATCCAATTGGATTTATCGCAACGACTTCTTCTTGGTTAGATTCCAGCAATTCGCCTTCCTCATTCGCTGCTTGCAGTTCGCCATTCATCATTGCAATGATTGTAATTCGGATTCATCATTGCTTTGAATGTAATTCGGCCTTCCTCACTACATTCATTGTAGTCTAACCTTTATCATTTTACAGATTTAAAATTTATCAATTATTAATTACGGTGTATGATTCCTTTAACGTGGTTGGAAATTTTAATTATTTGAACACAAGTACAATATTACTGTCTATTATATTCAATATATAAAATTTAAATGCATTTTCTACTTTCTAGCTTTAAAGTACCTTTATATATACACTGAAGTGACAAAAGTCATGGGATACCACTTAATATCGTGTCGGCCCTCCTTTCGCCCGGCGAAGTGCAGCAACTCGACGTGGCATGGACTCAACAAGTCGTTGGAAGTCTTCTGCAGGAATAGTGAGCCATGCTGTCTCGATAGACGTCCATAATTGTGAAAGCGTTGATGGTGCAGGATTTTGGGCACGAACAGACCTCTCGATGATGTCCTATAAATGCTCGATGGGGTTCATGTCGGGCGATCTAGGTGGCCAGATCATTCGTTGGAATTGTCCAGAATGTTCTTCAAACCAATCACGAACAGTTGTGGCCCGGTGACATGGCGCATTGTCATCCATAAAAATCCCATCGTTGTTTGGGTACATGAAGTCCATGAATGGCCGCAAGTGATCTCCAAGTAGCTGGACATAAGCATTTCCAGTCAATGTTCGGTCCAGTCGCACCAGAGGACCAAGTCCATGCCATGAAAACAGCCCACACCATTACGGAGCCACCACCAGCTTGAACAGTGCCTTGCTGACAGTTTGGGTCCATGGCTTCGTGGGGTCTGCGCCACACTCGAACCCTACCATCAGCTCTTACCAACTGAAATCGTGACTCATCGGACCAGGCCACGGTTTTCCATTCATCTAGGGACCAACCGATATGCTCACGTGCCCACGAAGTTGCTGCAAGCGATGTCGTTCTGTCAGTAAAGGCACTCGAGTCGGTCTTCTGCTGGAATAGCCCAAGAGAGCCAAATTTCTCCGCACAGTTCTAACAGACAAGTCCCTTGTACGTCCCACATTGATTTCTGCGGTTATTTGACGCAGTGTTGCTTGTCTGTTAGAATTTACGACTCTTTGCAGACGTCGCCGGTCTCGGTCGTTAAGTGCAGGCGGTCGACCACTGCGCTGTCCATGGTGGGATGTTATGCCTGAAATTTCATACTCTCGGCACACTCTTGACACAGTGGATCTAGGAATGTTGAATTCCCTGACGATTTCCGAAATGGCATGACCCATGCGTCAAGCTCCAACTAACATTCCACATTCAAAGTCTGTTAATTCCCGTCGTGCGGTCATTGTCACGTCAAAACCTCTTCACATGAATAACTTGAACAGAAATGAAGCTCTGCGAAAGCACTGCGCATTTATACCTGTTCTACGCGATGCTACTGCCATCTGAAAATTTGCATATTGCTATCCCATGACTTTTGTCATTTCATTGTATATATATGTCTCATTTTCACCGTGTATTTACATAACAGTGCACAGTGTATTCCGAAAATTAGAGAAAGTGTGTGGTTTGTTCGCAGTTGTTAGCTGCAACTAAAGTAGTTTAAATTTCCATATGTATGATCAATATTATTTTTTATATTAAATACCAAACTAAATTAGAAATAATTCCGTACGCATTCAAAATATTACAATGAATTTGTTGACAATATTTGTAAATTTTGTTTTAAAATTATTTATAAACCTTATTTAATTGTGCTTTTAATACATGCTGATAAATTGCTTTGTTTAAAAATCTCGCATGTACGATACAAACCAATCACCAACAGCAACACAAACGCGAATCCAATTGGATTTATTGCAACGACTCCTCCTTGGTCAGATTCCGGGCCATTCGAAATGTCAATTGAATTCGTTTCAGAGTTATGAATAATTGTAGAGGACTTTAAGCGCTTCATCTCCATCAACCGAGGGGGATTTGGGTGGGATTTAACGTCGATTTCGGATGTATATTCACAAGCGGCGGAAATTGGAATAGCTTCGGCGTTGCGGGGAAATCTAACCCACATCATTTCCAATGAAGGGTTTGATTGAAGCATGTGTTGTGTGAAATTTCAGTTTAAAGATAAGTGCTGGTATTAACGTTACTTTGCAGTTTGGTGCTGTGGAAATTAAGATACCGCCCGCAGCGCAGTCGTGGAAGTATCTGAGTTGAGCAAGCACCGAAATTGATGTGCATTTGTTTACTGTAATCCACTCAAAGTTAATGTAAGGGGGATCGTTGCAAATTTCAAATGAGCCAAATATTCATTATAGAGGATGATTCCTTCAGCATGGTTGGAATTTTTAATTATGTTTCCACAAGTACAATATTGCTGTCTATTATACTTAATGTATAAAATTTAAATACATTTTGTATTTTCTAGCTTTAAAGTGTAATCTTATAAAGATGAATTTTAGGAGGGGCGATAAAATCTTATTATGATAATTTTGGGGAATACAAAAACAGAATTTCAATTTCCAGAGCAAGAAAGAAGAAATATCCTTTTTTCTTATGTGTTGAAAAATAATTGTTACTAGTATTCCATGATGATATATCTTTCTAAGAAATATTTTTTTATGTCATCAAAACATTAAAAGTATTGTAAGAAAATAAAATTGTTGTGAATTTATGTTATTACTTTGTGTTATTTTTGTTATGAATTTAAAATTGTTTAAAGAATCAAAAAAGAGATAGTAAACATGACATTAAAAAAAGAGTCGTAAGCAGTTCGTCCTTCCGTTTTGCATGTGTTTGGACTTCCTCATTCCATTGATTACAGTTCGGCTTTCACCACTCCATTAATTACAGTTCGGCCTTCATCATTATTTTGATTGTAATTCGGATTCATCATTGAAATGAATGTTGTTCGGCCTTCTTCATTACATTCACTGTAATCTGGCCAGCATCATTTCATTGACTGTTATTCATTTGGCCTTTCTCATTATGTTGATTGCAGTTTGGCGAACATTAATTGAATGCTTATGTTCAGCTACTTGTAGATCATTGCATTCATTATAATTCGACAAACATCATTGCATTGAATGTAATTCGGCCTTCCTCACTGCATACATTGTAGTCTGACCTTTATCATTTCATTGATTACAAATCAGCCAAATATTTAGTAAGGCTTATGATTCCTTTTAATGTGTTGTAATTTTTAATTATGTAACCACAAGTACAATGTTACTGTCAATTATACTTAATATATAAAACTTAAGAGCATTTTGTAATTTCTAGCTTTAAAGTGTAATTTTATATACGATAATGTGTTATTTTATACATGATTATTATTATTTTTTCAATCAAATCTTAATTTTGGGAGATGACAACAATACAATTCCAATTTCCAGAAAAAAGAAAAATAAGAAATACCCAAAAAAATACCATTACCAAGTATTTCCAAAACATTCAGTGTTTTCGGTAGAAATAGAGATTTGATGCGCTTAAGGCCCAAAACATCTTTTAAAATGGATTTGACCAATCCTTTTGAAATTCCAACATCAACAACAAGGTCTCTAATTGTAAATAGACGGTTTGCAGGCACGAAATCTTTAATTTTTTAGACATGAGCTTCGTCGATTGAGGTGGATGGTCGATCAGAGCTCTCTCGGTCTTCAACGTGCTCTCTGCCTTCTTTAAACTGCTTATGCCGCTTGTAAACATTTCTTTCCGATATAGGAATGTTCACCGAACGCCTCCTGCAACATTCTATATGTTCCGCACACGAATATTCATTCTGCAAACAAAACTTAATACCAGTTCTTTGCTTAATTAATTCAGACATTTCAAAAATCGCCAAAATCACTTTTAACGTCTCACAAAGCAAAGCGTAACTCAAACACGAATGAATATTTTGACTTGAAATTTCTCACAGATCTCAAGGACAGTGCCAGGAATCTAAAAAAGAAAAACATATGCCCGATAAATTTAAATTGTAAATTGGTTTTACTTTTTGGGCACAATAGTATTAATACATCGATAGATTTCTATTTAAAGCAAGATGTAAATAGGAAATTAATAATATATGAATTAATTCATTTAAGCAGAAGTTAAATGATATATGTGACTTCTGTGTATTCTTTCCTAAAATTTAAGTTTAAACTTCATATGCAGGTGACACTTATAAGCATTATAACAACTTCAGTTTAATTAATACTGCTGTGAAATATACAAACATGTATAGTACATGTATACGACGTTCTTTATTTCTGGCATAAAATCTAATACAGCCATCAAAAGAAAAATGAGCGATGAACGTGGACATGACGTGAGAACATAAACAAAGCATTGTGCCAGAGATAAAGAGAGAAACACTGCACAAAATGACATTTTTCAAAAATAGTTTAAGCAAACAAATGCTGCTGTTGTTGTTCATTTTACAAAAATTTGCATTTGGACAGAAACATTTATAAATCCTTAGAGTAAAGGAAGTAGTTAAGATGATGGATTGAAAATAGTATTGCAGATGATGTCTTACTAAACTGCCACACATAACATTTTGAAAAATCAGTTAATGTGAAATATAATGACTCTTCAAACCTAATTTTAAATTTTCTTTCCATAAATTGGCCTATTTTAGGTACAATTAATAATATCAACTAGCTATTGTGCTAGAAGATGCAAGTTCAAATCCGATATTGGTCTGTGTTATAATCACTTCTTTAAAAAATGAATACACTTGGTGGAAATTTTGATTGCCTAGTTGGAGTTTTCTGACTTTTCAAGTATATGGCCCCACTAGTATTCTTGAAACTATCATAGAAGATGTTACTTTACCATTCTGGAAATGAGACTTTGCCACAATGATGTAGTACAAACATCATAAATAAGTCAACAATCTCTTTTCATTAATTGTTGATGATAACAGATCCTCCAAATGATCGTCAATTCAAAAGACTGAAAAAAATCTGATTGATGATTGATAATTAAGATTGACTGTCATTTGAAGGATACATTACTTTCATTTGTTAGTTACACTCTTGTAAGATCAATGCATAATAAATCTTGGGGTAGGATATACGATATTAACAATCGCCATTTCTTTATAATTCATTGAAATGGAAATAACTTACTCACTTAATGAAATCCTTTTAGATAAATACAGAAAAGTTCCAATTATATGAGTTAATAAATTAAAATAAATAAAATAAATTCATTAATAAATTCATCTTGAATAAACTGGATTTACATAAATTATCACTAAATATGGGGATGAAATATCAATTTACATACATTTTATTAATTTTCATGGTGCTACATCCAAAATTACTCAAATAACTCAAAAGTTAATTCTATTAAAAGTAGATCTTTGAAATATGTCATATTCTTTCTGATGGGCATTGTTTTCATTACCACTGATCTGTAATTTGTGGGTTTTAACGACGTCTGCAATCATGCCATCAGTAATTTCTCGTTTTCTTCATCTGATTGTCAGATACGGTCTCTAATTAGCGATAAGTAGTATGCCCCCATTTCTTGGATGAACGCATGATGCCCTCCTCTAGAAAAGAAAAGGCTGATATTTTGTTATTACCTTTTCCATTCGAGCATGCGCTGCTTAACAATGGAATGGAATATGGTACAGAACAATGGAATGGAAAGTGTATACAGATATTTTTCGTTCAGTAACTAGATCTACTGTATGTAGAAAGCATTGTGTATTTAATATTGGTTATAAATAACTTGAATATTTTATAAAATGTAATATTTAAGTTTAAAAAGTAAAATTAAATTTGGCTCATATTAATAATCCCTCCAGTGCAGGAAAGCTTACACCAGGTCCAAAAGACCCCGTCGCAGGCGAGTGGTCCGTAGCTAAGGGTAATATACAGCTTCACTTTTATAGAGGAACCACTAGCACTGAAGATTGATTAAACCTCAAGACAATGCTCCACGATCCTGTTAGACCAGGACTTACGGATTGAAGAGAATTCTGAACCACTATTTTACATAGCAACGTCTGGATTCGAGCCAGTAACCTGGCACCAAGAGCCAGAGCACTGGACGCTGCCATTAAGGCATCTCCCCCCTCCCCCAAAAAAAAATTAAATTATTTACCGAAATAATTACTTTATTCTTTTTTATAAGGTTTCCTTTTATAGAATATGTATTCTTAATAAATTACGGCTGTTCGTCAGGTACAAATAATTTAATTATCGAGTGTAGTTTAGGTATTTATCTTTATAGTAATTTAACTTAGTTTAACAATTTTCAATTTATCTACTTCTTTAACGGAAATATTATCAAATTTATATCTTAAAATTGGTAAAAATAAATGAAATGAAAAGTATTTAATTTGTTATGTTTCTATTTGCAACCTTATTAATTTCCAAAAGGTTTCCAATTCCTACTACACGTTTCAGAGGACTTAATTAAATGATTCCAAGGCAAGCTGCCCTTTATGTACTGCTCAGTGCATTTTAAGTAAGCAGATTTATCTATTCACGATCTAGACTATCAATCACAGAAACCTTAAATCACTAACAACCTCGCTGAATTGAAACTGGCATTCGAACAATAAGTTTCGTGTTTACGTTGATTGATCTAAACACAATGCTATCGGATCTGATAGCACAAGACGTATGAGACATTTTGATCTATGGTTCAGGTAATTGAATTCTTGCGTGTCGGTTATCAGGATTACAAGGTTTTGCTTTGAATGGGACAGAGCTTAAATACTTTACTACTGTTAGAATTTTATTCTCCAATTCAGCTAATAATTGGCTATTGAATAGTTGCAACAGAAATAATACGTTTTATCAGGTTGCAAGGTTTTTCTTTGAATACTTATTACAAAGTTTTGCTTTGAATTGGATGGAACTTAAATATTTCACAACTGGTAAAATTTTATTCTGGTATTCAACAAATAGTTGGTTATTGAATAGCTGCAACAGAAATAATACGATTATCAGGATTACAATGATACAATACGGTAACTAGTAACGTTAGTAATGCAGTTATCGAGGTAATAATTACAATTTTTTTGATAGGATGGAAAGCTTAAATATTTTACTGCTGTTAAAATTTTATTCTGTTATTCAACTAATAATTGGTTACTGAATAACTCCAACAGAAGTATCAGGATTGCAAGGTTTTGCTTTGAATAGGATAGAGTTAATACTACTGTTAGAATTTTATTCTGATATTCAACTATTAACTGGTTATTGAATAGCTGCAACAGAATTAATATGGTTATCAGGATTACAATGGCACAATACGGTAACAAGTCACTTTAGTAATACGGTTATCAGTATTATAATTACAAATTTTGCATTGTATAGGATTGAGCTTAAATACTTTACTACTGATAAAATTTTATTCTAATATTCAACTAATAATTGGCTATTGAATAGCTGCAAAAGTAGGAATACGGTTATCGGCTTTACAAGGTTTTGTTTTGAATAGGATGGAGCTTAAATACTTTACTACTGTTAGAATTTTATTCAATTCAACAAATAATTGGTTATTGAATGGTTGCAACAGAAATAATACTTATCAGAATTACGAGGTTTTGCTTTGAATAGGATGGAGCTTAAATACTTAGCTACTGTTAAAATTTTATTCTGCTCTTCAACTAATAATTTGTTTCTGAATAGCTGCAATAGAAGTAATACGGTTATCAGGATTACAAGGTTTTGCTTTGAATAGGAAAGAGCTTAAATACTTTACTAACGATGAAATTTTATTCTGATATCCAACTAATAATTGGTTACTGAATAGCTGTAATATAATTAATACGGTTATCAGAATTACACTAATTAGTTATTGAATAGCTGCAACAGAAGTAGTATAATTATCAGAATTACAATGGCACAATACAGTAACTAGTAACGTTAGTAATACGGTTATCAGGAGTACAATTACATGTTTTACTTTAAATAGGGTGGAAGTTAAATACTTTACTATTGTTAAAATATTATTCTGATATTTAACTAATAATTGCTTATTGAATAGCTGCAACAGAAGTAATACGGCTATCAGGATTGCAATTACAATTATTGCTTTGAATAGGATGGAGCTTAAATACATTACTATATTGTTAAAATATTATTCTGATATTCAACTAATAATTGGTAATTGAGTAACTGCAACAAAAGCAATACAGTTCAGTTTACATAGATACATAAACTCAATCATTTTACACAATTTCTTCCAAAAGAATATAAATTTCACAAAATTGAGCATACCTGATACATATTCTTTCCTATACTTCATACATATAACTATTTTGCTACGAATTTTAAAATACATTATTCTTATTTTTAAAGAAATAATCCAGAAAGAGTTCTAGAATATGACATTAAACCACTATTTACTACTAATATTTTGATAAAAGAATTATGTAAGATTTTTAAAAGACATTTTTGAAAGAAATTCAGGAAATAATTTTTTTTTCTAATAATGAATCTCTTTTGTAAAATACAATGTTTTTTATACATAATTCAATATTTAAGATAACATATTTAAATAAAATAACATTTAACGTAAGTTTGGTTAAACTATTACTAAAATTTTATTCTGATATTCAACTAGTAAATAGTTACTGAATCGCTTTAACAGAAACAATACGGATATATTTTCAAAAATATAGAAATTGAATAATACGTCAAAGTTTTGGGAAAAGATATTATATTTTCCAAAATTTAATATGCCTTATATTTACTTCGTATATTTCATTTGTTGTATTTTGTTACGAATTTTATAGAATGTAATTCAGATCAGGTACTTATCTTTGAGAGATAACCCAAACCGATTTATAGGACTAACTTAAGTATATTAAATTAATATTTTGAAATAAAACTTATGTACGACTTTATATGAAATTCATCAATTCATTTGTTAAATTTCGAAGTATATTTTAAATATTGTTTCATGAATGTAAAGGCACTTTAAAATATACTTAGGATATAATTTTGTTGAGTGCATTATTTTAAAAATAATTCGCTTTATTTTATGTCTTTTAAAGTTATTACTGAATATTTACAGTTACTATTTGTTCATATGTTTTTAACATGTATGCCTTTTAAACTTTAATGAATTTACAAGTTTGGAAAAAAATTTATCTTGATTATAAATTCTTCAACTGCATTATTTTTTTAATTAGCAAAAATAAAAGATAGAATTGAAAATTCTTTAATTGAGTTTATTTTGATAAATTCAAAGAAAACTACTGCACAAAGTGCACTCATCTGCGTTTAGAATGCAATAACTAAGTTTTTACAGACTTTGAAATCTAGATTTTTATGAAAACATTTCTTTAAAAATAGTTAATGATTGATAAAATGCATGTAAGCATGTTTTATTTTATCGATTTTGAATATTTATTTTTAATGATGAATCTTTTTTGGTATAAAACATGTCTACATATATTTCACTAGTTAAAGTAATAAATTTAAATAATATTTAAAATGTGTTTTTTTTACAATTATTTTTTTCTAAATTAGTAATAAATAGACTAATAAATAGATAGTTTAGGGACATAGTTTAGACTATATCCATTAGAGATATAGTATTAGACAAGTAAAATATAGACTATTTGACATATAGTTTATTTTAGAGTTGTAGATTAATAGATATAGTTTTGACTAGTAATAAATAATTATCATATAGATAAGACAGAAACAATACAGGTATGTTTTCATTGAAAAATTCAAGAATACTGGAAAAGAATATGTATTTCATAAAATTTAATATCTTTAATTCGTGTTTTTTCGTATATTTCTTAAATATATTTTTGTGTACAAATTTTTCAGTGATGTAATTTACAACTTGATTATAACTTTTAAAGAGATAATTCAGGAAGATTTATTAAACTACTACAGTAAAAATCCCTAAAACAAGTTTTACCATTTATATTTTTATATTTTGTCTTTGATAAATTTATCATTTTACATAGGAATTTTATATTCGTGCACATTGCTTGAAGTAGACAAGGAGATTAAAAAATTTAGTCCAAACGTAAAACGAAGTAAAAAAAAATCCATGGATTTGAGAGACATGCAATTTGCAGATTATTGTTCATATTAGTACAGAATTTTTTACTACACGAAAATAAACATTTAGTTCAAAATCTAGACCCAGAGGGCGGTACTAATAATTTATGTGACAAAAAAATGAGCGAGACATTTATTTCATCGTGATTTACAGCTGCAAATGCTCAATATATTCCCTGTAATACACCAATACCATATTGAAGTACTGATGTTACATACAGGACGGCATGGAGTTGCATATTCAGAATGGCTGTTTAACATTATTTCAGTTTAAGAATTAGATAATTTCATAGATCTTATTTGAGGTAGCCTCCGAACCAGTAGCAAATGCTCAATATATTCACTGTAATACACCAGTACCATATTGAAGTCCTGGTGTTACGTCCAGGACGGCATGAAGTTGCATATCAAGAAGAATGGCTGCTATCTCTCGACTGTGAAATATTTCAGTGATGGTAAGAATTAGATAATTCCTCTATGGACCTCTTATTTGAGGTAGCCTCCGAACCAGAAATCCCATATTGCAAAAACTGGGGGCATTGGAGGCTGTTCATATCTGATTGAAAAGTCATGTTTGTCAATAAATAATATTTAGTGTAGCCGCATAGTGCTTGTTCAGTTCATTGTGTGTTAGGAAGAACAATGATACGTAATAATGTAGTGCATCTGCAGGTAATTCTGCAAGTTTTTAAACCCATGGCTCAACGCTCCTCAATTAATAAAAGTGATCATGAAGGATTTTGTAAATCCGCATCTCACGGTAACTAAAGAGTACTCGTAAGAGTTTCTGGTACGCTATATGCGCAAATTTTAAAAATTAGCTCATCTATTTAATAATTTTGAGAATTAGCTCATCTAAAATAATGTATAAAAAAGAACAAAATGCCATGTATACAGGCTTTTGGGCGTTTTGGACATTTGCATATTAAACGGGCATTTTAATTATTATTTTTTAGCTTTTAATTTTTTTTTCGATAAAGCCAAGGGTGAGCAGTGAGCCAAAAATTGAGTCAGATTTTTCAGGAGTCAACTCCTGAGTCAGATTTTTTATATTGATTCCTAACTAATGAGGTTTTCTATAATTTGGCGCATTATGATATTCACTAGACGAATTATTTGTGAAATAAATTCAATGTCATTTAATGAACTCATATATCTTTAAGAATAGTGTTTATCCATAGTGTACTTTTTACAGTTTTTTAAGAATAATATTTGTATTAATTTTAATTTAAAAGTGTTTATCCATAATGTATTGTTTACACTTTTTAAGTGCATTAACTTAAAAGACATTCTTATACTCTAAATTTGCTTACAAAAACTGCACATGCTATAAATGCAACAGTACCAAATCAGCACTTATTAAAATATTATAGAATAAAGCAAAATTAAAATCGTACATTTTAATCACAAGGCTTCAATATTTGTAACACATTATTTTTTTTCTTAAAAATAGAGTAGCTTTTATAAGAGCTTCTTTCAAAGTTATTCCAAGACAGCTTTTTATAAGCCTAAAATCTGAGAAAAGACTCCTTAATACTCACTTGGTATGCTGCACTTGGCTTGCTACTAAAGCAGTCAATGTTTTTGCTACTAGTTATTTTATTGAAGGATACAATTGAATTGCCTCCTTCACATTTTATTTTAACAATAATATCTAGAATTTCGGAAAAAAAAAAAAATATATAAATAGTAATTGAAAAATATTTTTATAAATACTAATTTATAAAACAATTTAGAAGTCAGATTTTTAAACATGACTCCGACTCCTGACTCTTTCATTGAAGGTGATATTCCGAACTCCTTGCTCATTACTTCGATTCAGACTCCCAACTTCGTATAAAACACATTATTTATATTAGTATTTCAGAGTATAATGAACAATTAAATTGGAAAACATATGATTTGGAGATTTCAGCATAATTTAGTTCTCATAATAATCATAGTTTTTGTTTTATTTAAAATAATAAGAAAACAATAAATTGCCTTAAGCTGATAAATTAGTAAGATATTACATAAATTTTCCTATTCTTTTTAAATAATTTTTGGGGATGATCAATCCTAGAAACGAAAAGCAAATAATAATAATGATTATTATCAAAACGATTTTATATATTTTAATAAAATTTAGATAATTAAATAAATTATATATGATATATCTAATCTGAATTTGCATTATTATTTTTATGATTGATTGAAACAATGTCTTATCAGGCGTGGCTATTTCGTTGCCTTCAATGTGATGCAAGTGCCTTTACCACTAAAATAACGAGTTCACCGCTGTGTACACGTCCACCATTTATCCTTCATAGCTCAATTGCGCGAGACATTCTATGGTTCATTTAGAGGGAAACAATGAGGACCGAGCGGTATATGGTGAACTTTTCTACTCGCTTTGACTTTTATTTCGCTCCAGCAAATTGCCTGAAAGCCATGCACACAGTAAATTTATTTTATTAGTGGCATCAGTAGTTTGCTTAATGTTGAAAGTAGCAAAATATGCCCTATAAGACACATTTTAGACCTCTTAAAATAGTAAACAAGCATGAACGAATTAAGCATGCTTTTCTAACCCTTGGTCGCGGCCAGATGGCCACTTCAACAACGCTCTGGCCTTTGGTAGCATAGGCTCCAAGTTCTAATCCTGGCGGTAGCATGGATGCTTGTTAGTGGTTCGGAATCTTCTTGTAGTCTTTAGGTTGTAAGTCCTGAAAAAAAAAAAAAAAAAAAAAAAAAAACTGTAGGTCCCTGTCTGTTTAGCCCTTGTGTGCCAGAATGACAGTAGAGCGCCAAACCAATCCAAACTAACCCTTGGTAGAGTGACTGAATGTTTTCCTGGTTCTCCTCATACATAGTCACCAGCATAGTCACCTCCATCACATAAATAATAACAATATTTACTGAATTCATTCTTGTAGATCTATTACACACCGACCCGTGTGATACATACTGTTTTAACGCTGGAACTGCTATATAAATGTCACATCAATAGTGAATGATTCCATGTGGTTGGCCCAAAAATAGTTTACTTATCAATTAAGAAACATATTGCTTTTATATAAATTAACAATATATATTTTTCGCATACATTTAAGCAGCATATAACGGATAAAACATATATAAATATATTTTTGTCTACAAATTAGAGCAGAAACAAACATTAAGTTCATTTGTTCAATAAATAAAATAATTTTGCTCCTCGGAGTAAGATGTGGGGTCAAGCAACCTTCTAGCCAAATGAAGAAAGATTGTGAAAGTAAATAAAGCGGAAGAGAATGGAAGAAGCTCCTCATAAAATCTACTTATTTAATGGAGAAGTCTGGTCGAGGCCCATAAAATACCAATCCTAATTCCTCCTAATTACACCAAACCTCAAACAAACTTTGGTTTACTTAAAGGCTTAAACCACCGCGGCAATCGGATTTTAGTTGGAACATACGTCTCTGTACTTTTTTTCATTGAAAGCAGTGTCTAATCAGATTTTTATCAAAGAAATAATTATATTTTTTATCATCTGTATTCTAATATATTTTGCATAAAATGATTTTCTAGTTTTTTTTATTAAACATTTATTTTGTTAGAAAAGTTTAGATTAAAACTCATCTACAAGCATCAATCAAAAAGATGTTTTCGTGAAACAAAAAATAACTTTTAGTAAAAAGTTAAGAAACTTTTTGTATGATTAATAATAATTATTTTTTTATAATTACATTGGGTTTTAATTTTTATTACTACATAAATGAGTATAGTTTTTTATCCTAATTCTTTGCCTTTATAAAATTTTATAGAAACCAAGTTTGTTGTTCGTGGCTCAGTGGCAACGGTTCAGTACGTGCTTGTTTGCGGCTTTGTTTTATATACTTTTTCACAAAACAATGAGACTTAATGGAGTTTATGATGATCAGTATCTTGCTCTTTAGGCCAATTTCTCTCCAATTTTTAAGCCATGAGCTAGAGCTGCACCACTGTTAACTCATTTAGTACTACCCAGGGGGCACGTGTAGCTTGAAGGTACGTTACGGATGCGAGTAACGCTAAACCTGTGGTAGCTCTAGCCACTCGGCCATCAATCCCCTTACATTCATATTATAACATTGAAATTCATTCTTTATGAATGTAAAAACAATATCTAACGAAATATGTAAAATTTAAAAATATTTCAATATAAAAAATGCTCATTTACATTAAATGTAAAGTTATAAATTGAAAAACAAAGCTCTGCCCGTTTTCATGATTAAAATAAAATCGAATACTTACCCAAAAATATATTTGCTTAATCATCAACCCCAGTTCCCATTTTTTTTTAAAAATTAAGTTTCACCTTCTTTAATAAAATTCTTTTGGTTTTGATTTGAAGAAAAATCTAATTAATCTAGCTAGTTAAAGAATCTAGATTCATTTTAATCTATTTTTCGGTAACCTAAGCCCTGCAAATGATTCTCTAAGCCTCTAAAAAGATTGTAATCTGCAGGACCAATGTCGGGAATATATGGTAAGCCAAGCATAATAGTCTTTTAGGAGCATCTTAATCGCACTTGCACTGTGGGGATTTTTATTGGCATACTGCATAATCCCTGCATTTTTTTTTTTTATCAACAGAATAATTTTTTTTGCGCAAAACTGCTTTTAAATATCTAAGCTGCTGGTGATAAGCTAGAACGGTTTTTGTTTGATTATCACCTAACAGATCTTAATGAAAATTTTCATTCATATTAACTCAATAATATAATACTTTAAGAACTTTTTTGGTTTACAGACTACTTCCAAGCTGCTGGTATATATGTTTTATTTTTTATTTTTTATTTTTATTTTTTTTTTATTCTGCGAAAACAATATTTTTATGCACTAAATTTAGAAATATGAGCAAAAAATGCTTTTAAACTTCTTAGCTTCTATTGTTAAGCTAGAGTGGTTATTATTTGATAGTCACCTATCAGCTCATTATGAATAATTCCATTTAAATCACCTCTATGCAATATTTTTGGTACCAGAGTACTTCCAGGCTATTTTTTAGAGCATTTTTTGAGAGCATATAGTCTGGGAAAACAATTATTTTATGCGTGAAAATTGGAAAGGTGAGCAAAAAATGCTTTTAAACGTCTGATGATGATATTGATGAGCTTCTATTGATGAGCTAAAGCGGTTGTTGATTGATTGTCACCTAACAGCTCTTAATGCACGGTTCCTTTCATATACCAACCTACACTTATATTTTTTCGTTACAAACCACTTTCAGGCTATTGGTGTATTTTCCAGATTATAATTTCTTTTTGCGATTCACAGTTTAGTTGCATAAAAGCTGTTGGTATATATGCTTGGATATACGTATTTTTTTTTTTTTTTTTTGAAAATCATGGTCAGGGAAAACTATTCTTTTATGCACGAAAATTAATAAGAAGAGCAAACAATACTTTTAAATGCCAGCAGTATGCAGACTATGAACTATTGTTTAACCAGCAACGTGACCATTCCTACTGTCGTCTTTGTGGTTTGAAAGCGCCCGTGAATAGAAATGTTGCAATGTTCAAGACATTCCATGAAACTGACTCCGAGATTGCACGATATTTTTGTGTCAGAGAGCTCTTGGGGAGATGATTTCAGTCTTTACTTCTTCTATTGTGTTTTTATGTTTTCTTCCTTATTTGTATTTGGTTACATGTATGTACTCCCCGCCATTGGAAATAAAAGCCTTCCAGTATACTTGATAGAACTTCAATTGTCTGCAATTACTTAAACAGATTCCCTATCAAAATGTCAACAGCTTGAGAATTAATTGACTAACGCTTCGGAAATTGACAGGCTTGAGATTCGAATTCTGGTGGTGTCATGAGTGTTTTGGGAGTTGTACGGAATCCATGTTAAACTCTATGTCCCGATCTAATTAACACTAAAATGTGCAAAATAATTACCGTAGAGTGATAAAACGAATCAATACCGAAATATCCATAAAGTATTATAATGCTCTGAATTTTGAGCGAAACACAGAATAATGATCAAGATTTCTGGTACTAGGATATCTTCCCATCATTATGTATATTTGAAACATCACTATCCGCCATATCAGAACCACTTTTTTAAATCTTATTGCACATTGTTCTCTTAATAGCAACATATTTATGTGACTATGATTGCAAATTTTAATAATATGGCCTTCGCAGAAAGAAAAAAATCTTTCCTTCAATAAGTATATCTACTTATTTTACTGCACTACGATGTCTTTTCCTCATCATGTATGTTTGAAACATCAATGTCTTCCATGTCAGAACCAGTTCTTAAAATCTTATTTCAAATTAATATTCCTGTGATTATGATTGCAAATTATAATAATATGGCCTTCTCAGAAAGAATGAAAATTTTCTCTCAATAAATATATGTACCTAATTTACTGCATGTACTAAAAAAAACATGCTCTGAATATTTACTCGAGAAATAAATGATTGTCTTAATAGGTTGTGCTCCCACAAAAAGTCTTTGTTAAAAAGCGAAATGGAAATCTTTCAAATGACACTGTTCCAGTTTGTGGATATCATATATCACTTAAAGGTCCATTCACCTCAACCTGATCGTGACTGTAACTATTATTCTCTAATGATCAGAACGATTAATGGTCGCCTGTTATAGAAACCAGATGGCCATGACCGAGAAATTGGACATTTTATTTCATTTCGACGCTTAATGGCTTTTGATATTTATTATGCACAAAATGGCGGTTTCGCATAATTTATTACTTGTACAGCAAAACACATGGGTGAACGTGACATGATTGTTATCAATATGCTGTAAGGTGAACCTTATGATTTCAACTATTTTGGTCCCGGTCAGTGTTGATAGATTGAATTTGTGATTATATGTTGCAACAATTCCACACGGAACTTGTCCTTCTGAAATATAAATGCATTTGAAATTACCATTTCGTATTTATTTGTTACTTATGGAAATATATTCAACATTTTAATTAAAGAAATTGATTTATTAAATAGTGCAGTTAAACTGATTTTAAACTATGTTTTCTTAATTTGATCTTTGCTTTTCTTGACTTAAAATAGTCAGTAAAAAAAGTATTTAATTTTTCCCAATATAAATATTTATTTATTCATTCACTTACTTATAAATGAGTATATAATGGCTAATGTGGTCCATAAATATCTTATGTAATTAATATGGTTTCTTTAAAACTAAATTTCGTAGAAGTCAATTATAGAGTTCATTTAATTATGAAGAATTTTTTTGTTTTCTGGGATTTTGATAATTTTTTCAGAAACTACTCACAATTCTTCATTCAATTTTTTGATACAGTCATTATTGTATCATTAAGATGGTTAGGTTTTTAGCTAACATGGCTGTGCTTTTATCCAGTAAAAAGTTTTGCAATAAAAATGCAAAATCGTGTAAACTAAGTTAATTAAATAATTTAAACAATTAATCATCATGCAAAGTATCAAATACTTAAAATAACATAATTGCTTGTATATTTACAAGATATTATATATTTTTACAAACTTATTATCAATAATGTGTAAGGTGAACCGAATGATTTAAACTATTTTTGTCCCAGTCAGCGTTGATAGATTGAATTTTGATTATATGTTTCAACAATTTTTCACAGAACTTGTCCTTCTGGAATAGAAATGTATTTAAAATTACCATTTCATATTAATTTGTTACTTATTTCCATAAGTAACAAATGTATGTATTGAATGTATTCAACATTTTAATTAAAGAAATTGATTTATTTAATAGTGTTGTTAAACTGATTTTAAAAGTTTTCTTTTTTGCCATTTATTTGTCTTGAAATATTCTGAAGAATGAAGTATTTATTTTTTCAGAGCATAAATACTTATTTATTTATTCACTTATTTATGAATTAGTATATAATGGTTGATTTGGTACAAAAATACTTTATATAAATAATGTGGTTTCTTTAAAACTTTAGTTTTAAATTCTAACTAAAGTTTCTTAGAAGTTAGTTATAGAGTTCATTTAATTATGAAGAATTTTCACTTAAAAATTTCAATTTAAGAAAATTCTCTGATATCCGCATAATATATATATACTATATTTA
Organism: Caerostris darwini; assembly: GCA_021605075.1. Taxonomy (NCBI): domain Eukaryota; kingdom Metazoa; phylum Arthropoda; class Arachnida; order Araneae; family Araneidae; genus Caerostris; species Caerostris darwini. The sequence continues at coordinate 372,874 of BPLQ01007986.1, read as the reverse complement.
TATATTATGCGGATATCACGATAACTATATCTAGAGCTTCATGTTGTAAGGTGTTCGATGGAAATTGTGATGAAGTGTTTTATTAAGCGGTCAGGATGTTTATCAATCCAATTTTTCTCCCTTGCGACATAAACGCTTAGCAGTTATCCCTAAAATGTTTTATGGAAAGCAAAATCCTCCCATTCATTGTTTATAAGTAGCTATTCATAGCTTGAACTAGTAAAAAAATGTCCTCAATATACACTCATGTCCATAAATTAAGGATAATGAAGTTCAGGCAGAGAAAGAGACAGAAGCAAAACAAATTTGACTTATTTGTAAAGTCTATTTATTAAACAAAAGGTAAAGAGCAACAAAGATGCTATATGTTTGACAAAATTAATAAAAATTGCGATTTTTACTCCCTGGCGCAAATTTTAAAAAAGAACCTATCTACACAAAACAGTATAACATGGTTAGAATGATGGTTAAAATGGAGTATGTCTCCCGGACGATGCAATACAGTCCTTACAACGCCTAGGCATGCTGATCTTGGGGAATATTACACCACTCATCAAGCAATCCCCTCCGAAGTTCCGGTTGACAGGTGGGAGGGAGTTGACGGGCTGCAATTCGTCGGCCAAGCATATCCCACACATGCTCTATTGGATTCAAGTCCGGTGAGTATGCTTACCAATCCATACGGGTGATATCCTCCAATTGAAGGCAATCGTCTACAATGTTTGCACTGTGAGGACTTGCGTTGTCATCCATAAACAGAAATTCAGCACCCATGGCGCCCCGAAACAAACGTACATGTTGTTCCAGAATGACATCCCGATAGATGTGGCCTGTCAGCGTTACATTCTGAACATGCAGGTCAGTTCTGGAACCAAGAATAATTCCTCCCCAAACGAGCCATCCTGCATCACCGTAACGGTGTCGTTTAATGGTGTTCTCTTGGTGGTAACGGGTACCTGGCGCTCTCCATATGAAAGTCAGGCAAGAATTAGACTGCAAACTAAACCTGGACTCGTCGGTAAACATCACACCAGACCACTGTTGCGGTGTCCACAATGCATGCTCTCTACTCCAGGTTAATCGCAGACGACAGTGAGTTGCGGTAAGTGGAACACATCTGACAGCCCTACGAGCATATAGACCAATGTGCCCTAACCGTCTGTACACGGTCTGCCTTGAAACTGTCGTACCGGTAGCTGAAGAAAGCTGACGAGACAGGTCTGATGCTGTGCTCCGTCTGTTTCTTTTGGCAGTAACTACTAAATACCGGTTCTCATTCGGCGTTGTAACTCGGGGGCGACCTGTGCTGTAACATCTACTCACATTACCATCATCTTGGAACCGTTGCCAAAGCCTGGAGATGACACTCTGGGCGATTCCAAGTTCCTCGGATACTTCCAGCTGGGTACGTCCACATTCCAGTCTTCCGATAATTCTACCACGTAAAAAGTCATTCAAATGCTTCCTTTGTGCCATAACTATGCGGTTATTGCACTGAAAGGCTTTTAAAGCGCTTGTGAAAAATTTTACTTCTTTGCCACCATTCCTTATATACCCCTCTCTTACACTCTCGTCCTTGTGACGTACTATCCGCGCCATCTGGTGGTTTCCTGTAATTTGCATATTCTTCTTCAAGATGTGTGTGATAATTCTACAGGTGAAATTTTTATTTTAGAGTTCAATTTCTGTGTGATTCTGAATTATCCTTAATTTATGGACATGAGTGTAAATAAGAAAGTACCGTTATTTCCGAATATACACCGATCCATGTATAAGCCGCGAGTGCGTTTTAAACTTTATAACTTCACCCGAAGTTCAATTCCCATATATAAGCCGATATGAAAAAAAAAATTCTGTAGTGTTTGAAACATGTCGCCATGAGGGTGAAAATGATGCCAAGCAGGTAAAACGGAAAATTTATTTTCCAATCAAATCGCTGTAACTTAAAACGTCAGAGGGCAATGACGATAGCTATTATACTGGTAACCCTATCTGAAGGCGACACTACTTTTTCTTGTATACAATTTTTGGTATTTGTTCTAGTTAAAACATCTAGAATGTAAATTAAGAGATTAAAGTAATTTTCCATTTCCACAGTTTTTTTATACGCGTATTACGTACGACATTCTGCTATTGTTTCTGATGCATGCTTTGATAATTTTCCCTTAGTCGGTCACAAATTTTGACATTATCAGATGATCCGTTTTGGGTGGAAAGCAATGAACTAGCAATATAATTCAACAATTTTGAAAATAAACAACTAATTTTCATAAAACGAATAATTATTTTTTTCATAAACGTATTTATAATTTAAAATCTAAGTTTCTCCATAAACTTAACAAATATAAACTTAAGAAATAAAAACAAGCCATATTTAGCAATATTTTGCGATATATCACTTGCGTCCAACTAACTGAAAAGTATCTACGTTTTTTTTTTTTTTTTTTTTTTTTTTTTTTTTTAAGTATTAACCATAGTATTACCCTAAAAGTATTACCTACAGTACCACTATATTACCTATAATATTTAAATACCCAGATTATTACCTACAGTACAACTATATTACCAAAATTACCCTTAGTATTACCTGCAGTACCATTATATTACCTAAAGTGCCCATTTTATTCAAGTACCCATAGTCTTACCCAAAATATTACCCTAAAATATTACTCATAATATGTAAATTTCTATATAATGTTTGACACATGAATTAATGATACGTTACAGTTAACTCACTCTTCAAACTAATAAATTCATCAGATCAAATTTTTTTTTTTATATTTTACCACCCTCTCACTTTAAAGCCAAAAATCCCTGCTTCCGCCCTAATCCAACCATCTACGAGATTAGCGGTTGCCAGGGACGGAGGGAAGGCCCAGCTTAAAGATTAGTACCATCGATTCAGCTCCGGTATCGATACCATCGATTACGAATTTGTTTCACTTAAGTAGCTTAAGGGGTGAGATCGAGGGTGGGTAGGAACAGGAACGTATCGATTAACTACTAAAGAGGAATCACCTGATGAATATGGATGAAATAGAGATCCTGAGATTTGTTTTAGTGCCTCGTTCTGTTCTAGATGCCATCTACGGCACCCAGGGGACACCCAGAAGTAGGAACTATAAACGAAAGGAATGATTCAGTATTGAAATAAGGGGAGGAAAAGTTTTAAAGGGGCACATTGTGGGATTTATGCAATGAATCTCCATGGAATTCTCTAGGGGATGGGGATATCTGATAGTGTGCACTTTACGGTTTTTTTTTCTTTCTTTTTCTTTATTCTTTTCCAGTCTTAATTTCGAATGCTATGTGTGCCAGTAGCAGTCGAAAAATGGATCAGTGATTGATTGCCATGCTTTTCAAAACCTAGGGGGGATTTAATGTTAATGCTTGGAAGTGACTCAAAAATAGCAGCTGGTTTTCTAATTTCGAGGATTTTAAAACTAAGTGAAAGTAGGGCTGTTTACATTTTCAAATTTTATGTGTCTTTGTGAGAGTTTTGATTTTATTGGGTTAATGGACAAATAATGTAAAGTAATTTGTATCGTGTACTAGAAAGTCTTGAGTGGTGTTCTTTGTTCTTCTTAAACGGAAACTTTTCTTCATGATAGTTTTTATTTAATGAAAACAATTTAATATCATTCACTTGAATAGTTCAGTCTTATCCACCTAGTTTGTATTTTTAATGGGTAAGGATAAAAATATATATTATTGTTGCTTTCGAATGATGAGCACTTGATTTCAGATTATTAGTCCATAATAATAGCTCAGCATAATGCTTGAGATCATTAGCCACATTACAGTTATCGACATCTTGTTGACCTTCATACCATCTTCCGCATACAATAATAGTTAACGACACCTTGACTACATAATAACTTGATTGAGATCATTCCCTATATTCAGTAACAGTTAACAACACCTTGTAGACATTATAACTTGATTGAGGTCATCCTCCATATATATTAACAGTTAGCCACACCTTGAGATAACCCTCTCCATGCAATAATAATAAGCAACACCTTACATACACAATTACTTGATCGACATCATTTTCAGCATGCAGTAATAACTAATAACATCTTGTAGACAAAATAACTAGACTTAACTTAACTAGGTCCATGGAGATGTATGATAATAACTTGATTTACATCTTCCTACACATGAAATCCTAACTAACAACACCTTGTCGGCATATTAATAAATATTAATAAGCGTACTTCCTTTTATTGCGATTGTAGTTTAAAGGAGCGATACTTTTTAAGAATGGTAGTTTTTGTTTTGCTTCTTCTTAACCAAAGTTCTTGTTAGTTCTTTTTAAATTTCACTAAGTATATTATTTTATTCCAAGCACTTCGGATATTTTAATGAAATCTATCTGAGCATAAACTGATGAAAAATAAATAGTTCAAACATTTTAACATGCACCTATAAATTTCTTAAAAATTAAATGAAAAAAAATGCTTAATAAGTAAGAAAAAAATTGTATGGGCCTCTTATGAATAAAAATATCTCGATTTAATCCAAGATTACTGTGGCCTTCCCAAAGAAGTCGCCTTTGTTGCAACTAGTATATTGCCAATTTAAGTTATCGTAGTACAATTCAAGGAATACTCCACAGTCCCGTCTCCGGATATTTGAAATTTAGGAGGGGGATATAAGGGGGAGAAGTATTTCTTGCAAGGAGGTGGAGATATAGGGGAAAGGGAGTGGAAGAAAGAAAGTATTTTTGTTTTTTCGAACTGGGCGCTGGATTTTATAACTAAATTTCCACTGTCGCTTAAGAAAAGAAAATTGTTCAATCAGACGAGAATTAACTTTAAGCGAAGAGCAATATATAGATCGATAGAAATTGGGAATAAATAAAAAAAAATCGGAATGAATCTAATTGATCGATAATACTAAAGCTAAAGATCAATGGTGGAGGTGAAGAAAGCGAAGATTCTGCCTCGAACATACATGAATCTAAATAAAAAAGTTAATAAGTATTATTTTTTGAAGTTCTGCAATGCCGGGCTATACGTGCTAGTAAACGATACTAATAGGTTTTTTTTTTATTTATTATTTCGTTGTAACAACCTAACGTAAGACATAAAATATTAACACTTTACAATATTTATAAATATAGAAATTATAAAACAAAATGCTACTAGACATTTGAAGCAAACAGAAAGTATAAGTTATTCGATTTTTCAACTACACTAGCTTGCAAAACGTGCAACAAATGCATTATTCAATATGCAACCATGAAATTGTACAAAATGGCTTTTTAGGACTAGTACAGGGAAAACGCAGCTCAGTAGAATGGTGAGGCATATGTAAATATCAAAACAGTGACATCAGAGTGGACGTCAAGGCACGAAAACGCGGGTAATGCGAACTCTCAATGCAAAGGCAACTTAAAAAGTAGGTGTAAAGACGCATTTCTAGACATTATTTGCAAGGGAAAGTGAAATAGTACATCCATAATGGCTACAAGAAACCGTAATTTGACTAGTGTTGCACAAGAATTTGGAATCCACAAAAGTGTATTTTCAAAAGCTTGGAATTGATAAAAGTGTAATTTCACGAGCTTGGAATTGATAAAAATGTAGTTTCGAGAGCTTGGAATTAACAAAAGTGTAGTTTCAAGAGCTGGGAAAGCCTTCCAAATGATAGGTACAGCTGTAGTGGAAGTACCACTACACTAAATGGTAGTCGACATACAAAAACAAAAAGTAGTTTAAAGGGCTTGGAATTGATAAAAAGTAGTTTCAAGAGCTTGGAATTTATAAAAGTGTAGTTTAAGAACTTGGAAAGCCTTCCAAATCATAGGTACAGCTGTAGTGGAAGTACAGCTGCAGTAAGTGGTGGTCGATCTACAAAAAAAAAAGTGCAGTTTCAAGAGCTTGGCATTAACAAAAGTGTGGTTTCAAGAGCTTGGAAAGCCTTCAAATGATAGGTACAGCTGTAGTAAATGGTGGCCGACATACAAATTTTGATTACAAATTGTCTGTGAATAAAAAGATCAAATTCCACACACAAAAAAAGCAGTTGTCTCTAAAGTCAGATTCAAGATAAACTCATGTCCCACAAAATATAGGATACAATTACAAATTAGTAAATATTTTTTTTGATTTAGGAAAAAAAAAACATAAGAATAAAATAAATATCCACTTGTACAGCAGGGCAAAAATTCAAAATTAATTCTGAAAATCAAATTCTTCAACAGGCAATTTACAAAATTAAACAGTTTCACAATTTTCAATTCTGTAACTTTAAAGAATATCAAATAATTTTATATTCTGCATATCTTTTTTGAAGTAAGAAGAGAGATGCTCACTAAATATTAAATTATAAATTAAATATAAAAACCATTCTTACATATAAATATTAAATAATGGATATGTAAAAAATAAATAATATATATTAAATATGTATTAAATATAAATAATACATTAAATGAATAAATGAAACTCTGCATTTGAACAATTAATCAATCCGCTAAATGAGATAAAGTGTGTCGTAAGAAAGCTTCCTTAAAAAACAAATAAGCAAACAACAAAAAGCACTTCACTTTGATCACCCACATCACAAAGAAGAAAAGATTTTTGATATAAGCACATCAACTATTTAACACCTTGAGGCAAACTTTTGTCCGGGCAATCAACTTTCTTTCCCTCGAACGAACCGGCAGAGAAAGAGAAATTTCATTCACCGCACACAAATTTCATCTCTAATTTTTTTTCTCTATCTCTTTGCGTCTCATTCATTTCTTTTTGCGTCACAGGAACATGTAATTAGTCGAACTGCGCGCTACAACAAGTTTGAATAAATCGCTCCTAATTATTGGAGCAAAGAAAGAAGATATTGCTGTCGATTAACATAATAGCATTAATTATTCATTTCGTATATCGACAATTTTTGCAGTCAATGACTAAGACTTTCGGCTCATTGATGAATCAGAAATTACTCGAAAGACTGGATATTCGATATATTTATCATCAAAAAACACTTTTTTAATTACAGAGATAATAAGTATTAACATTGTTGTCTAAGAAACGCCACCTGGGTCTTGTAATTTTTGCTTTAGCCCAAATACATGCCCCCGTAACGTCATGTATTTAAAAATTTAGTTAGCCTTTGGAATTGTTTGTTTAATTTTTAATAAGATAAAATTTATTAATAAGCTCCTTACGAGCAGATAAAAATGGCTCCTCGGTTTTGGAAAAAGAATCACTTTAGAGAAATCTTCTAAATTGTTTTCTTCATTGCTTATGGAGTCGCCATTTTTACGGAACTTAATTAACTGCTGTTTTCATTTATTAGGATTTTCCAGCGTTATTGTCTTAAAAATAAAACTAATGAAGTTCTTATAATTGTTAATGCTAAGTATGCATGGAGCACATTATTACGGTAGTTGTTTTTTAATCGCATTATTTTTATGTAGGAAAAAATTGTATGTAGTTAATTATAAAAGTCTTATCAAAAAGTGATATTAAAAACACTAAGGTATGATTACATTTTAATCAGCACGGAATGGAAATATTTTTTTAAATAAATCGTTCCTCAAATTTAGAAATAAATTAATAATGCAGTAAAACTATTATAACAATATTCAACATGTATATACGTAATAGAACCTAGGATCTCACAAAAGCAAAACTATAACATTAACATACATTGAAAAAAGTAAATAGAAAAAATTATATTGCCAAATGTTAAATTGATTAATTTTGTTTTTAAAGATATTATTTAGGAAGAAGAATGTTACTTTTATGAAAATCATTACTCTATATTTTTGTTGAAAGATATCAATATATATACATCAATATTTGTATGCGTTTGTGTATTCGACAAAAATAACAAGTTAATACATTTCGACGAACACAATATCATGCCATATATATACATATCTTACAATACAGAAGAGTTAAGGAAAAGCAATTCAACTCAATTATCGTTATTTTAGAAAGAAAACAATCATGTTTCAAATATTTTTAAACTTCCTTTTTCCTGCTATTCAATGTATAACTACTGTTCGCGCCAACGCGCAAGGATACCCCTAGCGGCGAAAAAAGTGTGTGTACGCATGCGCCTGCGAGCGCTAAAGTGTGAGTCTGAACAGTGTAACGCCAGAGTGGCAAGAGATACATCACGGTTGCGAGTGGCTGTGCCTGTGTCGTGTAAATAAAGTGATTGTTACGTTTTAAACTTTTAGTATTTATTGTGTTAGTGTATGAATGTGATACAGTCCGCTAAATAAGAGAACATGTGTCAGTGCTATTGACGAGAACAACTACTTATTACTAATAAATATACTAATAACTATACTACTAATAAATTAAATATATAATTAAACTTTCATTTGAACAATTAATCAATGAATTAAACGAAATAAAATTTATCTGAAAAAATCCCACTTAAAACAGGCGAACTAAAAATATAAATTATAAATTAAAATATTAAATTAAATGAAAAAACGTATTTAATGTAAATAATAAATAATAGATAATATAAATAATAAATAAAAAATATTAAATATGTATTAAATATAAATAATAAATTATAAGAAAAAAAAGAAACTCTGCATTTGATAAATTAGTCAATGAACTATGATAAACTATGTCTATTGCCATTTAAAAAAAGGCCCACTAAGCATATAAATTGAAAAAATAATAAATGAAGTGTAAAAATTTTATTAAATATAAATAATAAATAATAAAAATATTTTAAGAAATATGTATTAAATATATAAATTCAATTAATAAATGAAAATCTTCATTTCAACAAATAATCAATCCACTAAATGAGGTAAAATATGTGGGAGAAAACACCGTTTAAAAACAGATCCTCTAAAAATACAAATTATGAATTTAATTAATAAATAAAAATTTTAAAAAAATATTATTTATTATAAATAATAAATAATAGATAATGTAAATAATAAATGATGAGTTTTATGAAACAAGCATTAAATTTAAATAATAAATTAAATGAATAAATGAAATTCTGCATTTAAACCATTAATCATTGCACTAAACAAGATAAACTGTGTCGGAAGAAAGCTTCATTAAAAAAATAAATAATAATAAATAAATAAAAGGCACTTCCCTTTCATCACCGACATCACAAAGAAAAAAAGATTTTTGATATAAGCACATCAACTATTTAACAACTTTAAGCAAACTCTTTTGCGTTATTATTTTTTTTTCATTGAATGACAGTGATAATATAAATTCTACATAAAAATAATAATAAATTAAGTGTAAAAAATGCATTAAATATAAAGAATAAATAATAATCAACTTTCTTTAACAAATTAAATGAATAAATCAACGAACCAATTAATCAATCCACAGAGAAAGTCGGAAGAAAGCTTCATTAAAAAACAAAAGAACAAAAACAAAAAGTCCTTCCCATTGATCGCCCACATCACAAAGAAGAAAAGATTTTTGATATAAGCACATCAACTATTTAACAACTTGAGGCAAACTTTTGTCCGGGCAATCAACTTTCTTTCCCTTCAACGAACCGGCAGAGAAAGAGAAATTTCATTCACCGCACACAAAATTCTTCTCTAATTTTTTTTCTCTATCTCTTTGCGTCTCATCCATTTCTCTTTGAGTAACAGGAACATGTAATTAGTCGAACTGCGCGCTACAACAAGTTTGAATAAATCGCCCCTAATTATTGGAGCAAAGAAAGAAGTTATTGCTGTCGATTAACATAATAACATTAATTATTCATTTCGTGTATCGACAATTTTTGTACTCATTGAGTGTGACTTTCGGCGCATGAATGAATCAGATATTACCTGAAAGAACTGAGTATCCGATATATTTATCATCAAAAAACACTCTTTAATTACAGAGATAATAAATATCAACATTGTTGTCTAAGAAATGCCACCTAGGTCTTTTAAGTTTTAATTAAACCCAAATACATACCCCCACAACTCCATGGATTAAAAAATTTAGTTAGCCTTTGGAATTATTTGTTAATATTTTAATAGGATAAAATTAATTAATAAGCTCCTTACGAGCAGATAAAAATGACTCCACGGTTTTAGAAAAAGAATCACTTTAGAGAAGTCTCATAAATTGTTTTCTTCATTACTAACGGAGTCGCCATTTTTACGAAACTTAATTAACTGCCGTTTTCATTTATAAGGATTTTCTTGCGTAATTGTTTAAAAATAAAACTACTGAAGTTCATGCAATAATGTACGAATGGCGCACATTATTGCGGTAATTTATTTTTAAGCGTATTATTTTAATGTAGGATACAATTTTATGTAGATAATTATAAATGTCTCATCAAAAAGTACTATTAAAGATACTAAGGTATATAATCTCGAGATAAATTCATTACTTTTTAATCAACACAAAATGGAAATATATTTTTAATAAGTCTTTACTCAAATTTAGAAATAGATTTCCAATGCTTTAAAACTATTATAACAATGCTCAAACTGCATATATATGATAGGACCTATAATACCACCAAAAAAGTACTATAACATTACAATATATTAGTATTTTAAATTGAAAAAATATTGCCAAAATTTTACTTGAATTAATTCTGCATTTAAAAATATCTTTTAGGAAGAAGAATGCCACTATTTTATGTAAACCATAACAAATTCCTAATGTTAAAAATATATCCAAATGTTTTGTTTTTTTAATGAATCTTTCTTCCGAAACAGTTTATCTTGTTTATTGCATTGATTTAGTTGTTCAAATGCAGAGTTTCATTTATTCATTTTATTTATTATTTATATTTAATACTTATTTAATAAAAATTATTATTTTTAAATTAACTATTATTTATCAATAATATTTAATTTATTTTTTACATTTAAGTTATTTTTTTATGTTAAAATTAACTTTTTAATACGTATCTTTTTAAGTATTTTTTTCGAGACAGTTGATTTTGTTTAATTCATTTATTAATTGTTCAAATCAGAGTTGTAGTTATACATTTAATTCTTTAGTAGTATACTAATGTGTCCAAGAGTAAGACCAATTTTCAATTTAAAATTCCCGGAGCTTATGCAATTTCATTTTTTTATTCTTTTTTATGTTGTTGGCACTGTGCTTGATATCTCTGTGAAATTTGACGTCAAAATATTCAGTAGTGTTTGAGTTACGCTTGGCTTTGTGAGACGTTAAAACTGATTCCGGCGATTTTTGAAATGTCTGAATTAATTGATCAAAGAACTTGCATTCAATTTTGTTTGCGGAAACGTATAGAATGCTCTAGAAGGCACTCGGTGAGCATTCCTATATCGGAAAGAAATGTTTAGAAGTGGTGTAAACAGTTCAAAGAATGCAGAGAACGCGTTAAAGACGAAGAACCCTCTAGTCGACCATCAACCTCATACCGACGAAGCTCAAGTCCAAAAATTAAAGATTTGGTGCTTGCAAACCGTCTATTTACAATTAGAGACCTTGCTGCTGATGTTGGAATTTCAAAAGTATCAGTCAATTGCATTTTGGGCCTCAAACGCGTCAAATCTCGATTGGTACTGAAAACACTGAATGCGTCAGCTCACACTGAATTGATTCTTCATGACTTTTTCGCCAAAAATTAAACCCATATCGTTGCACAAACCATACCTTATTCACACCGTGCGACGTCTGGCTATTTCCTAAACTCAAAAGATCATTCCTGGGACACAGTTTTGAGTCGATTGAAGAGATTGAACTTGAATCAGCACGCGCTTTGAAGGCCATCCCTGCCGATGACTCTTTAGGATTGAGGATTGGAAAAGAAGTTGGCATAAGTGCAATTTGTTCGGAGGAAGGTTTTGAAGGCGATGAAAAAAATTTGGAAGAATAAATAAAGAGTATTTAAAAAAAAAAAAAACTTTCTTTATCTTACTTTTTGGGCACACATTAGTAGTTATTAGTATATTTATTTGTATTAAATTATACATTGGATAGCAAGAGAATGGTTGTTTAAAAGTACTTGATACGTGATTGACAACATTATGTTTATTTCATTTTTAAAGTAACTATAATTGAGAGAAACTGTTTATCCTTAACTCTTTTGTATTGTGAGATATGTATATAGATGGCATGATAAAGTTTTTGTAAAAATGTATTAAAATTTTCGTATCAAATACACATGCACACAAATATATATGTTTATATTGTTTCTACAAAGCATTAGAAATTAATTACTAAATATGAGGAAATATTTATTAAAAAATATTTTCATTACATGTTAATTAAAAAATCAATTTATCTCAAGATTATATACTTTAATGTCTTCAATAGCGCTTTTCGATAAGACCTTTAAAATTAACTACATAAAACTGTTTCCTTCTTTAAAATAATACGTTTAAAAAAGAATTACCGTAATAATGTGGGCTATGCATACCTAGTATTAATAAATATATAAGCTTCATTAGTTTTATTTTTAAACAATTACGCAAGAAAATCCTAATAAATGAAAACAGCAGTTAATTAAGTTCCGTAAAAATGGCGTCTCCATAAGTAATGAAGAAAGTGTGTGAGTGAAAAAGACTTCTCTAAAGTGATTTTTTTCCAAAATCGAGGAGTCATTTTTATCTGCTCCTAGGAGCTTATTAATTAATTTTATTCTATTAAAATATTATCAAATAATTCCAAAGTCTAACTCAATTTTTAAATCCATGGATTTGCAAGGGCATGTATTTGCGTTAAGGCAAATATTACCAGGCCCAGGTGGCGTTTCTTAGACAACAGTGTTAATATTTATTATCTCTGTAATTCAAAAGTGTTTTTTGATCATAAATATATCGAATATTCAGTCTTTCGAGTCATATCTGATTCATCAATGCGCCGAAAGTCTTAATCATGGCAGCAAAAATTGTCGATACACGAAATGAATAATTAATGCTATTATGTTAATCGACAGCAATAACTTCTTTCTTTGCTCCGATAATTAGGGGCGATTTATTCAAACTTGTTGTAGCGCGCAATTCGACTAATTACCTGTTCCTGTTACTCAAAAAGAAATGAATGAGACGCGAAGAGATGGGGAAAAAAACGTGAGAAGAATTTTGTGTGCGGTGAATGAAATTTCTCTTTCTCTGCCGGTTCGTTCAAGGGAAAGAAAGTTGATTGCCCGGATAAAAGTTTGCCTGAAGTTGTTAAATAGTTGATGTGTTCATATCAAAATTATTTTCTTCTTTGTGATATGGGTGATCAAAGGGAAGTGCTTTTTGTTGTTTGTTTCTTGTTTTTTTAATGAAGCTTTCTTACGACACACTTTATCTTGTTTAGTGGACAATTGCTCAAATGCAGAGTTTCATTTATTCATTTAATTTATTTTATGTATTTAATTCATATTTCATAATTTATAATATATATTTTCTAATTGATATGCGTAGTGTGCCCGTTTTTAAACTGCATTTTTTCCGATATATTTTATCGTAGTGCATTGATTAATTTTTCAAATACAGAGCTACTTTTATACTTTTAATTTAATATTTATGTTTAATAATTTTTTTATTTGTCATTTTTGTTATCTATTATTTATTACGTACATTTAATGCATTTTTACGTTTAATTTATTATTTTCATTTAAAATTTATTTTTTTAGTTTGCCGGATTAATTTTTTCCGATACAGTTGATTCCGTGTAGTTCATTAATTAATAGTTCAATTGAGAGTTGTAGTCATACATTTAATTTATTAGTAGCATAGTTATTAGTATATTTATTAGTATAAAAGTATTTATACAATGGATGGTAGGATACAGGAAGTTTAACAGTATTGATACATGATTGGTAATATTATGTTTATTTCATTTTTAAACTAACGATAATTGAGATGAATTGTTCATCCTTAACCATTTTGTTTTGTGAGATATGTTTATAGATGGCATAATATTGTTTTTGTAAAAATGCATCAAAATTTTGTTATCAAATACACGCACACACACTCATATATATATATATATGTATATATTGTTACCTTTCACTAAAAAAATTGTAATTCTTTTCATAAATATGACATTCTTCTGTCTAAGTGATATTTTTAAATACAAAATTGATCAATTTAACATTTTTCGATATAATTTTTTCAATTTAAATTTTTAACATATTATAGTGTTATAATTTTTTGTGAAGTACTAGGCTCTCTCTCTCTCTCTCTATATATATATATACATATATATATATATATATATATTTTGAATGTTGTTATAATACACTCATGTCCATAAATTAAGGATAATTCAGAATCACACAGAAATTGAACTCTAAAATAAAATTTTCACCTGTAGAATTATCACACACATCTTGAAGAAGAATATGCAAATTACAGGAACCCCCAGATGGCGCGGATAGTACGTCACAATGACGAGAGTGTAAGAGAGGGGTACATAAGGAATGGTGGCAAAGAAGTAAAATTGTTCACAAGCGCTTTAAAAGAGTTTCAGTGCAGTAACCGCATAGTTATAGCACAAAGGAAGCATTTGGATGATTTTTTACATGGTAGAATTATCGGACGACTGGAAAGTGGACGTATCCAACTGGAAGTATCCGAGGAACTTGGAATCGCTCCGGGCTTTGGCAACGATTCCAAGATGATGGTAATGTGAGTAGATGTTACAGCACAGGTCGCCCCCGAGTTACAACGCCGAATGAGGACCGGTATTTAGCAGTTACTGCCAAAAGAAACAGACGGACACAGCATCAGACCTGTCTCGTCAGCTCTCTTCAGCTACCAGTACGACAGTTTCAAGGCAGACTGTGTACAGACGCTTAGGGCACATTGGTCTATATGCTCGTAGGCCTGTCAGATGTGCTCCACTTACCGCAACATACTCTCGCCTGCGATTAACCTGGAGTATAGAGCATGCATTGGGGACACCGCAACAGTGACCTGGTGTGATGTTTTCCGACTAGTCCAGGTTTAGCTTGCAGTCTGATTCTCGCCGGACTTTCATATGGAGAGCGCAGGTACCCGTTACCACCAAGAGAATACCATTGAACGACACCGCTACGGTGGTGCAGGATGGCTCGTTTGGGGAGGAATTTCTCTTGGTACCAGAACTGACCTGCATGTTCAGAGTGTAACGATGACAGGCCACATCTATCGGGATGTCATTCTGGAACAACATATACGTTTGTTTCGGGGCGCCATGGGTGCTGAATTTCTGTTTATGGATGACAACGCCCGTCCTCACGGTGCAAACATTGTAGACGAATGCCTTCAATTGGAGGATATCACCCGTATGGATTGGCCAGCATACTCACCGGACTTGAATCCAATACAGCATGTGTGGGATATGCTTGGCCGACGAATTTCAGCCCGTCAACCCCCTCCCACCTGTCAACCGGAACTTCGGAGGGCATTGCTTGATGAGTGATGTAATATTCCACAAGATCAGATTGATAATTTGATACTTAGCATGCCTAGGCGTTGTAAGGCCTGTATTGCATCGTCCGGGAGACATACTCCATATTAACCATCATACTAACCATGTTATACTTTTTTTTGTAAAGAGGTTCTTTTTTGAAATTTGCTCCAGGGAGTAAAAATTGCAATATTTATTAATTATGTCAAACATATAGCATCTTTTTTGCTCTTTACCTTTTGTTTAATAAATAGACTTTACAAATAAGTCAAATTTGTTTTGCTTCTGTCTCTTTCTTTGCCTGAACTTCATTATCCTTAATTTACGGACATGAATGTTGTTTCAAAGCATTAGAAATCTATTTCTAAATTTGTAGAATAACTTATTAAATAATATTACCATCCTGTGTTGATAGAAAAGTAATCAATTTATAGCAGAATTATATACCTTAGCATTTTTAATAGCGTTTTTTGATAATACTTTTATAATTAACTACATAAAAGTGTTTCCTAAATTAAAATAATGCTCTTAAAATATAAAAATTACCGTAATAATGTGTGCTATACATACTTAGCATTAATAATTACATGTACTCCATTAATTTTTATTTTTAAACAATTACGCAAGAAAATCCTAATAAATGAAAACAGCAGTTAATTAAGTTCCGTAAAAAAGGCGACCCCGTAAGTCAGGAAGAAAACAATTTCGAAGATTTCTCTAAAGTGATTCTTTTTCCAAAACCGTGGAGTCATTTTTATCTGCTCGTAAGGAGCTTATTAATTAAAATATTAACAAATAATTCCTAAGGATAACTAAATTTTTAAATAAATGGAGTTGCGGGGGCATTCATTTGCGTTAAGGCAAAAATTACAAGCCCCAGGTGGCGTTTCTTAGACAACAGTGTTAATATTTGATATCTCTATAATTAAAAAGTGTTTTTTGATAATAAATATATCGAGTATCGAGTCTTTCAAGTCATAATCGATTCATCAATGCGCCAAAAGTCTAACTCATTGGCTGCAAAAATTGTCGATACACGAAATGAATAATTAATGCTATTATGTTAATCGACGGCAGTAACTTCTTTCTTTGCTCCGTGAATTAGGGGCGATTTATTCAAACTTGTTTAGCGCGCAATTCGACTAATTACCTGTTCCTGTGACGCAAAAAGAAATGAATGAGACGCAAAGAGATAGAGAAAAAAATTAGAGAAGAATTTTGTGTGCGGTGAATGAAATTTATCTTTCTCTACCGGTTCGTTCGAGGGAAAGAAAGTTGATTGCCCAGACAAAAGTTTGCCTCAAGTTGTTAAATAGTTGGTGTGCTCATATCAAAAATCTTTTCTTATTTGTGATGTGGGTGATCAAAGCGAAGTGTTTTTGTTGTTTGCTTATTTGTTTTTTAAGGAAGCCTTTCGTCCGATGCAGTTTATCTCGTTTAGCGGATTGAGTAATTGTTCGAATGCAGAGTTTTATTTATTAATTTAATTTATTGTTTATATTTAATGCATATTTAATTTATATTTATTCATCTTATCTATCATTTATGATCTATATTTAACACATTTTTTACACTTAATGTATTATTATTTTTATTTAGAATTTATATTATCGCTGTCTTTAAAAAAAAAAAAAAAAAACTTAGTAATGCTCTTTATAAAACAGCGACGTTCTGCTTCCTAAATGATATTTTTAAATACAAAATTAATTAATTTAACATTTTGCCAATATAATTTATTCCATTTTAAATATTACCGTACGCTAATGATATAGTTTTTTTTTTTTTTTTGCTGTGTTCTTGGTTATATTACATATATATACATTTTGAATATTGTCATAATGTTTTTTACAAAGCATTAGAAATTTATTTCTGACTTTGAGGAACGATTTATTAAAAAAATTAACATTCCGTGTTAATCAAAAAGCAATCAATTTATCGCAAGATTATATACCTTAGTATCTTTAATAGCGTATTTTTATAAGACTGTTATAATTAATATCATGAAATTGTTTCCTGCATTAAAATAAAACCTTTAAAAGGAATTACCGTAATAATGTGCACCATGTGTACTTAGCATTAATGATTACATGAACTTCATTATTTTTATTTTTAAAGAATTATGCAAGAAAATCCTAATAAATGAAAACAGTAGTTAATTAAGTTCCGTAAAAATTGCGACTCCATAAGTAATGAAGAAAATAATTTAAGAGACTTCTCTAAAGTTATTCTTTTTCCTACGCCGAGGAATAATTTTTATCTGCTCATAAGGCGCTTATTAATTAATTTTATCCTATTAAAATATTAACAAATAATTCCAAAGGCTAACCAAATTTTTAAATCTACGGAGTTTCGTGGGCATGTATTTGCTTTAAGGCAAAAATTACAAGACCCAGGTGTCGTTTCTTGGATAACGGTGTTAATATTTATTATCCCTGTAATTAAAAAGTGTTTTTTGATGATAAATATATCGAATACTCAGTTCTTTCAGGTAATATCTGATTCATCCGTGAGTCGAAAGTCTCACTCATTGAGTGCAAAAATTTTCGATGCACGAAATGAATAATTAATGTTATTATGTTAATCGACAGCAATAACTTCTTTCTTGGCTCCGATAATTAGGGGCGATTTATTCAGACTTGTTGTAGCGCGCAGTTCGACTAATTACATGTTCCTGTTATTCAAAAAGAAATGAATGAGACGCAAAGAGATGGAGAAAAAAAATTGGAGAAGAATTTTGTGTGAATGAAGTTTCTCTTTCTCTGCAGGTTCGTTCAAAGGAAAGAAAGTTGATTGTCCGGACAGAAATTTGCCTGAAGTTGTTAAACAGTTGATGTGCTCATATAAAAAATATTTTATTCTTTGTGATGTGATTAAAGTTAAGTGCTTTTTTTCAAATAAACCTTTCTTCCAACACAGTTTATCTCGTTAAGGGGATTGATTAATTGTTTAAGTTCGGTGTGACATTTATGCACTTAATTTGTTATTTATATTTAATACATATTTAATAAAATGTATTATTTATATTATAGATTATTTTTAATTTATATTTCGTAAATTTTTGTTTACATTTAATTTATTATCTTAATTTATAATATATTCATTTAGTGCGATCTGTTTTTAAACGAAGTTTTCTCCTACAAAATTTACCTCACTTAGCGGTTTGATTATTTGTTCAAATGTATAGTTTAAATATTAATTTAATTTATTATATGTATCCAATAAATATTGCATAAAATATTTATATTATCTATTTATTATTATTTATATTTAATTATTTTTGTCATTTAATTTATTATATTATTTTATAATTTATATGTTTAGTGCGCCTGTTTTCAAATGATTTTTTTTCGAAATAATTTATCTCATTGCATTGATTATTTGTTCAAATGCAGAGATACATTTTATTCATTTAATTTATTATTTATATTTAATACTTATTTAATATTTTTTTTTACTTATTATTTATGTTTATCCATTATTTATTATTTACGTTTAATACATTTTTTCATTAAATTTTTTACTTTAGTTTAAAATATATTTTTTTAGTGCTTCTCTTTTTGAATGAAATATTTTCGGATGCAGTTGATCTCGTTTAGTTCAAGGATTAATTGATCAAATGAGAGTTGTAGTTATACAATTAATTTATTGGTAGTATTGTTATTAGTTTAATTATTAGTATTGCAGTTATTAGTTTATTTATTTATTAGCAGTTATACACTGGATAAAATGAAAAAGAATGTTTAACAGTACCTGATACATGCTTGCCCTTTTTTGTATTGTGAGATATGTACATAAATAGCATAATATTGTTTTTGAAGAAATGTATTTATTAATATTTTTCAAATACATACACACACACACAAATATTTATTTGTGATGTTCTAGGTTCTATTGCATATATACTTGTTGAATATTGCTATAATAGTTTTAAAGCATTATAGATTTGTTTTTAAATTTGAGGAACGACTTATTCAAAAAATATTTCCATACTGTGCTGATTAAAAAGTAATCAATTTATCGCAAGATTATATATTTTAGTATCTTTAATAGAGATTTTTAATCAGACTTTTATAATTAACTACATAAAATTGTTTCCTACTTTAAATAATACGCTTAAAAAGAAATTACCGTAATAACGTGCGCCCTGCATACTTAGAACTAATAATTACAGGATCTTCATTAATATTCTTTTTAAACAATTACGCAAGAAAATCGAAGTGAATTTAAACAGCAGTTAATTAAGTTAAGTAAAAATGGCGACTCCGTAAGTAACGAAGAAAATAATTTAGAAGACTTCTCTAAAGTGATTCTTTTTCCGAAGACCGAGGAGCCATTTTTAACTGCCCGTAAGGAGCTTATTAATTAATTTATCCTATTAAAATATTACACAAATTATTCCAAAGGCTAACTAAATTTTTAAATCCATGGAATTGCAAGGGCATGTAGTTGCGTTAAGGCAAAAATTACAAGACCCAGGTGGCGTTTCTTAGACAACGGTGTTAATATTTATTATCTCTGTAATTGAAGAGAGTTTTTTGATAATAAATATATCGTATATCCAGTCCTTCGAGTCATATCTGATTCATCAATACGCCGAAAGTCTCACTCATTGACCGCAAAAATTGTCGATACACGAAATGAATAATTAATGCTATTATGTTAATCGACCGCAATAACTTATTTCTTTGCTTCAATAATTAGGGGCGATTTATTCAAACTTGTTGTAGCGCGCAATTCGACTAATTACCTGTTCCTGTGACTCGGAAAAAAATGAAGAAAAGGAAAAAAAAAATGTGAGAAGAATTTTGTGTGCGGTGAATGAAATTTCTCTTTCTCTGCCGGTTCGTTGAAGGGAAAGAAAGTTGATTGCCCGGACAAAAGTTTGCCTCAAGTTGTTAAATAGTTGATGTGCTCATATCAAAAATCTTTTCTTTTTTGTGATGTGGGCGATTAAACGACAGTATTTTCTTTTTAATGAAGAATTCTTTCGAAACAATTTATCTCATTTAGTGGATGAATTAATTGTTCAAATGCAGTGTTTTATTTCTACGTTTAATTTATTATTTATATACACTCAAGAACATAAATTAAGGATAATTCAGAATCACACAGAAACTGAACTCTAAAATAAAAATTTCACCTGTAGAATTATCACACACATCTTGAAGAAGAATATGCAAATTACAGGAAACCACCACATGGCGCGGATAGTATGTCACAATGATGAGAGTGTAAGAGAGGGGTTTATAAGGAATGGTGGCAAAGAAGTAAAATTGTTCACAAGCGCTTTAAAAGCTTTTCAGTGCAATAACCGCATAGTTACGGCACAAATGAAGCATTTGGATGATTTTTTACGTGGAAAATTATCGGACGACTGGAATGTGGACGTAACCAGCTGGAAGTATCCGAGGAACTTGGAATCGCCCAGAGTGTCCTCTCCAGGCTTTGGTAACGATTCCAAGATGATAGTAATGTGAGTAGATGTTAAAACACAGGTCGCCCCCCGAGTTACAACGCCGAATGAGGGCTGGTATTTAGCAGTTACTGCCAAAAGAACCTGTCTCGCCTGTTCACACCTGTCTCGTCAGCTCTCTTCAGTTACCGGTACGACAGTTTCAAGGCAGACCTGTCAGATGTGTTCTACTTACCGCGGTGTAATGCGGTGTCCATGTGTGGGATATGCTTGGCCGATGAATTGCAGCCCGTCAACCCCCTCCCACCTGTGAACCGGAACTTCGGAGGGCATTGCTTGATGAGTGGTGTGATTCCCCAAGATCAGATTGATAATTTGATACTCAGCATGCCTAGGCGTTACTAGACATACTCCATATTACCCATCATACTAACTATGTTATACTGTTTTTTGTAAATAGGTTCTTTTTTGAAATTTGCTCCAGGGTGTAAAAATCGCCATTTTTATTAATTACGTCAAACATATAGCATCTTTTATGCTCTTTACCTTTTGTTTAATAAATAGACTTTACAAATAAGTCAAATTTGTTTTGCTTTTGTCTCTTTCTTTGCCTGAACTTCATTATCCATAATTTATGGACATGAGTGTATAATACATTTTTAATAAAATTTATTATTAATTTTTTTTTGTTTAATACATGTTTTTTACATTTAATTTATAATTTATATTTTTTTGTGTCTGTTTTTAAACGGAATTTTTTTTTGACACTGTTTATCTCATTTAGTACACTGAATATTTGTTGAAAAGCCGACGTTTCATTTATTCATTTATTTTATTATTGATTTTTAAATAATATTATATAAAATGTGTGATTTATTATTTATATTTAACACAATTTATTCATTTAATTCATTATTTTGATTTATAATCTATTTTTTTGGTGCGTATGTTAAAACTTGATGCTTTTTCCGATACAGCTTATCTCGTTTAGTGGATTGATTAATTGTTCAAATGCAATGTTTCATTTATCCATTTAATTTATTATTGATATTTAATTCATTACAGATTATTTATTATTTGTATTTAATACATCTTATGCGCTGAATTTATTACTATCTTTATTTAGAATTTATATTATCCCAGTCTTTCAATGAAAAAAAAAATTATAATGTTTTTTATAAACCAGTGGCTTTCTTCTTCCTAAATGAAGTTTTCAAATACAAAATTAATTAATTTAACATTTTGCCAATATAAATAATACAATTTAAAATATTAATGACGATAATGCTGTAGTATTTTGTGGTGTTCTAGGTTATTTTACATATAATGGTGATTACGAATCAGATCACAATGAATGTGAATTGAACTTCCCCAGTTTATCAACTTTTCCAGAATTTAACATGAACTGAGCTCCCGTGGTTCAAGCCTCACAATCAATCAACTCCATGTTATTTCAGTTAAACTGAAATTTTTAAGTATCGTTTCAAACATTTAAAATTATGAATACGCGACTTTACCTTGGAACGTTAAGGTGACAGTTTATGATGTAACACCACGAGTATTACCATAGATAATTAGTCTCATCTAACTATTTTTTCGCATGATAGCCAGTTAAGTATAAAACCTTGATATTTGAAAGAAGTGATTGAAAAATATATTTATGATTGTCTTTTCTTCCGTGAAAAAAATGTTACGATTTGAACTCCTCGGTTATTTTATAAAGTATGAGCAACGCCAAAATTACAAAAAAATTATCAAAAAACGTTTTGAAATCTGATTCTGGTGAAACCGGAATAATTTAATTCAATATTTAACACGAACTAAGCTCCTCCCAGTTCAGAATTTATCACGATTTGAACTCCTCGCAAATCAGAATCTAATGCGAATTGAACTTTTCCGTTTCAGTATGCAACATATACTGGGTTCATGCATGTTTAAGCATCACAACCAATCAACTTCAGTTATTTCAGTTATTCAACGCCAAAATTTAAAAAAAATATATATAAAAAAAAAAAAAAACCTCTTTGGAATTTGGTTCCGGAGAAACTGGAATAATTCAATTTTTAACTCGAAGAAATGATTTTCCTCTAATGAATTTCCACGATTTTCTTCCCAGTTCAGAATGTAACAAGAACTGAACTCCCGTAATTCAAGCAACGCAATTAAAAAAAAAAAAATTCTCAAAAACTCTTTGGAAACTGGTTCTGGAGAAACTAGAATAGTTATACTCAAAATTTAACACGAACTAAGCTCCTCCTAATTAAGAATCTAACACGATTTAATCTAACGAGAATCTAACACAGATCAGAATCAAATATGAATTGTACTTTTCTTGTTCAGAATATCACATGAACTTAGCTCCAATGGTTCAAGGTCCACAATCTATCAACTCCAAGTTATTTTAGTTCACCTGAAATCATATCGTTTCAAACATTTAATATTGTGAATATATGACTTTGCCTTGGAACGTTAAGATGAAGTTTACCTTGTCCGGGACATCTGCCACTATTATTACGCATTATTCGCGTGAAATTAACACCACTAATAAGCGAGTATTACCATAGATAATTAGATTTTTAGCATGTAATTGAGTTGGAAAAAAAGAGATGCTTAACTAATTGATATTCTATGAGGATCGAGAGTGAGTTGACGGCTGTCAGGTGTTATTAGGTGAGGAGAGGAATTAAGAACACTCATTTATTTAGATTAGCAGGAGTTGTGGCCATGCCAGATTTCCATCTGAATTAATAAAAGACTGTGACAGCTTGTTCTTCTGATAGCATTTTGTGAGTGTTTGTTCTCTTCAATTTGCATATAATTGGACCGGAAGAATTTTTGGTTGTGAAATAAAAGAGGAGAATGGCATTTACTATTTATCATTTCGTTTCATAGTCAGTGATTTGGAATTGGAATTGTGTAGGATGTGTGTGTGTAATTTTAAATATTCTTACAACTGCATACCGTTAATGTGAAAAAAAACTTTCAGATCCAAAAGATAAAAATAAATTATCTGGACATTTACCGAACTTAATTAACGATGTTAGTAACTCAATCAATCTTAACTAAGTCACTGCTATCTAGATTCTTTTATTTGGAGTATCATTTCAAAATGCTGTTTCTTTTTATGGATTAATATAACGTAAACCACCAAATCCATATTTTTTTCCTTCATGATGCAAGGTTAGTACACATTCTAGTATGCTTCAAAAAATTTTATGGCTGAAATTTCCTTTCCAGCAAATCGAATCAGCAAATTAAATTTTTTTTTAATTCATATTCATTTATTTTTTTGTGTTATTCTAGATTGTTGAAACTTTGATGCTAAATAACTAGTTCTTGCGATTTAAATAACGAAAAAGAAAATATATAAGTTAATCATAGCCATCTATTTAATGTTGAGTTTAAGCATAATTCTTTAATATTCGAAAGAAGTGATTGAAAAATATCATGCTTTTTTATGATTGTTAATTTTTTTCTTCAAGAAACAAATTGCTGTATTTCAGCTGTTTCATAACGTATGAGCAACGCCAAAATCCAAAATCCAAATAATAATAATAAATAAATAAATAAAATAAAAAATAAATAAATATAATAATAAAAATAAAAAAAAATAAAAAATAAAAGAAAATCTAAAAAGAAAAAGAGAAAATCTTTAAAATTTGGTTCTAGAGAAACTGGAATAATTCAGGTCAAAATGTAACACCAAGTCATCCTCTCTGTTCAAAATTGAACACGAACTAAATTCCTCTCAGTTCAAAATCTAACACGATTTGAACTCCCTGCATATCAAAAACAAATGCGTGTTGAAATTCTCCAGTTCGGAATGTAACCTGAACTGAGCTCATGTGGTTCAAGCCTCACAATCAATCAACTCCAGGTTATTTCAGTTCACCTACAATGCTTAACTATCATCTCAAACATTTAATACTATGAATACACGCTTTTACCTTGGAGCGCTAAGATGACAGTTTATCTTGTCTGGGACATCTGCCACTACTATTACGCATTATTCGCGTGAAATGAACACCACTAATAAGCGAGTATTACCATACATAATTAGACTTTTAGCATGTAATTGAGTTGGAAAAAAAAGAGATGCTTAACTAATTGATATTCTATGAGGATCGAGAGTGAGTTGGCGGCTGTCAGGTGTTATTAGGTGAGGAGAGGAATTAAGAACATTCATTTGTTTAAATTAGCAGGAGTTGTGCGCCATGCCAGATTTCCATCTGAATTAATAAAAAGACTGTGACAGTTTGTTCGTTTGATAACATTTTGGAGTGTTTGTTCTCTTCAATTTGCATATAATTGGACGGGAGAAAATTTTAGCAGTGAAATAAAAGAAAATAATAACATTTACTATTTATCATTTGGTTTTATGGGTATTGAAAGTCAGTGATTTGGAATTTGATTTATGAAGGTTTGTAAATTTTACAGCTGATATCAGGAAGTGTTTGTAATTTTAAATATTTTTACAAGTACATGTTATTGATGTGAAGGCAAATCTCTTGATTTAAAAGATAAATATAAATGATTTTGACTTTTACCAAACTTAATTAATGGTAGCACTGTTGATGTTAGTAATTCAATCAATCTTAACAAAGTCGCTGCTATTAAGATTCTTTTATTTGCAGTATCCATGTCAAAATGCTATTTCCTTTTTAAATATTACTATGATGTAATAAACAAATTCATATTTTTTTTCAGTTTGATACAAGATTAATACATATTCTAGTAGGTTCCAAAAATTGTTCATGGCTAAAATTTTCTTTCCGGCAAATCTGAACAGCAAATTTTAATTGTTTCTTTTACAACACATATTTTTTCTTTTTTGTGTTATTTGCTGATATGAAATGGTAATAATAATAATCAACTAATGTGTTATTCATTTTTTAAAAATTTAAATTGTCTTTAAAATATTTTAATTATGTATAATAACTGTGAATTGTACAAGTACAAAATATACTCTGAATAATAAATATAATATATTATTTATAATAAATATTATAATATATTATTTATAATAAATTATTATAAATAAAATTTATTATTTATAATAATAGATTATTTATAATTATTTATAATAATATTAAAATTTCCACATCCAAATAATTAAATGTTAAATTTACACATTAAATATTCTTTTTGCAAAAATATGAAGTGTAATATTTTAAAATATTATAAGCATGTATTAATAATAATTCAATGCATTTAATTTTAACCTATATGAAATTCAATTGATAGTAATAATAATTTAAATAAATTTCTTAAAAATAAATATTCAATTCATAAAATTTTATTCCAAAAGTTGTAATATTCAATAATATAAATATAATCTTTAGTTTCAATCTTGATATGTATACACATATATCTTTCATAAGAATTAAAAGTGGTCAAAAATTTCATTATTGATCTCATTTCATATTTTCATTTTTGATCATTATTGATTTCATTATTATTTATGCAATATTAATAAGAGGACTAATATTGCATAAATTATAACCCTTATCATTAAAAGTGATTTCAGATATAAGTTCTGTATGACTTTCATATGTTTCATACCTTCCAATCTGGACACAGATATTTGATACATGCTCAAATTAACGTGTTGAAAGATATTAGTTAAATTTCTACGTGTCATCATTGCATTGAGAAAATGGGTGCCGCGTTTGTTCATACCGGACCTGAAAGCAACAACGTGTCGACGATTCAGAGCACTGATTGCAGCTGTTCAAGCGAGATAAAAAGGATTTCTTAAGCTGGTATTTGACATAGATCCACTACTACACATCCGAAGTCAGTTATCGTCAGCTGCGTCAAAGGACAAAAACTCAAATATCAGCAGTCAAAGTTATGGCATCCGTATTTCGAGGCACGCATGATATTTTGTTCACTGACTATATTGAGAAAGATAAAACTACCAATAGCAAATCTCACATGTCATTATTGGATTGTTTGAGTGTAGAAATTAAAAAAAAAAAATGTTGGTTCCCCAAGTGTTGTTTCCCTTGTCACAAGTCAATGAAAACTGTGGTTAAATTGAAGGAATTACGCTTCGAATTGCTTTCGTCGTACTCTCCGGATCTGGCCGCAGTGACTATTGGCTTTTCGCAGACATCAAAAATATACTCAAATGTAGGTATGTTTGGCAAGTTTGGCTCAAATGTAGAAGTGATTGCCTAAACTGAGGCTTGTTTTGAGAGCAAAGACAAATCGTTCTACAAAAAAGGCATCGAAAAGATATAAAAAAGTTGAATTTCTGAAATTTTTTTTTTTCTTCTTAGCTGGACCGGAGACTCATTGAGTGATGTTATCTACTTAACTAAGATATTATCTAAGTTTTAAACAACCGAAGCATATAAATTGTCCCCATATAAAAGCATTCGAAGTATATAAATTCATTGCTTTGCGAATAAAATAGTAGATTGATAGCAATCTTCATTCAAATGGATGTTTTTATATTTTTTTTAAGTTTAAAAGGAACTTATAAATATAATATCAATCAAATGCAGCGGTAAATTTTCTAAATAAATGCACACAAATTGTGCTAATTGTGCGGATACATATCCTCTTCTCCCTCACAAGTTGAAAACCAACAACAAATTTTAAAAAAATCCCTTTAAAGCATATATATTAAAAAAGAAAAAGACAAAACGTTACTTCCTATACGCGCCCCATTATCAAAAACGGCAGTGAATTTAATTTCCACTGAAGGCATGACTTAGACATATTTCATATATTCCAATAGTGTCAAAGATATATGATACTTATAAATCTAAAACTCTAAAGTTTTTGTAAGAAGATTAGCTGAATTTCTAAGTGTCATGTTTGAATTGAGAAAATTTCTACTTACATAATCATAATTATCTTCCTTCTATTTGAGAACATGATAAAGTTGGTAAACAATTTTTTCACTAATATTTGTAATGTTCAGTCTAGCGGAAGCATATAAGTTATCCGCATATCAATGCATTGGAAACATTAAATTCCAGCAGCTTTGCTTTTCTCCAATTAAAAGTAGATTGACAGCAATATGCAAATGGTATATGCTTAAATATGCTAATAATATGCTTGATTTTTTAACGTGTAAAATGGATTTATAAAAACAATATCAATCTAGTGCAGCGGTAATTTTTCTAAATTAAATGCACACAAATTTTCATAATTGTGCGGATACATATCCTCTTTTCTACGAAAAATTGAAAACAAACAGCAAATTTAAAAAAAAAAAAATCCCTTTCATACATATATATTCAAAAAAAAAAGAACGTAACGTTACTTCCTATCCGTGCCCCATTATCAAAAAAGGGCAGTGAATTTTTTCCTTCCAGATTATTTCGCGGACGGCATTACCCATTTCGCACCTTGTAGATGCACTGCGTAAATCCCACCCAATAAAAGGTCCATTTTGGGGTGACCAGCGGCATCGGAAGAAAGGAGAAAAAAGTGGCAATTGTCTCTTATGGCAACAACGGAATGTCCGTTCTCTGTGGCATCGTCGACAGATGGAGATGGGAGTGTTTCCTTTTCTAGGCATTGGATTATTTCGGAGAGGGTAATTGTGCTCGACATTCATTTAGATTTAGTTTGCTTTGTTGCAAAAACAAAGTAGGTTTCTTACATCTTCATCAAAAGAATATCAGAATCTTGCCTTGGTTACATTGTTATTTTAGGACTAAGGATTTATTTTTGTATACTTTTTCTAGTATATATTTATAGATTTTCCATTTTTAACTTTTCATATTTAATTAAGGTTAAAATATTCAATAAAATTGTTTTCGAATTCGAGATTTAAAATATCTCTGAAGTTCCTTATATCTAATAATTAAAATATTTAATAATTTAGTTAAATTGTAAATATATCTTTTATTTTTTCATTGTTTGAGTAAAATTATTTGGTTAAGTTATATTAAATTGAATAAAATGCATAATCAGTGGATTATTTTTAATACTTTAATTAATATTCGTCTGGCGCTCGGTGCTTGAGGTTTCTAGATCGAGTTCCGACAATGCCATGGATGATTTTAGTGGTTTAGAATTCAATTTAAATGGTAGTTCTCGGTCTAATATAACTGTAGAGCATTAAACGTAGGGCTGACCACCACAGGTTTCGAGTTCATGTCCCGTCAGATATCATGGATATTTGTAGTGATTCCAAATCTAATTCAATTAAAATCCAATTTAAATACGACTGTAGAGCGTTGGACGTAGGGTTGACAACCCTATCCGTTAAAAAAACACAACTTCTGTCTCGAAATCTACCAGCAGGCAAACGGCCTTGGCCCATCATTTGACTGTTGTGACAATAAATAATTCATATTCGACATTTCATCTTTTTGTCTATACATTGGAAGTTAGCTTTGTAATTTATTGTGAACTATTACATTAATAAGCCATCATATAAATGAATAAAAATAATCAGGTTAGATGTTTTTATTAAATATACAAAATTAAGTAATGTTCGTAACTTACAAACATTCAATAATAATTAATTTAAATATGCATATTTAACATATAATTTAAAAGTAATTATACATATTTAATCGTTCATTCAGCATATAAAGTCACTGGAATCATATAGTCACTGGAAGCATATGGCCTTGCTTTGCAATTAAAGTGCAGAAATGCAGCAATATGCAAGTGGTATATGCTTGAATATGTTAACAATATGCTTGATTTTTTTCAAGTGTAAAACGAATTTATAAATACTATGTGAATCTAATTCAGGCGTAAATTTTCTAAATAAATGCACACAAATTTTACTAATTGTGCTGATAAATATCCTCCTTTCCTTCAAAGGTTGAAAACAAACAATAAATTTAAAAAATCCCTTTTAAAGCATATATATATATTCAAAAAGAAAAGAAAGAAATGTCACTTTCTACACGTGCCCTATTATCAAAAAGAGCAGTGAATTTCCTTTCCACATTATTTCGCGGGCGCCATTACCCATTTCGCACCCGTAGAACGCACTGCGTATATCCCACCCAATAAAGAGACCCATTTCGTGGTGACCAGCGGCATCGGAAGAAAGGAGAAAAAAAGAGGCAATTGTTTCTGATGGCGACACTGGAATGCCTGCTCTCTGTGGCATCGTCGACAGATGGAGATGGGAGTGTTTCCCTTTCTAAGCATTGGATTATTTTGGAGAGGGTCATTGTGCTCGACATTCATTTAGATTTATTTTGCTGTGTTGCAAAAACAAAGTAGGTTTCTTACATCTTCATCAAAAGAGTATCAAAATCACGCCTCGGTTACAATGTTATTTTAGTACGATGTTTATTTAGGTTTTGTGTAGTTTTCTAGTATATATTTATAGAATTCCCACTTTTAACTTTTCTGACTTATTTTAACTAAAGTTAAAGCATTCAATAAAATCTATTTCGAATTTGAGATTTAAAATATCACTGTAGTCCCTGTTTCTAATAATCAAAATTTTTATTAATTTAGTTAAATTGTAAAAATATATTCTATTTTTTTAATTGTTTGAAGTAAAAATATTTGAAGCCATATTAAATTAAATTAAATATTTAATCAGTTGATTAATTTTAATTCTTAGTTAATATTCGTCTGGCGCTTCGTACCACAGGTTAAGTAGCACAGTTAATTCAAGTCGCGACAATACCATGGATGTTTGTAGTGATTCGGAATCCAATTTAAACTTGGTCCCAGTCTAATATGGCTGTAAAGTATTGGGCGAAGGCTGACAGCCCTGTCCCGTAAAACGAAAACATCTCCTGACCAGAAATGTGCCAGTAGGCAGACGACCTTTGTCACCATGGCGCTGTTGTGCCACTGATGATGATAATGATGCATTAATTTAATACATTAATTAATATTCGAACTTTCCTTCTTTTTGACTGTATCTTGGAAGGCAGCTTTGTAATTAATTGTACGCTATTGCAATTAATAAGACATCATATAAATCAATTAAAATAACCAATGGGAGCTGTTTTTAGTAAATATACAGAATAAAGTAATTATCGCAATTTACCAATATTCAATAATAGGTAATTTAAATATGCATATTTAAACATATAATTTAAAAGTAATCATACATATTTAATAGTTCGTTTAGTATTTTAAAATCATTGGACTCCAATGCTTGGTTTCATTGTTTTGTAATTCAAAAGTAGATTGACAGCAATATGCAAATGTATATGCTTAAATATGCAAGCAGTATGCTTGATTTTTTTTAACGAGTAAAATGAATTTATAAATTCAATACAGCGTTAATTATTCTAAATAAATGCACACAGATTTTGCTAATTGTTTTTATACATATCCTCCTTTCCACCACAAGTTGAAAACAAAAACAGCAAAGTAAAAAAAAATCCCCCTTTAAAACGTATATATTCAAAAAGAAAAGAACGAAATTTTACTTCCTCTACTTGCCCCATTATCCAAAAAGGGCAGGGAATTTCCTATCCACATTATTTCGCGGACGGCATTACCCATTTCGCACCCGTAGAACGCACTGCCTAAATCCCACCCAATAAAGGGAACCATTTTGGGGTGACCAGGGGCATCGGAAGGAAGGAGAAAAAAATAGGCAATTGCTTCTTATGGCAACACTGCAATGTCCGCTCTCTGTGGCATCGTCGACAGATGGAGATGGGAGTGTTTCTTTTTCTGGGCATTGGATTATTTTGGTGAGGGTAATTGTGCTCGACGCTCATTTAGATTTATTTTGCTTTGTACCAAAAACAAAGTAGGTTTTTTACATCTTCATCAAAAGAGTATCAAAAGCATGCTTTGAATGCATTGTTATTTTAGGACTATGTTTATTTAGGTTTTGTGTGTTTTTATAGAATATATTCATAGAATTCCCACTTTTAAATTTTTTGCTTTATTCAACTTAAGTTAAAATATTCAATAAAATTTATTCGAGATTTAAACTATCTCTGTAGTTCCTTATTTCTAAAAATCAAAATATTTAATAATGTAGTTAAATTGTAAATATGCCTTGTTATTTTTTTGTTTTATAAGTAAAAATATTTGTGTAAGATATATTAAATGAAATAAAATTTATGATCAGTGGATTAATTTTAATACATTAATTAATATTCGACTTCCCCCTTTTGGATTATAGGTTGGAAGGCAGCTTTGTAATTTATTGTTCACTATAGCATTTAACAAAATATCATATGACTCAATAAAAATATCCAGGTTAAATGTTTTTATTAAATTTACTGAAGAAAGAAATTTTTGAAACTTATCAACATTCAGTAAACAAATTTAAATAAACCCGACTCGTGGTTCAGTGGCAACGCAAGCCTCTTGTGTGCATTAGGATGGAGTTTCAATCCGCTGGCAGCTTTGTGGTAGATGCTGTTTCAAAAAGCGAGGAGACTCGAGGACGTTTGTGATGTTTAACATCTTGTCTCGTTAACCGAACTATCTGGTTTGAGGTTTCCGAGTTTTCTCCCGTACGTTAAGCAAATGAAGGGTAGTTTTAAGTCCTCCCAGAAGGCACTGCGCTCCTTCTTCGGTGTCACGGAGCCAAGTCAGACTTCTACCTACTTCATAATATACTTACTCTTGAAGAATTTAACAAAGTTGGTTACTGGGTTTTTCACTAAATGTTATAATGTTCAATTCAATGGAAGCATATAAGTTGTCCGCATATGAAGACATTGGAAGCATATAAATCCCTTCCTCTGCAATTAAAAAGTAGATTAATAGAAATACACAAATCGTATATGCTTGAAAATGCTAATAATATGCTTGATTTTTTTTCAGATATAAATTGAATTTATGCAGACAATATCAATCCAATGTAGCGTTGGTTCTATTCTATAAATGAACACAGATTTTGCTATTTGGGCGGATACATATGCTCCTTTCCATCATAAGTTAAAAACAAACAGAAAATTTAAAGAAAAATATTATATAAAACACATATATTCAAAAAAGAAAAGAACGTAATGTTACTTCACATATGAGCCCCATTATCAAAGAAAGGCAGTGTATTTCCTTTCCACATTATTTCGCGGACGGCATTACCCACTTCGCACCCGTAGAACGCACTACGTAAATCCCACCCAATAAAGAGACCCATTTTGGGGTGACCAGTGGCATCGGAAGAAAGGAGAAAAAAAGAGGCAATTGTTTCTTATGGCAACACTGGAATGTCCGCTCTCTGTGGCATCGTCGACAGATGGAGATGGGAGTGTTTTGTTTTCTGGGCGTTGGGTTATTTTAGAGAGGGTCATTGTGCTCGACATTCATTTAGATTTATTTTGCTTTGTTGCAAAAACAAAGTAGGTTTCTTATATCTTCATCAAAAGAGTAACAAAATCATGTCTTGGTTGCATTGTTATTTTATGACTATTTTTTATTTAGGTTTTGTGTATTTTTATGATATATGTTTATAGGGTTCCGATTTTTAACTTTTCTGACATTTTAACTAAAGTTAAAAAATTTAATAATATTTATTTCGAAATCGAGATTTAAAATATCTCCGTATTTTTTTATTTCTAAAAATCAAAACTTTTAATAAGTTACTTTAATTGTAAGAAGTCATTTATTTTTTTAATTGTTAAATAAAAGTATTTGCGTAAGCTATATTAATTAAAATAAATTTAAAATTTAAATTATTAGAAACTGAAGTTGTATTACTGCAATTAAATTAATTTTTCTCCTTTCACGCCACTTTGCTTAAATCCTCCGTCGACATGGCAGTTTAATCGAAGTACGAGTGCTTAATGTAAAATAAAAATTTAATTTTCTGCTTATATTTAGCTGCAAGTTATTTGTATTCCTTTATGATATATTTTATTTTTATTTATTTGTGGATTCAACATTCTATATTAGACACCATGATATTTTAACTAGATAACAACTTCTCACTCTTCGCATATATTAAAGTTACACTCATCTCCACATAACAATGGAGATGATGGTTATGACAATATATTACTCGCGTAATTTCTCCACCAATTAAAAATTAACTATCAAACCTATAGTACATCTGTAGATACAGCAGTTATATTATATACATCTGTAGATACGACATTCTACACTAAGAACCACGGTATTCGCCCTTGATAACAACTTTTAACTATTCACATTCATTAAAGTCACACTCATCTCCACATAGCAACAAACGAATTACTACAACAGATTACTCGCGTAACTTTTCAATCAAAAATATAGTACACCTGTAGATACAGCATATAGAGTGTACACATCTGTAGATACGACATTCTACACTAAGCACCACGATATTCCCACTTGATAACAACTTTTAATTGTTCACATGCATTTAAATTATACTCATTTCCACATTACAGTTAACACATTATTACAACAGATTACTCGCGTAATTTTTCAATCAATAAAAAAATATCTCTCAAAAATATAGTACATCTGTAAATACAGCAGATATAGTATATACATCTGCAGATGCCAATGCAGTCTTTGTATTTTTTAAAACTGTACATCCAGGTGCCATAATCTCCACTGTAAAGCAACATGTCTGTATATAATGGTCAACATGTGATTCATTGGACCAAGTATTTTTCTTAAAGTCTTGTTGAATCCAGCTACTATGATCGTTGGCCCACTGCATATGTTTTTGCCTAGGACATGCAGTAAAAAGTGAGACTTAATCGGAATGGCAGTAATGCAGAACTCATACACCAATTATTATGTAGCACTACGTACTAAAACATTGTTTAAGACATATTGTTTTGTTGTTTTAGACATTCCACACAAGGCACTACGGTATCCCCACTTTATAACAGCATTTAACTGTTCACATACATTAAACTTCCACTCATAACAATCAACAAATTATTACAATAGATTACTCGCGTTTATTTATCTATCAATTAAAAATACCTATCAAAAATATTCTTATCAAAAGCATTCTTATCAAAAATATTCCTATCGGAGCCTCTACGCATTATTTACAAGCTACTAATATAATTAGTCAGAAAATTATTTAGTTTAAACGAGAAAAATTGTTAACACATTTAGGTTATTAATTTTAGCGAGATAATTACGCAGATAGTGCGTGTCTTAAAGGACTGTAGCGTGTCTGAAATTTTCCAAAGTTAGGTTAATGAAGCTGGTAAATTTATTTCTTTATAAAAAATGGAGGTATTTTTTCTTATATAATTTTAGTTTCAACGCACAAACATGATGAAAGATTGTACGTCACTAAAGACTTAGTCATTTAATATTACTAAAGCTTGGGATGATTAAATAGCTAAAGGACTGACGAAACACAGAGATTAACACAGTAATCATTTTTTTTAAACTTAAATATAAATAAAAATTTACAATATTTTATATTAAAACAATGCCTTAATAAGATTATTTAAAAATTCTTCAAAAAAATAAGTTAAGTTTTATCATATTAAATTAAATGATAAAATACTTTTTTTAAAAGTTAATTAACGTCCTGTATTTAAAAAAATATATATCTTATTATAACTATAAATTTAAAAAATAAATAAATAAATATATTTCCAATTTTGTTTTTTTCTGAGTTACTAATATATTGTTACTGAGTTTCTAGTATAAATCATCTATACTTATCTTATTGTTAAATTATTAAGAGGGAAAGTAATTAATTGTTTCTTTTCAATTGTAATTCAATTTTTCCTGTAATTTAATTGTTAATTCAGTTTTTCTAGTAATTCAATTGTTTTTTCAGAAATAATTAGTAAAATAAACTGTTATAAGCAACTTTCGTAATGTATATAATTCAGCATTTGTAATTAAGAAATGAAGATGCAATTTCAGATAAGAAATTAACAATAGTTTAATAGAAATAGAAAAAAATGTATCGCTTGATATCACATTATTTTATTTAGCCTGTATTAGAAATTTTAAAGCGAAATAAATTGAATACATATTTAAAAAGAATACTTAAGTGTTAAATTTAAATTAATGAATAATATTGTGTAAAAAAACCCCATTAGATTGAATTAATTTTTTTGGTCTTCTTTCTACAAGTATTTCAGAACATTTTAAATAAAAGTTATATAATTTGAAAGTTCCTGATCTCTAATTGCCACATAAAATATAATCGATGAAATGACTTGCATAAAATATCAAGCAAAAAAAGATAAATTTGTATTAAAAATAAATTTATGGCTTTTAATTCTAATTTATACATTAACAACTTAATTCTTTTAACTGTTGTTAATTAAGTTCTTAATTAAATTAAATGTTTTCATTCACTGCAAGCTTCGTAAAATATTTAACCTTTAAATATATAAACTTTATAATGAATAAATAAATGAAAGCCTAATGAACAGAAATTATTTTGTTAAAAGTCGAAATAAAAAAAATTCCTAAAAACATTTTTAATAATTGAAACTTAGTAAAAAACCAATTTAAACTTAGTAACTTTTTAGATTAACATAAACTTGTGCTATTTTCTACTCAATTTTAATTCGAAACTTAATTAATACTGAGAAATTTGCACGACTTTTTCTATTTCAAATATAATTTAAAATTGAAAAAAATAACAGCTTAATACCACAGAACCAATTAATTGCTTAAAATCCCAAGCAAAAGGACTAACTTCTATTATGAATTTACAACTTCATGGTCATTCATTATTACAGTGAATTTACAGATTCTTGCCAATTTCTGCCATGAATTCAATACATTTTAATGAAAAATTTACATGAGTTTCTTTTATCTTTAATTAATATAAAATTGCAAATGCAGCAAACTTAATATAGTAAAGTAAATTTAGTTTCTTAATATCTCAAACAAAAAAAAAAATAAATAAACATCAACAATGAATTCAATCACTGCTATCATAAATTAATAAATTCATCATCATTTATTGTTTTCATGAATTTGCAAATTCATGTTAATTTGTACCATTTGTATTTTTTTCAATCTATCTTAATGAGAAATTTATGCTATTTTTCTTTTATTGTAATATAAAATAGCAAAAGCAACAATAAAATAGGAATACTATGAATTTATGTACTAAATACTATTAGAGTACTATGAATTGTACCATGAATTTCACAGACTAATGTTAATTTCTATGATGAATTCAATATTCCCTTTTGATAAATTTAGACAATTTTTTTATCTTGAATTTAATATAAAGTTTGAAAAACAACAATACAATAGAGTAATTTTAAGTACTTAAAATCTCAAACAAAAAAAAAGGCATCCTTCTACCATAAATGTATAAATTCATGGTCATTTACTAATAACATGAATTTACAAACTCTTGTAAATTTCTAATATTAATTTAATATCTCCCTTTCAGAAATTTAGATGATTTTTTGATCTTGAATTTAATACAAAGTTGAAAAACAAAAATGCTATAGAGTAACTTTAAGAGCTTAAAATCACAAACAAACAAATAAAAAAGATTTGCTTCTACCATAAATTTAAAATTTCTCTACTACCATGAATTGAAAAACTCATGTTAATATCTATTATGAATTAATTTAATTTCACCGTTTAAGAAATTTAGGCGATTTTTTGGATTATTAATTTAATATCAAATTGGAAAAACAACATTACTATTGAGTAACTTTAAGTGCTTAAAATTTCAACCAAAAAATAATAAAAAAGATATACTTCTACCATAAATTTAAAAATTCATCACCAGTCGCTACTACCATGAATTTAAAAATTCATGTTAATTTGATGAATTCAATATCTCCTTTTGAAAAATTTAAGCATTTATTTTTATCTTGTGTTTAATATAAAGATGGAAAAACAACAATACAATAGAGTAACTTAAAATACCGTTATATATATATATATATATATATTTCTACCATAAATTTTCAAATTCATAAATTTTCAAATTCATAAATTTACAAATTCATATAAATTTCTAGTAGAAATTCAATATCTCCTTTTGAGAAATTTAGACGAATTGTTTATCTTGAATTTAATTTATAATTAAAAACAACTATACAATAAAGTAAATTGAAGTGTTTAAAATCTCAAACAAATTTAAATTCTTCTAAACTATTGCATAATTCTACCATACATTTACAAATTCATGGTTGTTCACTACTACCATGAATTTACAATTTGTTTTTAATCTCTAGTATGAATTCAATACCGCCATTTGAGAAATTTAGACGATTTTTTTTTTATCTTGCATTTAATATAAAGTTGGAAAAACAACAGTACAATGGAACAAATTTAATTGCTTGAAATTACAAACAAAGAAGATAGATTTCTAACATAAATTCAATTTTTGCTTCTAATTCTTTTGGTGTACATCATCCTTAATATCAAAAATTATACTATATATCTTAACGATAAAATGAAAATAAATTTTCATATTTTAAGGAATTAAAATGAAATATTTCTTCATCACTCGACTGAGACCAACCTAATAACTTGGAAAATCATTTCCGCCGATGGGGATTTGGGGAAGTGTTTGCCCACGTTCAGTCAGAGCAGCTTTGGCCGTTGAACTCAGTTTTGACTTCATAACAACTCTTATAAGGATTAATTAATTTCTGGTTGTAAAATATTCAGCTCGCATCTATTACTTGCGAGATCTTAGCATGTGTGGGCGAAATTATGAATGATCTCCTCCGAACTGCCGATGGATTTCAGAAGGATGCTTCATCCCTTCCGACAGAGTTCAACTCAGCGAACCAATCTGTGCAGTTCAACAGAGACTTACAGACTTGAGATGTTGAGTGATTATGGGATAATGATGCAAGATATAATTTCGGCATCCATTAGGGGAAAAGTTAAGATTATATGTGTGAATATACAAAAAAATTCCTAATGGAGGTTTAGTAGGAATGTGTAATAATAAATAGGAGGACTAATGAAGATTTTTACAGGACATGTATTATGTGCACTGTTCTATCAAAAAACGAATAGGTTTAGTAGTAGTGTTTGTTGTTTCTTATCCCACTCGATATATATCTAGACCAAGGCCACGAACACGTATGGAAGGGTAAAGGCAGCAGATTCTGTTATAATGGAGCACCCTTAGGTAGAAGTCTAACTTGTCTCCGTGAATCTCTGCAGTCACATAAGATCGGGACATACGGCTCAAAATAAATTTCGAACCACTTCAAAGAAACAAGAATGGCCGGGACATAAACCCGTAACCTGTGGCACCGAGAGCTAGAGCGCTAGAGAGCTACAGCGAACATTTATTCCCCAGAGTATCTTTAAGTGTTTAAAAAAAATTCTACCATAAATTTGTAGATTAATTTTCGTTCATTACTACCATGAATTTACAAATTCATTTTAATTTCTAGTATGAATTCAATATCCCCTTTTAAATTTAGATGTTGTTTTCTATTTTGAATTTAATATAAAGTTGAAAAATTAGTTTTACAATAGAGTAAATTTAATTGTTTGAAATTCCAAACAAACATGATAAACTTCTGTCATGAAATCAATCCATGTTTCTAATTATTTTGGTGTACAGCATCTGTTTAAATTTCTGTTTAAAAGATAAAACACAATATATATTCTCATATTTTAAGGAATTAAATGAAATATTTATTCATCTGTCGACTGCGACCAACCTAATAACTTGGAAAATCATTTTCACCGATGGGGATTTGGGAAAGTGTTTGGCCACGTTGAGTCACACCAGCTTTGGCCACTAAGCTTAGTTTGACTTCATAATAACTCTTATAAGGATTAATTAATTTCAGGTTGCAGAATATTCAGCTCGCATCTATCACTTGCGAGATCTTAGCATGTGTGGGCGAAATTATGAATGATCCCCCAGAACTGCCGATGGATTTCAGAATGATGCTTCATCCCCCGGCAGAGTTCAACTTAGTGAACCAATCTGTGCAGTTCAAAGGAGACTTATACAAACTTGGAATGTTGAGTGATTATGGGATAATAATGCAAGATATAATTTCGGCATCCATTATAAGGCAAAGGTTTGGTTTATGAATCGTAATATTAAAAAAATCCATAATCGAGGTTTAGTAGCAGTGTGTAATAGAACGTAATAATGACAATTATACATTGCCACTAAACCTAGATTAGGGATTTCTTTTTGTACATAGGAGTACAAAGTTTAGTCAGTTTTGTGTTTTGTCAGCTGTGTTTCTCAGCTGTGTTTTGTCAGCTGTGTTTGCCAGCTGCATTAGAAAAAAAAGGATGAGAATTGACGATTTTTACTGCAGACGTGTTATGTGTACTGTTCTACTTAAAAACAAGTAATATAAAAAAAATTTTGAAGTCAATTGCTACCTTTTTTCCCTATATTACAGAAAGTCCTTTATAAATAAAGTAGAAATTTTAATCTTACATCTGGCGTCATCTATTGGTAGATATAAGCAACTTAAATCTAAAAAAAACCTAAAATTAATTAATTAAATTTAATGAATGAACTAATATTTGAAAAAAAACTGTATTAACTACAAGTGTCATTTACTACAAGTTGTATGTTTAGATTTCAACATGAATTTCTGAATAAAAAGTATTTTATTAACGATTGAAAATTTGAACAAGATATATATAGGGAGAGAGTCAACTAATAGCAGGAATTGAAAAAACGAGGAGATTTTGTAGCAGTTACGAAACTCTGTCAAATGGTATGCT
This sequence comes from Caerostris darwini, assembly GCA_021605075.1. Lineage (NCBI taxonomy): Eukaryota > Metazoa > Arthropoda > Arachnida > Araneae > Araneidae > Caerostris > Caerostris darwini. The sequence goes on along the minus strand of BPLQ01007986.1, from coordinate 332,587 downwards.
GGATTCACCCCGAAGACGAAAAGCAGCAGAATTCCAGACAATCGAAGCATATTTTCCCACCTGATATTTTCATTCAACTTAAATTTCATTAAACGTGCTGGAAACATGGCTACCAATCCAATAGGAAATCTGAATTTGTATTACGGGGTACGACATTCATAGAATTTTGACTTTGTTATATACACTTTGTCTGCAATAAAAATGAACAAATGATGGTTCTTACTTGTGATGTGTTATCTGTACTGCTCTATTTTAAATATACCATTACGTATAGTAGACAGTAGCGTACTAGCAAGTAGTTATTGTGAAAGACAGTCAAACTTCCTAGTAACGATAATGAAAGCTGTCAAAGTTTCCTAGTTTCTGTTAAGATGGACTCACACGGAGACGAAATTGGTTGTGATGGAGCACCCTTAGGTAAGAGTCTAACTTAGCATAGTGACGCTCTCTACAGTCATATAATATCAGGACTACTTCTTAAAGTGGATTCAGAACCACTTCAAACATCCAAGTATAGCTCTTGAAATATGAATCCAAAACTAATAGGAAACCTGGATTTCTACTTCAGGTTTCTAGAACCATAAAAATGTGACTATCATTGAATTTTGACTTACCATTAAATTTTATCATAGAATTTTGACTAGGTTACATAAACATTGTTTGCAATAACAGAGGGCAAGTGAAGATTCTTACTGTTGATTTGTTATGTGTACTGTTCTATTTAAAAAAAACGAGTAGGTTTAGTAGCAGTTAGGAAAGTCTGTTATAATTCCCTAGTTTCTGTTAAGATGGGCACAAACTGAGACAAAATGAAAAATAATGTCTGACAATCGAAGCATATATTCCAGCCTGATATTTCGATCCAACTTGAAATTCCTCCAACGTGCTTGAAATAGGACTACAAAACCAATGGGAAAGCTCAGTTTGTACTCCAGGATACAAGAATCATAGAATTTCGAATTAAATCCCCGTTCCTAATTATTTTGGGGTACAGAATCTGTTTAAATTTCTTAATATAAAAACTTATACTACAAGCCGTGAAAATAAAAATAAAATATATTTTCATATTTTAAGGAATAAAAATGAAATATTTATTCATCTCTCGACTGAGACAAACCTAATAACTTGGAAAATCATTTTCGCCGATGGTGATTTGGCGAAGTGTTTGCCCATGTTGAGTAGCAGCAGCTTTGGCCGCTGAGCTTAGTTTTGACATCATAATAACACTTATAAGGATAAATTAATTTCTGGTTGCGGAATATTCAGCTAGAATCTATCACTTGCGAGATCTTAGCACGCGTCGGCGAAATTACATAGAAGGATAAAGATAACTATCTAAGTATTTTCCAGCTGCATTAGGAAAAAGAATACAGAAGGACAAATGATGATTTTCACTGGAGATGTGTTATGATTATTTTTCTTTTCAAAAATGAATAGGTTTAGTAGTAGTATTTGTTGTTTCTTATCCCATTTGGTAGATATCTAGACCAAGCCCAAGAACCAGTATGGACTCATGCTTGTAGGGAAAAGGTGAGAGCTTCTGTTGTATTGGAGCACCTTTAAGTAGAAGTCGAACTAGACTCCGTTACCCTCTACAGTCCTATGAGACAGGGACCTACTTCTTAAAGTGGATACGCAACCGCTACAAACAGCTTTGGCACAACAGGCATTGAATCCATAACCTGTGACACCGAGCGCTAGAGCACTAGTCACTGGGCCATCAGGCCCTAGTATATCTTTAAGCATTTGAAAAAAAAACTATTACCATAAAATTACAAATTCATGTTCATTCACTAATAATAGGAATTTACAAATTCATGTTAATTTATAGTAAACATTCAATGTCTCCTTTTGATAAATGTAGTCGAATTTTTCATCTTGAGTTTAATATAGAGTTGGAAAAACAACGGTACAATAGAGTAAAGTTAATTGCTTGGAATTCTAAGCAAAGAGCATAAACGTCTACCATGAATTCAATCCCTACTTTTGGTATACAGCATTTGTTTAAATTTAGTAATATCAAAAACTATATCACATGCAGTGAAGATCAAACAAAATATAGTTTCATATTTTAAGGAATTAAAATAAAATATTTATTCCTCTCTCGACTGAAACCATCCTAATAACTTTGAAAGTCATTTTCGAGGATGTGGATTTGGGGAAGTGTTTGGCCGTGTTGAGTAGCAGCAGCTTTGGCCGCTAAGCTTAGTTTTGACTTCATAACAACTCTTATAGGGATTAATTAACTTCTGGTTGCAGAATATTTAGATCGCATCTATCACTTGCGAGATCTTAGCATGTGTGGGCGAAATTATGAAGGATCTCCTTCGAACGGCCGATGGATTTCAGAAACATGCTTCATCCTCGACAGAGTTCAACTTAGCGAACCAATCTGTGCAGTTCAAGAAAGACTTACAGACTTGAGATGTTGAGTGATTATGGGATAATGATGCGAGATATAATTTCGGCATCCATTATAAAGGAAAAGTTTTGATTATGTATGCTAATATACAAAAAAAATCTCTAATCCAGGTTTAGTAGCAATAGTGCATAAGAGGTCAAATGGCGATTTTTACTGGAGATGTGTTATGTGCACTGTTCTATTAAAAAACGAATAGGCTTAGTAGGAGTGTTTGTTGTTTCTTATCCAACTGAGTAGCTACTGAGACCAAGCCCAAGGATCCTTTCGGCTTCTACTGTCATAGAGCAACCTTAAGTAGAAATCTAACTTGGTTTCGGGACGCTCTATTGTCATATAACACCGGGAACTACTACTTAAAGTGGATTCGGAACCACTACAAAAATCATTAGCACCACCGGGATTCGAGCCCGAAATGTGTGGCAACGAGCACTAATCATTCGGCCATCAGGTCCCAGAGTATCTTTAAGTTTTTAAAAAGACTTCTAACATAAATTTACAAATGCATTGCCAATTAGTACTACCATCAATCTACAAATTTCTTTTAATTCCTAGTATGATTTCCAAGTATTCCTAGTTTATTTTTTTATCTTGAATTTATTATAAATTTAAAAAAAACGACAATACAATAAAGTAAATTTAATTGCTTGAAATTCTAAATAAAGATCATAAACTTCTACCATGAATTCAAGTCGCTGCTTCTAATTCTTTTGGTGTACATCATCTATTTAAATGTTTTAATATCAAGAACTCAACCACATGTAGTGAAAATAAAAGGAAAATATATTTCATATTTTAAGGAATTAAAATGGAATATTTATTCATCTCTCGACTGAGACCAACCTAATAACTTGGAAAATCATTTTCGCCGATGGGGATTTGGGGAAGTGTTTGCCCATGTTGAAGTCGCTGAGCTTAGTTTTGACTTCATAATAACTCTTATAAGGATTAATTAATTTCTGGTTGTGGAATATTGAGCTCGCATCTATCACTTGCGAGATCTTAGCATGTCTTGGCGAAATTATGAATGATCCCTCCGAACTGCCGATGGATTTTAGAATGATGCTTCATCCCCCGACAGAGTTCAACTTAGTGAACCAATCCATGCAGTTCAAGACAGAGACAGAGACTTGAGATGTTGAGTGATTATGTGATAATGATGCAAGATTAAATTTCGGCATTCCTTATGGGAAAAGTTTAGATTATGTGTGTGAATATACAAAAATAAAAAATGTTTAATCGAGGTTTAGTAGCAATTTGTTGTAGTACGTAATAGGGCAATTACACATTGTTACTAAACTTCGATTAGGTTTTTTTTTGGTACATATTAGCACAAAGATAACTGTCTAAGTATTTGCGAGCTGCATTAGAAAAAAAAGGTAGATAAATGATGATTTTTTCCGCATACGAGTTATGTATACTGTTCTACTTAAAAAAAACCGAGTTTGTTTAGTAGCAGTTATGAAAGGATGTCAAATTCTCTAGTTGGTGTTAAAGGTGGACTCAACCCCGAAGACGAAATTAAGAATAATTTCAGACATCGAAACATATTTTCCCACCTGATATTTTTATTCAATTTAAATTTCATCCAACGTGCTACCAACATGGCTACCAATCCAATAGGAATTTGAACCCCGGGATACTAGAATCATAACATTTTGACTATCATAGTATTTTGACTTTGTCACATACAAATTGTCTGCAATAAAAGTGAACAAATGATGATTCTTACTGGTGATGTGTTATGTGTACTGTTCTATTTTAAAAATACCAGTACGTATACTAGTAAGCAGTAGTTGTGAAAGACAGTCAAACTTCCTCGTAACAATTATGAAAACAGTCAACAATCCCTAGTTTCTGTTAAGATGGTATCACACGGAACCGAAATGAAAAACAATTTCTGACAATCGAAGAATATTTCCAGCCTGATGTTTTAATTCATCTTGAAATTCCTCCAACGAGTTTGAAATAGGATTACAAAACCAATGGGAAACCTGAGTTTGTACTCCAGGATACTAGAATCATAGAATTTTGAATTAAATCCCTGTTTCTAATTATTTTGTTGTACATCATCTGTTTAAAATTCTTAATATCAAAAACTACACCACAGCTCGTGAAATTAAAAATAAAATATATTTTCATATTTTAAGGAATTAAAATGAAGTATTTATTCCTCTCTCGACTGAGACTAACTTAATAACTTGGAAAATCATTTTCGCCGATGGGGATTTGGGGAAGTGTTTGCCCATGTTGAAGTCGCTGAGCTTAGTTTTGACTTCATAATAACTCCTATAAGGCTTAATTAATTTCTGGTTGTAGGATATTCTGCTCACATCTATCACTTGCGAGATCTTAGTATGTGTGGGCGAAATTATGAATGATCCCCCAGAACTGCCGATGGATTTTGGAAAGATGTTTCATCCCCCGCGACAGAGTTCGACTTAGCGAATCAATCCGTCGAGTTCAAGAGAGACTTACAGACTTGAGATGTTGAGTGATCATGTGATAATGATGCAAGATATTATTTCGGCATCCATTATAAAGGAAAAGTTTGGATTATGAATTGGAATTCACTAAAATAAAAACACTAATCCAGATTAAGTAGTAATGTGTAATAGTGCATAGATGGACAAATGACGCTTTTTACTGGAAATTTACTATATGTACTGTTCTAATAAAAGAAAACGAATAGGTTTAGTAGTGGTGTTTGTTGTTTCTTATCCCACTTGGTGGATATTTAGACCAAACCCACGAATCCTTATGGACTCATGGTTGAAGGAAAAAGGCGACCACTTCTGTTGTGATGGAGCACCCTTAGGCAAAAGTCTAACTTGGCATCGTGGCGCTCTCTACAGTCATAATATCGGGGCATACGGTTTAAAGCAGAATTCGAACCAATTCAAACATCCAAGCATCGCCGGGACTCAAACCCGTAACCTGTGGCACCGAGCTCCAGTCACTCGTCCATCAGTCCCCAGAGCATATTTAAGTATTAATTTTAACGTTAACTTCTACTTTAAATTAACAAATTCATGGTTATTCACTACTAACATGAATTTACAATTTGTTAATTTCTATGATGAATTCAATATTTCCTTTTGAGAATTTTAAACGATTTTTTGATCTTGAATTTAATACAAGGTTGGGAAAACAGAAGTACATTAAAGTCAGTTTAATTGCTTGAAATTCCCAACAAAGAGGATAAACTTGTACCATAAATTTACAAATTCATGGTCATTCACTACTAACAATGAATTAAAATCATGTTTATTTCTATGATGAATTCAACATCTCCATTTGAGAAATATAGATGATTTTTTGATCTGAAATTTAATATAAAGTTGGAAAAACAATATTACGATAGAGTAACTTTTAAGTGCTTAAAATTACAATAGCACATTTTTAAAATAATACTTCTATTGTAGATTTAGCCATTTAATTCATAGTCATTAACTACTACCAGGAATTTGAAAATTCATGTTCATGTTGATGTCTATTATGAAATCAATATTTACTTTTGATAAATTTAGACGATTCTTTTACCTTGAATTTAATACAAAGTATAAAAAGCAATAGTACAATAGAATAAATGTAACTGCCTGAAATTCCGCATAAAGAGGATATACTTCTACCATGAATTCAATCCCTACTTCCAATTCATTTGGTGTACAGCATCTGTTTAATTTTCTTAATATCAAAAACTATACCACATGAAGTGAAGATAAAATAAAATAAATTTTCATTTTTTAAGGAATTAAAATGGAATATTTATTCATCTCTCGACTCAGACCAACCTAATAACTTGGAAAATCATTTTCGCCGATGGGGATTTGGAGAAGTGTTTGCCCATGTTGAGTCGCAGCAGCTTTGCCCGCTAAGCTTAGTTTTGACTTCAAAATAACTCTTAGAGGGATTAATTAATTTCTGGTTTTAGAATATTCAGCTCGCATCTATCACTTGCGAGATCTTAGCATGTGTCGGCGAAATTATGAAGGATCCCCCCGACAGATTTCATCTTGGAGAACCAATCTGTGCAGTTCAAGAGAGACTTACAGACTTGACATGTTAAGGGATTATGGGATATTGATGATATAATTTTGGCATCCATTGTAGGGGAAAAGTTTGGATTAGAAATGTGAATATACAAATAAAAAATCCCTAATCAAGGTTTAATAGTAATGTGTATTATTGAATAGGAGGACAAATAACGATTTTTACTGGAGATGCGTTATGTGCACTTTTCTATTAAAAAAACGAATTAGTTTAGCAGTAGTATTTGTTGTTTCTTATTCCACTCGGTAGACATCTAGACTATTCCCACGGGCCCATGTGGACACATGGCGGAAAAGGCAGCAGCTTCTGTTGTAATGGAGCAAGCACCCTTACGTAGAAGTCTGACTTGGCTCCGTGACGCTCTGCGGTCATATGAAACAGGGTCCTAGGGCTTAAAGTGGTTTCCGAACGACTTCAAATATCCAAGCATCGCTGGAACTCTAACCCGAAATCCGGCCTGGCACCGAGGTCCAGAGTGCTAGACACTCAGCCGTTCAAGCCCAATACTAGTAATAGTTCAATTCAGTAGTTATGAAAGGCTGTCAAATTCCCTAGTTGCTTTCAAAGTGGATTAATCCTGGAGAGGGAAAGAGGTTTAGCTAGAAAAATTACGATTCAGTAGGTGTAGCTAGAAAAACGAGTAGGCCAGAGGGAAAAACGGCTAGAAAAACTAGTAGGTTTAGCTACGAAAGTCTGTCAATTTTCCTAGTTAATGTTACGATGGATTCACACCGTAGACGAAAAGAAGCAGAATTTCAGACAATCGAAGCATATTTCCCCACCTGATATTTTCATTCAACTCAAATTTCATCCAACTTGCTGGAAACGTGGCTAGCAATCCAATAGGAAATCTGAATTTGTACTTCGGGGTACTAGAATCATAAAATTTGACTATCATAGAATTTTGACTTTGTTAAATGCACATTGTCTGCAATAAAAGTGAACAAATGATTATTCTTACTGGTGATATGTTATGTGTACTGTTCTATTTTAAAAATGCCAGTAAGAATAGCAGATAGTAGTATACTAGTAAGTTATAGTTGTGAAAGACAATCAAACTTCCTAGTAATGATTATGCCAGTTGCCAAAATTCCCTAGTTTCTGTTAAGATGGACTCACTCGGAGACGATATGAAAAAGAATTGCTGACAGTCTGAGCATATTGTATAGCCTGATGCTTCAATGCGACGTGAAATTCTTCCAACGAGTTTGAAATATGACTACAAAACCAATGGGAAGCGTGATTTTGTACTCCAGGATACTAGAATCATAGAAATTTTAATTCAATCACAGTTTCTAATTGTTTTGGGATACAGCATCTGTTTGAATTTCTTAATATCAAACACTACATCACATTCCGTGAAAGTAAAAACAAAATATATTTTCATATTTCAAAATATATTTCATATTCTATTAAAAGGCAATATTTATTCATCTCTCGACTGAGACCAAACTAATAACTTGGAAAATCATTTTCGCCGATGAGGATTTGGGAAAGTGTTTGCCCATGTTAAGTCGCAGCAGCTTTGTCCGCTAAGCTTATAATAACTCTCTTCATAATAACTCTCATAAGAATTAATTAATTTCTGGTTGTGGAATATTGAGCTCGCATCTATCACTTGCGAGATCTTAGCATGAGTGGGCGAAATTATGAAGGATCCCCCCGAACTGCCGATGGATTTCTGAATAATGCTTCATCCCTCGACATAGTCCATCGTAGCAAACCAATCTGAGTAGTTCAAGAGAGACTTACAGACTTAAGATGTTGAGTGATTATGTGATAATGATGCAAGATATATTTTCGGCATCCGTTATAAACGAAAAAGTTTGATTATAAGTGTGAGTATACAAAAAACAATTCTCTAGTCGGTGTTTAGGACCAATGCGCAATACTGCATAGAACGACAAATGACGATTTTTACTGGATATATGTTATGTGTACTGTTCTATTTACAATCCCGAGTGGGTTTAGTAGCAATTGTGAAAGACTGTGAAATTCCCTAGTTGCTGTCAAGGTGGATTCCTCCCGGAGACGAAAGTAAATAGAAATTCAGACATTGGGAACATTTTGTCTCTCATAATGATTCCATTTAACTTAAATTTTATCCAGATTTCTAGAAATATGACTCCCAAACCAATAGGAAACCTGAATTTCTACTCTGAGGGGCAAGAATCATAAAAGTTTAACTTCCAACTTTTAAATTATGAATAGACTTTTGACTTTAGAATTTTGACTTACCATTGAATTTGATCATAGAAGTTTGACTTTACATAAGCATTGTCTGCAATAAGAGAGGAGCAATGAAGATTCTTACTAGTGAGGTGTGGTGTGTACTGTTCAATTTGAAAAAAAAAATCCGAGTACGTTTAGTAGCAATTGCGTAAGGCTGTCAAATTCCTTTAGTTGAGGATAAGGTGGATTCGCACCGGTGACCGGAAAAAGGAAAGTAGGATTTCAGAAAATAGGAGCATATTTCTCAGATTATCAAGTTTTCATTCAACTTGATATTAGTCCGACTCATTGAAAATAGGAAACTCAAAAAACTATTCATCGACTATAAAAGAATTTATTTAAATTTTTAAAACATATGTTAATAAATACAGTGATTATTTATAAATCTTTTATTCAACTATTAAAATATGATAAAAATGTACTATGCCAGCTGGTATTATTTAAATGAAGAGAAAAATTTATTTAAATGCACTTCATTCAATAAAAGCAAAAACAGCACATAAAGCAGAATTAGTTAAAAAAGTTAAATCGCATTAGCGTCAAAATTAGAAACACACCTCTACGAGACAAAGCAATCCCGAAAACCAATCTACCATAATTTTCAGAAGTCCGACGCACCATTCCAAAGAATCATTTAGTTACCACAACGAATTGTTTTCTTTCACCTCATCAATTTGAAATTTCATCGTGAGTAAACGATATCTTTCGCAACATAAAGAGCCATGTTTCATTTTGGATCTGTAAATTAGCCTTTCGGTAATTTTAGGCGCCGAAAAGACCTTATCTTAATCCCATTCTTTCCGCAGCTAAAGCTAATAGGGTGGGACGTTTACGTGACAGATTTTTATATCCCTGCGACGAAGTGTATTTTGAACAATGATTTCGCCCCATCTGTTACACGGGAATTCTTAATAAATGACCATTTGACGCAAAGGGTGCTAGGTATTGCAGCACGAAACGGCATTTGTTTGTAGAAATGCTTTGTGGTATATTTGTTGCATTGCACGAAATAGTTTATTAGCATTGTGTTTCGGTAAATAACGAGTACTGTAAGGATGTTGAATGATTGAGTAAAGTGTTGTTTAAAATGGGATATTAATAAAAATAAATTGATTACAAGGAGATTATGGATTTGTTAAATGATGCAAATTTATTTTTCCATTATTATCAAATGCATTCACTCTAATTGCGATAGATTGGTTTTTTAAGAATTAACTGGTATAAAAAATTGTCAATCAAATGAAATTGAGTATCTAATTAAAAGGCATTTACGGCAAAAAAGATCTTCAATTATTGCATTTGATAAATTATTATATTGATTGTTGATTCTTGATCCTGGACAAGAATTTATTCATTCATCACTGGCCTATAATATATCATTAAGACTTGCAAAATTATAAAGAATCTTCTTGATGTTGCTATTAGATCTAGCTAATCAACAACATTCCGAAATTGTATAGAAGCAACTCGGCTCTAGGAACAGTGATGTGGTGTGGTATAGTAATAGTAGTAGTAATCATATTAGACCGGGAGATACGGATTAAAGTGGATTCTGAACCACTACAAGCATCCGTGATAAGTCAAAGTAGTCGAATCCAAAACCTGTTTCAATGAACGCCAGAGCACTAATCTCTCAGCCATCAGGCGCAAAACGTTTGGTTTGTCGCTCTGCGGTCATCTTGTGCACACGAGGGCTAAACAGACCGGGACCTGCAGTTTAACGTGGATTCCGAACCACTCGTAAACATCCATGCCACCGCCAGAAATCGAACCTGGAGCCTGTGGTACCAAAGACCAGAGCGCTAGCAACTTGGCCACCAGGTCACATCAGGCGCTGAAAGATATATATATATATATATATATTTTTATATATATATATATATATATAAAATTAAATCTACTAGTGTACATTAGAAAAGTATTATTTAAATAAAGATACAAATTTATTTGACTGTTCTACCTTCCATAAAAGCCAAATTAACAGCACATAACGAATTATTTAAAAGAGGTTAAATCGCATTAGCGTCAAAATTAGAAACACACCTCTACGAGACAAAGCAATCCCAAAAACCAATTTGCCCCAACGTTCAGAAGTCCGACGCACCATTTCAGAGAATCATTTGGTTACCGAAACGAATTGTTTTCTTTCACCTCATCAATTTGAAATTTCACCGTGAGTAAACGATATCTTTCGCACACATAAAGAGCCATGTTTCATTTCGGTGTCTAAATCATTAGCCTTTCGGTAATTTCGGGGACCGAAAAGACCTTATCTTAATCCCATTCTTCCCGTAACCAAAGCTAATAGGGTGGGACGTTTACGTGACAGATTTTTATATCCCTGCGACGAAGCGTATTTTGAACAATGATTTCGCCCCATCTGTTACACATGGAATTTTTAATAAATCACCATTTGACGCAAAGGGCATTGCGGCACGAAACGGCATTTATTTGTAGGAACGCTTTGCTGCGTGTTTGTTGAATTGCACGAAATGGTTTATTAACTTTCGTTTTCTGTAAATAACAAGCACTGTAAGCCTTTTGGATTGAAGAAAGATTGAGCAATGCGTTGTTTAAAATAAAATGTTAATAAAATTAATGCTGATTACAAGGCGAATATGGATTTATTAAACGATTTTCGTTGCGACCAATTACATTCCCTCCTTGTGATAATTAATTTTTGTAGAATTAACTGGAATAATAAATTGACAATAAGGAAAACTATCTTGTATATAACATGTCAAGCAAAATAAAGTGAATTTATAACAATAAGGCATTGACTGCAAAAAGATTTTCAGTTATTCCATTTGATAAAAATTAAATTTGATTGTTGATTCTTGATTCAGGGACAATTATTGATAGAGTGACCATTGGAGTAGTACACATCATAAAGGCTTGAATGTTCATCAAGTCTATGATTGGTATGAAATTATTCCTTCTCTTGAATTATTTAAAACTCACCTTTCTTAGTAAATTCATCGTTACCCAGGGGTATCTGCTATATTATTTCCACGTTTCCCAGCATAATAGAGATGGCCTGATGAGCGAGTGGCTAGCGCTGTGATGCTCGGTACAACAGGTTTTGGTTTCAAATAAATGCGTAACCATGGAATTTGGTATTGGTTCGGAATCCACTTTAAGCTGTAGATCCCAGTCTATATGTCCGCAGACCATCACAGTGCCCAATCAGACTTTTCCCTCGCATCATTTCAAAACTGCATAGGAGCAACTCAGCTCTAGTGATCTTATGTGGTGTGGTGTGTTCTAGTAATAGTCATATTAGACAGGTATCTACGGTTTAAAGTGGAGTCCGAACCACTATAAAGATACATGACATCGTCGGGACTCAAAACCGAACTGTTTCAGAGAGCACCAGGGCGCTAATCACTCGACCATCAGGTACTAAAAAATAAATATAAAAGATTAACGTGTGCTGGAATACATTAGTAAAATATTATTTAAAAGAAAAAGAGAAAAATTGTACTTCATTCCATAAAAGCATATAACAGAACATAACGAATTATTTAAAAGAGGTTAAATCGCATTAGCATCAAAATTAAAAACACACCTCTACGAGACAAAACAATCCCAAAAACCAATTTGCTCCAACGTTCAGTAGTCCGACGCACCATTCCAGAGAATCATTTGGTTACCGAAACGAATTGGTTTCTTTCACCTCATCAATTTGAAATTTCACCGCGAGTAAACGAATATCTTTCGCAACATAAAGACCCCATGTTTCATTTCGGTGTCTAAATCATTAACCTTTCGGTAATTTCGGGCACCGAAAAGACCTTATCTTAATCCCATTCTTCCCGCAGCCTAAAGCTGATAGGGTGGGACGTTTACGTGACAGATTTTTATATCCCTGCGACGAAGCGTATTTTGAACAATGATTTCGCCCCATCTGTTACACGGGAATTTTTAATAAATGACCATTTGGCGCAAAGGGTGCTTGGCATTGCGGCACGAAACGGTATTTGTTTATAGGAACGCTTTGCGGGCGTGTTTGTTGAGTTGCACGAAATGGTTTATCAGCGTTCGTTTTTGGTAAATAACAAGTAATTTTGGATACTTTTGGATTGATGAAAGATTGCGAAATGTGTTGTGTAAAATGAGATGTTAATAAAATTACGTTGATTTTAATGAGTATATGGATTTATTAAATGATGTTAAGCTCAGTTAACATTTCCTATAATTGTGATTGATTGATTTTTGAAGAATTAACTGGTGAAATATTTGTCAATCATAAGAAATTGAGTTTTTTTATTTTTGAAGAATTAACTGGTATGATAACTTATCAATCAAAAGAAATTGCGTTTTTAGTTTTTGAGGAGTTAACTGGTGTAACAAATTGCCAATCAAAAGAAACTGAATTTTTGATTTTTGAAGAATTAACTTTTATAATAGCTTGCAATCAAAATAATTTTTTTTTGTGATTTTTGTAGATTTAACTGGTGTGGTAACTTGTCAATCGTAAGAAATTGCGTTTGAGATTTTTGAAGAGTTAACTGGTATAATAATTTTATGTTTTCTTATTATGGAGTAAGGTTGCCAAGCCTACATCCAACGCTCTGCAGCCATATTAGACGGCGACCTACGATTTAAAGAGGATTTCCAGCAACTACAAATATCCAGGGCACAGCCCGGACTTGAATCTGAAACCTGTGGCACAGAGAGAGAGAAGTTAAATATTAAATTTACAAAAACTTAGCAGATAACGGAGAAAAGTACTACTATTACTTTTTTTGTTCGACTACATAATCTTTAAAGATCATTTTATTGAATTTCAAATAATAAAAACTTTGTTAAATTTACTAAAGAAAATTTTTGCTATTTTACTCAAGAAATCGTACACTCCATTTCATATATATGTATTGCTAGTAAATTTAAGAAAACATATTTTTTTTTAAAAAAAAGCTTATATAATTCAATGTGCGATCTTATATAATGACTATTTATTTCCCATATAAATACTTTAGTCAAGATTATTAACGGCAGATCTTTTGAATCAAATTTGGATTTCTCTACTACAAAAATTTAACCAATTAACAATGCAGTTATTAAATATATGCTATACATTAAATTTAGTCCTGTCTTTATTTTCATGATCTTTTGGTTAACAACATGTGATGAATATAAATTGAGTAGATTGCATATTTGACACAAATTTCTTGTTTCTGTCCGGACATCTCATTAACCACCGGAAATGTTAAAAAATCGATGAATACTTGTCCTATATCCATTTATTTAGAAAATGAATTAACAATTCACATTGTAATACTTTGCTTAGTCAAGTCTTCCAATCAATAGTGAATATTTCGACAAGCTTATTTCAGTAAGGAAATTTGAATACATTAATAATTTATATTAACTGTTAACAAGAAACACCACCAGACATTCAATAGTCACCAGATATCTCAATATTGTAACAATTCAATCATTTTTGAGAATTAATTTAAGTGAATAATATTATTAAACATTATATTCATAAAAGCCTATTAATTTAAATAAATGATATTAAACATTTAATTCTAATACAAAATTGAAATCTGCAGATTTATTAAAATTCGAACTGTTTAATTAAATTAGATCGAATGGAAATATAATTAAATAAAATTTAAATATATAAAAAAATTAGATTATTAAATTTCAAAAACCTTACCTGTCAGAAATCTCTGTATCCATTTTCATTTTTCAAAAATATTTTCAATAATTTTATTTTAGAATATTGTAAACTATATTGGAATCATAGCAAGGAAAGGAGAAAAGATTTCAAAGTAATTTCTAAAGTCTTTGTCTAAGGTCAAAAAATTTATTTCTACAGAAAAAATTATGTTTACAAGTGGTCATGGTTCATTCCCAACACACCTCAAAAGATTCAACTCTCAGAGGATGATTTCTGTTCCTGTCTAGAGAAACAATTATGTTTATAAGTGGTCATAATTTATTCCCAACATACCTCAAAAGATTCAACCTCTTAGAAGATGATTTCTATTCCTGTGGAGAAACTGGAGATCAATTCCTCTATGCAACTAACTGTCCTCTTACAAAAACATGGCATCTTAAAATATATCGCAGTCTTTTTAAATTTAGAACTCAAGGAACTCAAGGAAAAATAATCAAATTAATGAACTTTATTGAAGAAAATGGACATTTAATCATCCCAACAAGCCATTACCCCTGAAATACAAATCGAATTCTCTGCATTTTTTTTATCATTCACAACAATAGTATTTCATCATTCACAAAATAAAAGCGTGCCAACGGCCGTACCATGCTGAATATACCGGTTCTCGTTAGATCACCGAAGTCAAGCATCATTGGGCGCGGTCAGTACTTGGGTGGGTGACCACCTGGGAACACCGCGTGCCGTTGGCAAATTTGGGACCTGAATGGCCGAGTGTCTAGCGCTCGGGGCCACAGGTTTCGGGTTCGAATCCCGGCGGTGCCATGGATGTTTGTAGTGGTTTGGAATCCACTTTAAGCCGTAGGTCCCGGTCTCCGATGACTGTAAGAGCGTCACGGAGCAAAAGTCAGGCTTCTACCTACGGGTGCTCCATCACAACAGAAGCTGCTTCCTTGCCCTTCAATCATGAGTCCATATGGGCTCGTGGGCTTGGCCAGCCAAGTGGGATAAGAAACAACAACAAAACAACAACAATAAAATAAAAGCTGTCGTAATATATTGCATCCCATGCCATAATTTTTCACAAGTTTATCACCGTTATTTATTCCTTCTGCATTATTTACTTCTCGTTTAACTTATGATTATGCTAGTCCCATAGTTACATGTTAGTTGATTGGTCCAGGGAGAATTTTTGATTTACTTTCACTGCAGACAAATTCTTCTTGTGCATGAACCATCAAAGCCAAAAATCACCTGGAAGTGATACAGTTTTGACAAGTTCCTTACACATAGTGGACCTAACCATAGTAACTCAACTGTATTGGGAATTTTCAACCATATTTAAAAAACGGATATTGTGCCAGGCGATTGGATGAGAGCTAGAATTGTTTATATCTTTAAAAAGACAAAGACGCCACAAATACTCAAAGCTACAGGCCCATCTCACTTACTAGGAGAAATAATGGCCTGTGACTGACACAAATTTTGCATAATGGTTTCAGTTATAATGTTTTGGCATAATGTTTTCATAATACCAAATCAGCTATAATGTTTTCATAATGCCAAATCAGCCATCAAATTTGCATAATGGTTTCAGCCATAATGTTTTTGCATAATGGTTTTAGCTATAATGTTTTGGTATAATGGTTTTAGCCAAAATCTTTTGTCATAATGTTTTCATAATGCCAAATCACCCATCAAATTTGGCATAATGGTTTCAGCCATAATGTTTTGGCATAATAGTTTTAGCCATAAAGTTTTGGCATAATGTTTTCATAATGCCAAATCAGCCATCAAATTTGGCATAATGGTCAAATTGATAGAGCACATGGCTGTAAATAGATGGAACTGGTTCTTGGAACTTATGATTTATTTAGTAAAGAACAAGCTGGATTTCGCAGAAATACGTCTACTGAGGATGAAGGGACTCATTTGAGCCAATTTATTAAAGATTCCATCGATGAAAAGAAAGTGATGACAATACTCTATATACATTTTAAATCGGATTATAACTCCGTCTGGAAAGAGAAAAATATCCAAAATCTTAAAGAAAGTGAAGTGGAAGGCAACATGTTAAAATGGTTTATTTTGTTCCTGTGCCAGAGAAGTTGTAAAGTTCCCTTCGGGAATTCTAACCTCCAAAAGCTCCAAAGCTCCTACCTCCAGGCGAGGCTATCCCAGGGGTGTAGCTGTTAACTTTTTAATATATATATAAAAGATTTGATTCTGGCCCTGAAGGCTGTCGAAGTCAAATGTCTTCTTTTTGCAGATGATCTGGTTATTTGGACTCAACTTACAAAAAAAAGGAATGTAATAGTCTAAATAGAAAAACGACTAAATAGACCGCTCAAACTTTTATATAAGTGGATCTATGAAAATAACATGTCAGTAAACCTTAAAATACCTGCGGTTCAGACGTTTCCATTGGTACATCAGAATATCCGGCCTAAATGTTTTATAGATATGAGGAATTGCTAAATACAAAAAAAATTTACGAATTGGGAGTTTTATTGGACAGTAAGTTAAGCTGGAAACTTCATATTGACAGTGTGATCAAGAAGGTTAAAAAAAAAGCTTTCATATCCTTAAAAGACTAACTGGTTGTGTTTGGAGATACATCCGAACAACTCTGAAAAACACATATACAGGGACCTGAATGCTCGAGTGGCTAGCGTTCGGTAACACAGGTTTCGGGTTCGAGTCTCGGCGGTGCGATAGATGTTTGTAGTGGTTCGGAATCCAATTTAAATTGTAGGTCCCGCTCTGTTAAGCCCTCGTGTGCTGAAGATGACCTTAGAGCGACAAACCAAACACATATACAACTTTTGTTTGCGTGTTATTTCTTACTGTTGGGAAGCCTTAGAAACTGCTCTAGAGTATTTTATTAAGAAATTGGTGTTGCTGCAAAACCATGCACTCAGGTTGAACGTTGGTGCAGTAAAGACTATTCCCATCGCCTCCATACTGCTTTTGACAAATAATAGACCCATCCAGACAATTATTGAGAAGAAGTCTCTTGTACTGTATGGAAAGATGAATTGTAGTGTCGTTTTTGGACTGCTATGAAAATAAACAGCTAAATAGATAAGCATTACAGTGCTAATCTGAGAAGAAAATTAAAAAAAACATTTTTTTTTTTTTTTTGAAAAAACAACTATAATTGAATGTGGAATGTTATGTAATAAATATGTATATCCTTAAATAAGTATTTTAGTCAAGACTCTCAGCAACTGATCATTTAATTTATCTACAACAAAAATTTAACCAATTACCAATGTAGTTGTTAAATATATGCCATATCATTCATTAAATTTAATTCTATCTTCATTTTTGTTATCTTCTGGTTAACAGCATGTGATGAATATAAATTAAGTCGATTACACATTTCAGATAAATTTCACGTTTCTTTCCAGACATCTCATTAATCACAGGAAATCTGAAAAAAAATCAATGCATTCTCGTCCTATATCCATTTATTTAGAAATTGAATTAACCAGTCACACTGTTATACATTGCTTAGTCTAGTCTTTCAATCAATGGTGAATATTTCAACACGCTTATTTCATTAAGGGCATTTGGATACATTAAAAATTTATTTTAATAATTAACAAGGAAGACTATCAGTTATTTCAGTATTGTAATAATTCAATTCTTTTTGAGAATTAATTTAAATTGAATAATATTATTAAACATTATATTCACAAAAGCCTATTTAATTTAAATGAATGATATGAAACATTGATCCTAATACTAAATAAAAATATGCAATTCTTAATGAAATTCAAATTGTTTAATAAAATTAGATCTAATTGATATACAGGATGATTATAATTAAAGTACGCCTTTTAAAACAGCGGTAAGGCATCAAAAAACTGTTCCAAAGTGTATTAATAGATGGCGCTCTAAGCGAGGGGAAGGGAATTCGTCTGCCAATGTTTTTTTCATTACAACGGATTTGGCAAGAGTTGCACATTAAACCAACTGTAGTGTTCAATGTGCTTGTTTGTTTCAGTTTTTTTTATGAAAAAATGACTTCGAAGTTCATTTAACATTTGTGACACTGTTAGTGGAAAGCCCATCCACATCGGCAGGTCATACCACATCGAATGGGAAAGATCGGTGGAGCTTTTTGGGGAACTTTTTTACATGTCATACCGTTTCCTCACTATTTAAGTATCTTCAGTACAAATTTGAACTCATTGTGAAGAGTGGTTCTTTTTTTTTATGGCATTTGAAAGTGGCACTTTAATTATAATCGCCCCGTACATCAAGTATGGCAAGTACAAACACGTAGATCAAGTTTAAATACATTAAAAATTTAGATTATTAATTGGAAAAAGCCTTAGTTATTTGACATCTCAGTATGCATTTTTATTTATTAAATAATTTAAATAAAAGTCCTTTAAAAGAATGTCATTTCTAATGTCTCAAAAAGACTAAGCAAATTATTTCCAGAGAAAAAATTATGTTTACACGTGATTAGTTTGCATTTCCAAACTACCTCAAAAGATTCAACCGAATCTTGTCCCTTCTCAGAATTTTTTTTTTTTTTTTTTTTACATTCAGCGGCACAGAAATATAATTTTCAAAGTATGGACCACATCGAAAAATCATAAAATTAATGAACTTTATTGAAGAAAATGAACATTTAATCATCTAAATATGCTATTACCCGTGAAATTCAAATTTAAATCACTACACACATTAAATCCCTCACAACAATAGCATTCTATTCTTCATTAAATGAAAGCTGTAAAATAATCTGTCATAAAATGAAAGCTGTTTTTTCACACGTTTATCACCATTGCTTATTCATCCTGCCTTGTATATTGCTCGTTCCACTTATGATAAAGTACATAAGTGAAAAGAGGAGTATACAAGGCAGTCATGGTGTTATAGTTACATTGTTATATGTTAGTTGATTGGCAGATTGGTCCAGGGAGAATTTTTGAATTACCTTCGACGGAAGCGAAATCATTCTTTTGCATGAATAATCAAAACCAAAAACTCCTGGAAATGATAAAATTTATGCCGAGCTCTTTAAACATGTTGGAACTAACGCTAAATCATCTGTATTTGGAATTTTCAACCATATTTGGAAGAAGGGTAATATGAATGGTGATCGTAGGATAGCTACGACTGTTCCTATTTTTAAAAAAGACAACCACAAAAGAAATCACAAAAATTCAAATCTCTAGGCCTCTGTCACTTACTAGCATGATGGCCAAATTGATGGAGCACATGGTTGTAAATAGATTGAACCGGTTCCTTGAAACTCATGATTTACTTAGTAAAGAAGTAGTAAAGACTTAGTAAAGAACAAGCTGGATTTCGTCTACTGGCGATAAGAGGATCATTTGAGACAAGTTGTTAAGGATTCCTACGGTAAAAAGAAATTGATAAAAAAAAGTCTATATAGACATTATATCGGCTTATAACTCCGTCTGGATAGAGAAATTGATCCGAAAGCTTAAAAGAAATTGTAGTGGAAGGATACATGTTAAAATGTTTTATTTCATTCTTGAGTCAGAGAAGTTGTAAAGTTCGCTTTGGGAATTCTACCTCCAAAAGCTCAAAAGCCCCTAGCTCAAGGCGGGACTATCTCAGGGGGCGGCTGTAGCTGTTCTCTTATGTATATATAAAATATTTGATTCTGGCCCCGAAGGCCGTCGCAGAGAAATGTCTTCTTTTTGCAGATGATTTGTTTATTTGGACTCAAGTTACAAAATAGAATGCAGGACTCTAAATAGAAAGGCTGCTAAATAGAGCACTCGAGGTTTTATCCAAGTGGAGTAAGGAAAATAGAATGTATGTAGACCTTATCGCTAGTAGACGTTTAGACGTATTCAATGAAGACGTTATTTGTGAAGCATTAGGTATCCTACCTAAGTTGTTTCACTCATACGTGGAAATGTTAAATACGCATAAATTTACGTAGTTGGGAGTTGTCTTCGAAAATAAGCTAAATTAGAAACTTCATATTCACAGTGTGATCGAGAAGGTAGAAAAATGCATCCCTATCCTTAAACGTCTAGCTTGTTGCCTTTGGAAATGCGCCCAAACAACCCTGGAAAACACATAAAACTTTTGTTTCACCTGTTAGTACTTACTGTTATAAAGTCTTGGTGAGTGTCCTAGAGAACTTGATTAAAAAATTGGAATTACTGCAAAACCAGGCACTCAGGTTGAACGTTAGTGCAGTAAAGACTATTCCCATCGACTCAATGTTGCCTTTGAGAAATAGTAGACCCATCCAAACAATTATTGAGAGGTGTCTTGTACACTATGCAAAATTGAATTGAATTGCCCTTTTGTGACTGCTATGAAAACAAACAGGGGAATAAAAAAAGTAAAAACGCTTTTTGGTAAATTTGTGCAATTAAACTGCAGTGTACAGGGCCACTTACAGACAGAAAAGGAGAAAAAAAGTACAATAAAGCAAATGGTTGGTTCTTAAATTAAACTGCAGTATACAGTGTCACTTACAGAAAGAAAAAAGGCTGAACAAAACAAATTGGTGAGTAAAAAACACAACTGAAAATCTCGTTGTTTCATCCTTTTTATATTATATTTATATTATTCTACATTTATATATATATATATAATACAAAATCATGGGATATATATATATCGTATATATATTATATTATATTATATAGATATATATATATATATATAGTCATAATTCTATATTATTTACATTTTCATGACTTGTCATAACGCCATTTAATTCAGAAGCGTTGATTGCATAAATTTCAGATAGAAACTGATATGTCGAATAAATTTCACTATCCCAGTAATCTTGGAATCATTTCCTGTTCTTCAAACGGAATCGCGAAAAAAACTAAAAGTGACAGGGTAAATTTGTTAAATTAAACTGCAGTATACAGTGTCACTTACAGAAAGAAAACTAGAAATAAAAACACAACAAAGAAAATGGGCGAGTTAGAAAAAAACATCTCGCCGTTTCATATGACATATTTAATTATCGCGAGCTGTGAAGAAATATTTTCCAAGTCCATGCCTGAAAAACTTCCGCACACCATTGCAGGTTTTCCACTCGTAATAAAGAAGGAATGCCAACATCAGCATTTCCAAACTGTTGCGAAGAAAGAGTTTAACAAATGGCGAGAAAGCACCATCAGTTCTTAATACCCAACTGAAATCGTGACTCATCGGATCAGGCCGAAGAACGGTTTTCCATTCATCTAGGGACCAACCGATATGCTATCTTTTGCTTTTAATAACGTGCCCACGAAGTCGCTGCAAGCAGATGTCGTTAAAAAAATAATCAGTAAAGGCACTCGAGTCGGTCTTTGCTGGAATAGCCCAAGAAAGCCAAATTTCTCCGCACAGTTAACTTAAGAAAAGACAAGTCCCTTGTAATTTGTTAAATTTCTGCGGTTATTTGACGCAGTGTTGCTATGTGTGTTATATTCAATTTTTACGGCATTCTTTGAAGAAATCGCCGGTCTCGGTCGTTAAGTGCAGAAGCGGTCGACCACTAATCGCTGTCCATGGTGGGATGTTATGCCTGAAATTTCACTTACTCGGCACACAAATGGGTCTTGAACAGTGGCTCTGGGAATGTTGAATTCCGTAACGATTTCCGATAAATTAATTATATTTATGACCCATGCGTTTATTCCATTTTAACATTCAGATGGTTCAAAGTCAACCTGTTAATTCCCGTCGTGCGGTCATCATCACGTCAAAACCTAAAACTTCATTTGTAATGAATAACTTGAACAGAAAAAAAAGCACAGAAAAGCGAAAGCACTGCGCATTTATACCTGTTCTACGCGATGCTATTGCCATCTGAAAATTTGCATATTTATCCCGTGACTTTTGTCACTTCAGTGCATCTAGAAGCATTTCCTCTGTTCTTATATATAATATATACAATAAAAAAATATATATATATATGTACAGAAATATATAAAATATATATGTATAAAAATACATAATTCTATATTATTTACATTTTCATGACTTGTCATAAAGCCATTTAATTCAGAAGCGACTCTACTTATAACTTTCAGACGAAACTGATACTCGAATAAATTTCACTATACCAGTAATCTTGGAATCATTTCTCTGTTCTTAACAAGCGGAATGATAAAAAAAAACTAAAAACTCTTTTTTGGTAAATTTGTTAAATTAAACTGCAGTATACAGTGTCACTTACAGAAAGAAAACTAGAAATAAAAAACACAACAAAGAAAATGGGCGAGTTAGAAAAAAAAACATCTCGCCGTTTCATATGACATATTTAATTATCGTGAGCTGTGAAGAAATATTTTCTTTTTCTGCTGCTACTTCCGCACCCCGTGCAGGTTTTCCACTCGTAATAAAAAAGGAATTCCAACATCAGCATTTCCAAACTGTTGCGAAGAAAGAGTTTAACAAATGGCGAGAAAGCACGGAAAGTTTAATAATACCCAACGAAATTGCTTCCCATGTTCCAACGGATTGGTAGGAGGCTTCTGGAGTAGGAACTCTGAAGATTATTGGAGGTATTTAATACGAAGAACTGTAGTTATTTGAAGGAACAGCCAAGCGTAGCAGAAAAATCATTAAATAATCATAGCCGAGCAGTTTACTGGGAAGCTAATACATGCAGCTTATTAAAACCAGATGCGAACGAGAAATGGTGGAAAATGAAACGTGATCGAATGTGAAAACAATTCCTAGTTAATTTGGGAGCTATTTATATGTATATATATTCATCTTTTGCTTTTAATAACATAATTGCTGCAAACGTAAGTTAATACTTCAGCAGATTATGTAATTAATAAAAAATAATTCAGTCAATATTGAAAACTGCACGTGACAATTTTTTTGATATCCCGTTTATTTTTCATTCTGGTTTTAATTTTTTTAATTTTATTTATTTAAATGCAGCGGAAATCCGACACTTTACATTTTCGACAACAGTTACATAAATATGCAATTTTAACAAAATTAAAGCCAGCTATTCATAAAATATTAACTTAAGAAGTGGAATAAAGAATAAAAACTCTTTTGGTAAATTTGTTAAATTAAACTGCAGTATACAGTGTCACTTACAGAAAGAAAACTAGAAATAAAAAACACAACAAAGAAAATGGGCGAGTTAGAAAAAAAAACATCTCGCCGTTTCATATGACATATTTAATTATCGCGAGCTGTGAAGAAATATTTTCTTTTTCTGCTGCTACTTCCGCACCCCGTGCAGGTTTTCCACTCGTAATAAAGAAGGAATTCCAACATCAGCATTTCCAAACTGTTGCGAAGAAAGAGTTTAACAAATGGCGAGAAAGCACGGAAAGTTTAATAATACCCAACGAAATTGCTTCCCATGTTCCAACGGATTGGTAGGAGGTTTCTGGAGTAGGAACTCTGAAGATTATTGGAGGTATTTAATACGAAGAACTGTAGTTATTTGAAGGAACAGCCAAGCGTAGCAGAAAAATCATTAAATAATCATAGCCGAGCCGTTTACTGGGAAGTTAATACATGCAGCTTATTAAAACCAGATGCGAACGAGAAATGGTGGAAAATGAAACGTGATCGAATGTGAAAACAATTCCTAGTTAATTTGGGAGCTATTTATATGTATATATATTCATCTTTTGCTTTTAATAACATAATTGCTGCAAACGTAAGTTAATACTTCAGCAGATTATGTAATTAATAAAAAATAATTCAGTCAATATTGAAAACTGCACGTGACAATTTTTTTGATATCCCGTTTATTTTTCATTCTGGTTTGAATTTTTTTTATTTTATTTATTTAAATGCAGCGGAAATCCGACACTTTACATTTTCGACAACAGTTACATAAATATGCAATTTTAACAAAATTAAAGCCAGCTATTCATAAAATATTAACTTAAGAAGTGGAATAAAGAATAAAAACTCTTTTGGTAAATTTGTTAAATTAAACTGCAGTATACAGTGTCACTTACAGAAAGAAAACTAGAAATAAAAAACACAACAAAGAAAATGGGCGAGTTAGAAAAAAAAACATCTCGCCGTTTCATATGACATATTTAATTATCGTGAGCTGTGAAGAAATATTTTCTTTTTCTGCTGCTACTTCCGCACCCCGTGCAGGTTTTCCACTCGTAATAAAGAAGGAATTCCAACATCAGCATTTCCAAACTGTTGCGGAGAAAGAGTTTAACAAATGGCGAGAAAGCACGGAAAGTTTAATAATACCCAACGAAATTGCTTCCCATGTTCCAACGGATTGGTAGGAGGCTTCTGGAGTAGGAACTCTGAAGATTATTGGAGGTATTTAATACGAAGAACTGTAGTTATTTGAAGGAACAGCCAAGCGTAGCAGAAAAATCATTAAATAATCATAGCCGAGCCGTTTACTGGGAAGTTAATACATGCAGCTTATTAAAACCAGATGCGAACGAGAAATGGTGGAAAATGAAACGTGATCGAATGTGAAAACAATTCCTAGTTAATTTGGGAGCTATTTATATGTATATATATTCATCTTTTGCTTTTAATAACATAATTGCTGCAAACGTAAGTTAATACTTCAGCAGATTATGTAATTAATAAAAAATAATTCAGTCAATATTGAAAACTGCACGTGACAATTTTTTTGATATCCCGTTTATTTTTCATTCTGGTTTTAATTTTTTTAATTTTATTTATTTAAATGCAGCGGAAATCCGACACTTTACATTTTCGACAACAGTTACATAAATATGCAATTTTAACAAAATTAAAGCCAGCTATTCATAAAATATTAACTTAAGAAGTGGAATAAAGAATAAAAACTCTTTTGGTAAATTTGTTAAATTAAACTGCAGTATACAGTGTCACTTACAAAAAGAAAAGGAGAAAAAAAACCACAAAAAAACAAATGGGGGAGTAAAAAGACACAAATGAAAATCTCGCCGTTTCATCATTTTATATTACATTTATATTATATGTAATATAAAAATTATCTCAATCTGCACTACTTATGTATTTCAGAAGAAACTGAGACTCAACTAGAATAAATTTCATTAATCTTGGAATATATTTCTCTGTTCTTAACATGTGAAATAAATAAAAACTCTTTTTAGTAAGTGTGTTAAATTAAACTGAAGTATACAGTGTCACTTACAGAAAGAAAAGTAAAGAAAAAAAGCACAACAAAGCAAATGGGTGAGTTAAAAAAACACAAATTATAATCTCGTCGTTTTATTGTATTTATATTACATTATCGATCTATATATCTATATATATTAATTATATTTACGTGATTTAATAAAACTCTATCATAAAACCATTTAATTCACAATTTTCAATACTGATAACTTTCAGATGGAACCGATACTCAACCAGAATAAATTTCACTATTCGAATAATCTTGGAATCATTTAATTTGCTCTTAACAAGTGGAATAAAAAAAAATAAAAACTATTATTTGTAAGTTTGTTAAATTAAACTGCAGTATACATTGTCACTTACAGAGAGAAAAAAAGCACAGAAAAGCAAATGGGTTAGTAAAAAAACACAAATGAAAATCTCGTCATTTCATCATTTTTTATTACATTTATATTATATAAATATTATTTATATTTTGATAATTTAATATAACTCCATCATAAAACCATTTAATTCCAATCTTCACTATTTATAACTGTCAGACGAAACTGATATTCAACTAGATTAAATTTAATCTAGAAGCATTTCCTCTGTTCTTAACAAGTGATATGAAGCATTAACAAGTGCAATAAAACAATAAAAACTCTTTTTGGTAAGTTTGTTAGTTTAAACTGCAGTATACAATGTCACAGAAATCAAATGAATAAAATAAGCATAACAAAGCAAATGGGTGAAAAAAAATACAAATGTAAACTTCACCGTTAAATCATTTTTATATTACATTTATATTATATGTAATATAAAAATTATCACAATCTAAAATACTTAACTATCAGATGAAAGTGATTCTAAAATAGAATAAATTTCACTATTCCATCAATCTATATCATTATTCCACTATTCCACTAATGAATCATTTCTTCAGTTCTTAACAAGTGGAATAAAAAAAAGTAATAACTCTTTTTTGGTAAGTTTGTTAAATTAAACTGCAGTATACAGTGCACTTACAGATAGAAAACTAGAAATAAAAAGCACAACAAAGCACATGGGCGAATGAGAAAAAAATCATCGCGTCGTTTCTTATGACATATTTAATTATTGCGAGCTGTGAAAAAATATTTTCTTTTCCACTGCTACTTCCGCACCCCGTGCAGGGTTTCCACTCGTAATAAAGAAGGAATTTCAACATCAGCATTTCCAATCTGCTGCGAAGAAAGAGTTTAACAAATGGCGAGAAAGCACGGAAAGTTTAATAATACCCAACGAAATTGTTTCCCATGTTCCAACGGATTGGTAGGAGGCTTCTGGAGTAGGAACTCTGAAGATTATTGGAGGTATTTAATACGAAGAACTGTAGTTATTTAAAAGAACAGCCAAGCGTAGCAGAAAAATCATTAAATAATCATGGCCGAGTCGTTTACTGGGAAGCTAATACATGCAGCTTATTAAAACCAGATGCGAACGAGAACTGGTGGAAAATGAAACGTGATCGAATGTGAAAACAATTCCTAGCTAATTTGGGAGTTATTTATATATATATATATTCATCTTTTGCTTTTAATGACATAATTTCTGAAAATGTAAATTAATACTTCAGCAGTTTACGTAATTAATAAAAGATAATTCATTCAACACTGAAAACTGCATGTGACAATTTTTTTGGTATAAGATTTATTGTCAATTTTGGTATAAAATTTTTATATATTATTTATTTATTTGCAACTGAAATTCTACACTTTACATTTTCAACAAAATATTTAACTCTACGATGACAGCAAATTTAAAGCATGCTATCAAAAAAAATTGCCTTAACATGTGGAATAAAAAAGAAAAACTCTTTTGGTAAGTTTGTTAACTTAAACTGCAGTATATACGGTGTCACTTAGAGAAAAAAAAGGAGAAAAAATAAAGGAAATAAGCAAATGGTTGGATAAAAAAACCCAATTAAAAAGCTCTATGTATTATCATTTTTATATTGCATTTATATTATTTTTAAATGAGCCGATCATAAAACCATCTAGTTCGCAATCTGCACTATTTATAACTTTCAGACAAAACTGAAGCTCAACTAGTATACATTTCACTATTCCATTAATCTTGATCCATTTCCTCTGTTATTAAAAAGTGGAATAAAAAAATATAAAAACTCTTTTTTGGTAAGTTTGTTAAATTAAGCTGCAGTATACAGTGTCACTTACAGAAAGGAAAGGAGAGAAAAAATAACACAACAAAACAAATGGGCGAGTAAAAAAAAAAAATAAAAAAAAACTTCCGTTTCTTCCTTTTTATATTACTTTTATATCATTATTATTATATTATACATATATATTTATATATAATTCTATATTATTTATATTTTAATGACTTGTCATAAAGCCATTTAATTCACAATCTGCTCTTACTCTTATAACTTCACAATCTGCTTGCTACTCTTATAACTTTCAGAAGAAACTGATACTCGAATAAATTTCACTATACCATTAATCTTGGCATCATTTCCTCTGTTCTTAAGAAGTGCAATAAAAAAAAAACCATTTAAAAATTCTTTTTTGGTAAGTTTGGTAAATTAAACTGAAGTATACAGTGCCACTTACGGAAAGAAAAAAAGAACAACAAAGCAAATGGGCGAGTTAAAAAAACATTTCGCCGTTTCTTAACTTTTATATTACATTTATATAATTTTTATATTATATATATAGATATATATATATATATATATATATAAACCATTTAATTCACGATCTTACTTATAACTTTCAATTGATACTCAACTAGAATACATTTCATTATTCCATTAAATTAGAATCATTTCCTCTGTTCTTAGCAAGTGGAATGAAAAAAAAATAATAACTCTTTTTTGGTAAGCATTTAAAATTAAACTGCAGTATACAGTGTCACTTACAGAAATAAAAGTAAAAAGCTCAACAAAGCAAATGAGTGAGTAAAAGAAAACACAAATGAAAATCTCGCCGTTTCGTTATTTTTATATTACATTTATATTATTTTATATTGCTTATGTAAATATATATTTCTATATAATTTATATTTTCATGAAACATAAAACTCTTTAATTCACAATCTGCACTACTTGTAACTTTCAGACGAAACTGATAGTCCACTAGGATAGGCTTGACTATTCCATTAATCCTGAATTATTTCCACTGTTCTTAACAAGTGGAATAATAAAAACTATTTTTGGTAAGTTTGTTAAATTAAACTGCAGTATACAGTGTCACTTACAGCGAGAAAAAAAGCACAACAAAGCAAATGGGTGAGTTAGAAAGAAAAAAAATCGCCTCGCAGTTTTTATGACATATTTAATTATCTCGAGCTGTGAAGAAATATTTTCTTTTCCACTGCTACTTCCGCACCCCGTGCAGGTTTTTCACTCGTAATAAAGAAGGAATTCCAGCATCAGCATTTCCAATCTGTTGCGAAGAAAGAGTTTAACAAATGGTGAGAATGCACGGAAAGTTTAATAATACCCAACGAAATTGCTTCCCATGTTCCAACGGATTGGTAGGAGGCTTCTGGAGTAGGAACTCTGAAGATTATTGGAGGTATTTAATACGAAGAACTGTAGTTATTTAAAGGAGCAGCCAATCGTAGCAGAAAAATCATCAAATAATCATAGGAGAGCTGTTTACTTTGAAGCTAATACATGCAGTTTATTAAAACCAGATGCGGACTGATGGAAAATGAAAAGTGATTGAATGTGAAAACAAGTCCTAGTTAATTTGTGAGTTATTTATATATATACATTGATCTTTTGCTTTTAATAACATAATTTAATTTCTGCAAACGTAAGTTAATACTTTAGCAGTTTTGGGTAATTAATAAAAGATAATTCGTCCAACACTGAAAGTTGCAAGTGACAATTTCTTTGATATTCCTTTTATTTTAAATTTTGTTTTGAAATTTTTATATTTTATTTATTTATTTGTAATTTCAATGTTACACTTTACGTTTTCCACAAAAATTGCTTAACTATACTATGACAGAAAAAATAAAGCTATTCAAAACATTTTAATCCTCGTTAAATAAATAAATATATATTATGCATTTGTATCCTTTTATAATGGTAATTCTATTTATTGTGTTAAGTACTCCAGACATGATCTTGTTTATTTCCGATTAAATAAATAAATTATATTTTATTTATTTATTTGCAATTTCAATCCTACACTCTACATTTTTGACATTACTTAAAAACAGCAAAATCAAAATATGCTATTCATGAAAATTTAATTGTCGTTAAATAAATATATATTAAATAAACATGCAAAGATTGTACTTGTATCTTTTTATTACCGTAATCCTATTTATTTTGTTAAATACTCCAGCCGTTATCTTGTTTATCTTCGATTTTGATTACAACGGTTTATTTTTTATTTTATTTATTTGCAATGTCAACGTTACACTTAACGTTTTAGAGACAAATTGATTAAATACACGATAACAGTATAATTTTAATAAGCTGTTTAAAAATTTTAGTGGTTTACTTATGAAGATAAATCGAAAATGTATGTACTTAAGGTTTTTTTATGATACTGATCCTGTTAAATTTTGTTTTAAGTTTGAAAGATTTTACATATTTATTTTTTAATAGTTTTCTGTCTTATTTGCAGCTTCAATCATACAATCTGAATTTTCAACATAAATTAGTGACAGTTAAACTAAGCTGTTTATTAAATTTTATTAGTATTTTATGAAAAAATTAGAGTATGCACTTCAGCATTTTTATGATCATGATGCTCTTAGTTTTTGTTTTAGGATTGAAAGGTTTTATTTATTTTTGTTATTTGTTATTTCCATATTTTTGCAGCTTCAAACGTGTACTTAAAATGTCTCATATAAATTAACGATGGTATAATTACAACAAGCTATTCATTAAACTTTATTGATATTTTAAGAAAACAAATGTAAAGAATGTGCACTTTTAAAATCTCAATCATGTTTGTTTATTTATTTATTTTCATTGCAGCTCAACAATTTCGAAATTAAATATTGGATTAAATATACTAAGAAAGCATTATTATAGAAAGTTTTTCATAAAACGTTAATGGTATTATAGTATTATGAAAATAAATGGATAGAGAACACACTAAAACCATTTTCAGACCATGCTTCCATGGATTTAAATATAAATAATTGATCATGTACGTAAATCAAAATAAATAATTTTTGCGGTGAAATATGGATTTAAGGGTATGTTCTTATAATTTTATAATTCAAACTTATTATTAAAAAGGATTTAAGGGGTATTTTTAATATCCTATTTCTATAATTTTAGTATACCTAAGTACAGATATCCTTCGAAAACAAATTTTTGCGGCAAATCACTTACTCAGAATGAGATGTATAGCATTATTTTCTGATTCTTCAAATTTTTTGTTGAAAAACCAAGTGCAAAGATATTTTTAAATTTAGTCAGAAAATTACTATGTGTGTTCATTTTAAATATTGTTGAATAAATATATCGTAGTATTTTTTCCCTCTAGTGAAGAATAATAAAATTGAATGTGTATTAATAATTGTAATCAAATATTAGTTATGATATATATTTACATTCTAAATTTCTTTTTATATAAAAATTAATATTTTTTTAATAAACTTCATACATAAAAAAAATACATTTTACTTCATTAAAATTTGCAGTTTATAGCATTTATTTTTGTTTGTCATTTATAGGCAACACAATATTTGTACATTGCACTTCTATGTTTATAAAACTGAATTTGTATGAAAGTCATTAATATATATTTATCTTCTACTTATTTTCATTTTATATACAATTTAATATTTTTACATTTTAATAATCTTCATACAAAAAATAAATTTTCCTCCATTAAAATTAACAGTTTATAACACTTATTTATATTTTCCTTTTATTTACAATACAATATTTGTACATTGCAATTCTATGCTTAATAAAACTGAATTTGTAGGAATAATTATTAATATATATTTATCTTCTACATATTTTCATTTTATATACAAATTTAATATTTTTATATTTTAAAAATCTTCGTACATAAAAATAAATTCCCTCATTAAAATTTGCAATTCATAATATTTTATTTATAATTGTCATTTATTGATAATACAATATTTGTACATTGCACTTCTATGTTTAGTAAAATGAATTTGTATGAATAGTTATTATTATAATTTAATATATATTTACCTTCTACATATTTTTATTTTATATGCAGTTTAATTTTTTTATATTTTAATAATCTTCATATATTAAAAAAAAAAAGTTTCCTTCATTAAAATTTGCAGTTTGTAAGATTTAATTATGCTTGCCATTAATTGGCAATACAATATTTGTATATTGACTTCTATTATATTTTTATACAAATTTCTGAAAAATAATTAAAATATTAACGATAATCTATATTTAAACTCGAACATGGAATTTGAAAAAAAAAATCGCTAAAATATTAAGTTTCAATTCATGCTTAAATACACATCCACCAAAAAAGAATGTTACATTATTTTCCTCGCATTAACTATTTTATTTTTTTAAATAAGCAATTTTTTTTAGGAAATTATTCAATGTCATATATATTTTTTTTTATTCATGATGATCTTCTATGCATAATTCAACAGGAATATAAATATATTTTTTGGCAAAAAAATGAAGTTTCTTTCTGAATTCATAAAATATCTTTATTCAATTTTTACCTTAAATTTAAAAGACATTTTCTAAATAAAATTTAATGCATTTTCCAAATACGTTACTCAATCATTCAACGAGATCTGTCAAACTATGATTTTTAAGTTAAAAATTTGAAGTTGAGCATAATGAGTCTTCATTAACTTTTAAAGAAATCTCTTACTGAAGTAATTTCACTCTTTATGCAAATAAATAAATTTATTTTTAAAGAAACGTCTTAAATTTAAAGAATTAAAGGATTAAAAATAAAAAAATGAAATTTTTTTTTGTTTTATATTTTAATCTTTCTGATGTAAGCAAATGATGTCTGAAAAGCATTTCATGATTTCTTATATATTTATCACTTTTTATTTTTTTAAAATTTATGTATGAAAAATGTTGTAACAGATGAGAACCAAATTCATATATTTAAAAGTAAACTAAGAAATTGTGATATAAGACAGGTAATTAAAAATTATATTTCTGTTTGCTTTCTACTTTATTACACGAATGTAATATATTCAGCTTTACAAACTATGATGCATCTTGAAGCACTAAACTCCTATTGTGCCACTGCACTTTTGAATAATCATACAAAAGGGAGCGTGATATCATAATTATCATACAGTAGAGATGAAATACAGCTCTATTATCCTATTATAAATTCTATTATACTATCCTATTCTAAAGGTCGTCCTGATGTATTTGAATTTTTTATAATGTCATAAATGTTATTAACCTTGATGCGATTCTGTTAATTTTAATATTTTTTAAGAAAAGCAAAATTATTCCTTTTTTCAATTCCTGCGATTAGCTCACACTCTCCCTAAATATATCTTGTTCAAATTTTCAATCGTTAATAAAATACTTTGTATTCATCCACTCAAATTCAAATACATTTTTTTTGAACTTGTAGTGGATGACACTCGATGTTAATACAGTTTTTGCAAATATTAATTCATTCATTAAATGAAATTAATTAATTGTACTTTTTTTAGATTTTAGTTGCATATATCTACCAATAGATGGCGCCAGATGAACTTAAAAAAATGAATGAAAATTATTTGTAAAGTACTTTTTTGCAATTTAGTGAACAAAAAGTAGGAATTGACTTTAAAAAATATATATATTTTATATTACTTGCTTTTGTTTATAAAACGAGTTGTTAGCACTGCACATTTCCATATTCACTTATAGTTAAATAGGATAGTTAAAACTTGGAAAGTTAAAAAAGGGGAAATAATAAAAAAAAACATGATCTGTAGAGTAGCTAGCGCTCTGGTGCTCGATACCACAAGTTTCGAGTTCGCGTCCCGGAGCTGTTACAGATGTATGTAGTGGTTCGGAATCCACTTTAAACCGTAGGTCTTGGTCCAATACTATAGTAGAGCGTTACTCGCGTCCGTAGCCTATCTTCAAGCTGCACGTGCCATTTGGTTGTACACCATGGGGTTGTTACGCCACTGAGGATGTTGATGGTTATTTTATTATTTATCAAAACATTTTAACTATTCATTTAGTGTAGACCTGTAGAATCTTATAATTGTAACTGTGTACTAAACAACGTTTTAAAACTTATAAAACAGAAACATTCCTCATTCTCCTTTTAATGAATAAATCCAAGAAATTAACCATTATCGTATATGTTTTATTTTTCAATTTAGGCATCCGTATGAATATATACATGCGATGCATTCAATTCGATTCATCATCGATGTTTTTATCTCGTAATAGTGATTACATTAACAAGGGTCATTTCAGACAAAGTATCAAATTGAGAAATATATTTTTACAGAGTCATTTATCTTCGCATAATGCGCGAGGGTTGGCCACCATGCCGCAGAACCCAACATGCGGAACACCCTCCATGATTCATTTTTGGGCTTTTTTTTTTTTTTTTTCAGATTCCGATTCCTTCGTTCATTCTTCATCGCAATCGTTCACGAGAAGATAAATGATGACGTAGGAGATTCACCACCGGCCCGGTGAATTAGCATGAAAATGTATATTGTGGAAATTCTTCCTCCAGTTTCCCAGCAAGTGTAAATCTCTGCTTTCTCTATTTTTCCCCACCTGCTCTTCTGCAATTCAAATTTTTCCCTCTCGCTCTCTGGATATGCGGATTGCAGAATGGGGAATTGTAGGGATATATCCGTAGCAGTCAAATGCATGAATTTTTCTTCACTACTTTATTATTTTTATTTTTTCATTTTGTAATTTCCTTGGAAATGCTCCACGTTTGTATTTTTTATAATGTCATGAATGTTATTAACCTTGATGCGATTCTGTTCATTTTAATATTTATTAAAAAAAAAAGCAGAAATATTCATTTTTTTTGTTCATAATTCCAGTTGTGAGCTCTGCGCATTTCCATGTGCACTCATAGTTAGATAGGATAGTTAAAAAATGTGAAGTAATTCTAAAACGTGATATATTTACATACAAAACAGTGTATGAATTTCAGTAATATTTATTTAGTTCATAATTAAAACTATGAAGTAAAAAATTAATATTAACGAGTGGGTTTTTGTTATCAACTGTTTATTTGAC
Source organism: Caerostris darwini (assembly GCA_021605075.1). Lineage (NCBI taxonomy): Eukaryota > Metazoa > Arthropoda > Arachnida > Araneae > Araneidae > Caerostris > Caerostris darwini. The sequence goes on along the minus strand of BPLQ01007986.1, from coordinate 297,946 downwards.
AAGTTCAAGGGGCCTAATGTTTACCGTGGATTCAGAACCACTAACAAACATTACATGCAACCGCCAGGATTCAACCCTGAAGCCTGTGTTACCAAAGGCCAGAGAACTAGCCAATTGGCCATCTAGACCGCTGTCAGTAAAGGGATATATAAAAGTTGATTTTACGAAATCACAATGAAAGGGCATTTATGAGCGATTTTCATGACTTTTACATTCAAATGTGGACGTAACTTTTAAGCATTCCCTTAAAAGTATTAGTGGGTATTTCATTATTCATCATAACATCTTTGGCATTAATTTTAACTCACACAATAGAATGGTATATTTGTAACTAAATACTAAACAACGTTTTATAAACTTATAAAAGTGGAACATTACTGATTTTAACTTTAATGAATAAATCCCGGAATTAATCATCATCGTATATGTTTAAGTTTTCAATTTAGGCATCCGTATAAATATATACATGCGATACATCAAACTCAATTCATCATCGGTATTTTTATCTCGTAATAGTGATTACATTAACAAGGGTCATTTCAGACAAAGTATCAAATTGAGAAATACATTTTTGCAGAGTCATTTATCTTCACATAATGCGCGAGGGTTGGCCACCATGCCGCAGAACCCAACATGCGGAACACCCTCCATGATTCATTTTTGGGATTTTTTTCCTTTTTTCAGATTCCGAATCCTTCGTTCATTCTTCATCGCAATCGTTCACGAGAAGATAAATGATGACGTAGAAGATTCACCACCGGCCCGGCGAATTAGCATGAAAATGTATATTGTGGAAATTCTTCCTCCAGTTTCCCAGCAAGTGTAAATCTCTGCTTTCTCTATTTTTCCCCACCTGCTCTTCTGCAATTCAAATTTTTCCCTCTCGCTCTCTGGATATACGGATTGCTGAAGAATGGGGAATTGTAGGGATATATCAGTAGCAGTCAAATGCATGAATTTTTCTTCAGTGCTGTATTTTTATATATATATATATTTTTTTTTTTTGTAATTTCATTGGAAATGGTCCACGTTTGTGTTTTTTATAGTGTCATGAATGTTTTTAACCTTGATGCGATTCAGTTCATTTTAATATTTATTAAAGAAAAGCAGAAAAAATTCTTTTTTTTTTTTCATAAAACCAGTTGGGGCACTGTTCATTTCCAAATTCAATCATGGTTAGATAGGATTGTTAAAAACTTGGAAAGTTAAAAATTGTTGTTGTTGTTCTAATACAGCTGGCAATACAGAGACGGTTAATCTTTATGGCATAGGCATAAAAAGGCAAAGGCAAATATGCTGTTACTCATTTAGTACTACCCAGGGAGCACGTGTTGCTTGAAGATATGCTACGGACACGAGTAACACTGAAGGACTGCCCCCACAACCTTCTAAGATCCTATTAGACAGGGACCAACGATTTAAAGTGGATTCCGAACCACTACACATATTCATAGCAATGCCGATACTGGAACCCGAAGCCTGTGGTAACGAGCGCCAGAGCGCTAGTCACTCGGCCATCAGGTCCCATCAGTTAAAAAATGTGAAATAATTAAAAAACATCATATATTTATGTGCCAAAGAGTGTATGAAAGGAGAATAATTTTTATTTTGCACATAATTAAAACCATGAGGGAAAATATTATTATTAAAGAGTGGGGTTTTTTTTTATCAAGTGTTTATTTCGCAAGTTTTGGATTGCAACTATAAACCAATAATCACTTAAAAGGATCACACATTGCAACTACCATTGACAATTTCTCTAGAATTTAATTCAAAATTAGTAAGATAATTTTTTATTATATTTACGCTCCTAAAATAATAGCAGAATATAATTATAAATGCATCATAAAGAATAAAAACTTAACCTTAATTTTATATATATATTTACAACGTGATTTAACTGTCATAAGGATAATTTTTTGCACGATAGTATTTTTTATTAAAGCAAATGCATTTGTTTGTGTAGGAATTTCATGGTAGGACGTGATATGTTGAAGAGCCACCCCACCCCATCCTAAAAAAAATGAGGCATAAAAAGAAGAAAAAAAAATTATTTAAAAAATCATTGGAAAAAAACCAAAATCATGCTTTCTCTAGAAACCATTCCAAGTTAATCGCAAACAGTGATTGCAAAGGAGTCTTTAAACCACAAACCAGAAGGTAAATCTTCATTTAAAATTAAAATGATTGAAAAACACTTGTCCGTTGGCGGAATTAATATTTTAGAAAGGAATATTTGGCATTAAATGTTACATTGTAAGACAATCTCAAACATTAGGATAAGCAACACGGAAAATCAGTCACGAGAATTGGCATCAAACAAAGCAAACGCTGATCTGAATTGTTCGCCAAAAGCGGCCATGAAGGAGGCTTTAACCGCTAAACAGGACGTTAACCCTAATTACTGATTCTGAACTAACCCTAAATGAAAATTATAATGATTGGAAAAAATAAATGTCCGCTGCAAGTATTAATATTTCAAGTGTATATATTTCATTTCCAATCGATTTAACAGTAACGTTTATATTTTTAGAGTCATTTGTTCCTCTTTTTTTAAGTTTTTCCTCTTTTTCTCATACATTAGCAGAAACAATGCTGCTACGAGAATTAGCATCAAACGAAATAAACGATAATCTGTATTATTCACTAATAGTAATAAAAAATTGGTTTTAACCATTAAAGATGAAGTAAACCCTAATTACTGTTTGTGAATTAACTTTAAGTTAAAATTACTATGATTAGAAAGCAGGATGTCTGCTGAATGAGTTATTATTTCAATTGAATAAGTTTTGGTTTCCCCATAGATTTAACAATAATATTTATATTACTAGTCGCACTGTTCCCCCTTTATAAGACAAAATCTCATACATTAGGAGAAAAAACGCGGAAGAATCGGTTTCCAGAATTGGCATCAAACCGAAGTAAACGCTAATCTGAGTTGCTCGCTAATTGATGTCAAGAACGGGGTTTAAACCACGAAACAGAAGGTAAACATTAATTACTGGTTCTGAATTAACCCTAAATGATTGAAAATAAACCTTGTCCTCTAAAAGTGTTAAGATTTCAAGTCAGTATATTTTGTTCCCGATAGATTTAACAATAATGCTTATATTTTTAAAATCATTTGAAGTCTCGCTGTTCCTCTTTCTCGAGACACAATCTCAAACAATAGAAGAAACTACTCGGTTGCAAGAATTAGCATCAAAGGCTAATCTGAGGTATTAATGTTTACTCGTTAAGATATTAGGTACGCCAATAGTTATCACAAATTGTGTCTTAACCATTAAAGGGGAAGTAAACCCTAATTACTGATTGTGAATTAACTTTAATTTAAAATTACTATGATTGGAAAGCAGGTTGTCTGCTGAATGAGTATATTATTTCAATTGAGTATGTTTTGGTTTTCTACAGATTTAAAAATACTGTTTATATTTCTAGTCGCACTGTTCCCCTTCTATGAGAACACAATCTCATACATTAGGAGAAATGACGCGGAAGAATCGGGTACCAGAATTGGCATCAAACGGAGTAAACGATAATCTGAGTTATTCGCCAATGGTGGTCAAGAATGGTCTTTTAACAGCTAAACAGGAGGTAAACCCTAATTACTGATACTGAATTAACCCGAAATAAAAATTACCATTATTGGAAAATAGGTTGTCTGTTGAAAGTGTCACTATTTCAAATGAATATATTTTGTTTCCAATAGATTTAAAAGTAATTTTTATATTTTTAGAATAATTTGAAGTCTCACTGTTCTTTTTTTTTAAAGTTTTTCTTTTTTTTTCTCATACATTAGGAGGAACAACGCGGAAAAATCGGATACCAGAATTGGCATCTAACGAAGTAAACGCTAATCTGAGTTGTTCTCCAATAGCTGTCACAAATTGTGTCTTAATCACTAAAGAGGAAGTATACCCTAATTACTGATTATGAATTAGCAGTAAATGAAAATTACCGTGCTTAGAAAACCATGCTTCTCAGCTGGATGTGTTAATATTTCGATTGTGTATATTTTGTTTACAATAGATTAAGGCTTATATTTTTAGAAACATTTGAAGTCTCATAGTTCCTCTACTTTAAGACACAATATCATACATTAGGAGAAACAACGTGGAAAAATCTGTCACGAAATTGGCATCAAACGAATCAAATTCTAATCAGAGTTATCCACCAATATGGTCACAAATGGGGTTTTAACCGCTGAACAGGTTTTATCTTAATTACTGATTACCTCTAAATGAAAATTCTCCTTATTATTATTATTCATTAGCGGAACAGCCTCGTGGTGGGACCACGAGGCTGCCTACTTTCAGATTTCGAGACAGGAAATGATTTTCATTTTATGGGGTGGGGTTTGAGCCCTATGCCCAACGCTCTGCAGTACTGTTAGATCGGGACCTTAAATGAAAATTGCCATGATTAAAAATGTCCTGTCAGAAAAAGTGTTAAGATTTCAAATGACCATATTTGATTTAAAATAGAATACAGTTCCATACATTAGGAGAAGCAACGAATCTATCGCGGAATTGGAATCAAATGAAGTAATCTGAGTTATTCGCCAATAGTTATGATGGGTTTTACCTGCTAAATAGGTGCATATATTAATTACTGATGATTCTGAATTAACCCTAAATTATAATTGCCATGATTGAAAAACACGTTGTTGATATTTTGTTTCCCATAGATTTAACAATATTGCTTATATTTCTCGTCGCACTGTTCCCCTTCTATAAGACACAATCTTATACATTAGGAGAAGCAACACGGAAGAATCGGTTACCAGAATTGGCATCAAACAAAGTAAACGCTAATCGGAATTATTCACCAATAGTATTCGAGAATGGGATTTTTAAGAGCTAAACAGGAGATAAACACTAATTACTGGTTCTGAATTAACCCTAAATGAGAATTACCATTTTTGGTAATAAACGGAATATGTTAAAATTTCGAGTGAGTATATTTTGTTCCCAATAGATTTAATAGTAATGCCTAAACTTTTAAAATAATTAAAAATTCTTTAAAATTATTAAAGTTCCTTTTCTTCAAGACACAATCTCAAACATTAGGAGAAAAAAGACGGAAAAATCGGTCACGAATATTGACATCAAATGAAGTAAGCCCTAATCTGAATTATTCGTCAATAGTTATCACGAATGGGTTTTAGCCACTAAACAGAAGATGAACCCTGATTACTGATTCTGAATTAACCTAAATGAAAATTACCATGATTAGAAATCACATTGTCAGATAATTGAACAAATAAGTATGTTTTGTTTCCCATAGATTTAACAATAATGTTTATATTTCTGGTCGCACTGTTCCCCCTTCTATGAGAACACAATCTCATACATTAGGAGAAAGAACGCGGAAGAATCGGTTACCAGAATTGGCATCAAACGAAGTAGAGGCTAATCTGAGTTGTTCGCCAATGGCGGTCGTGAAGGGGGCTTTAACCGCTGAGCAGAAGGTAAACCCTAAATCTTTCCTGAATGATGCTATCGCTCGTGGCCATCTGGTGCTCTTTTTCCACTACCTATAAAGGAATCAGTGACTGGAGCAGTAATAAAGCCTTTCTCGATTTATTCTGAAATAAATCAACCATTAAGGCAGTTGCAGACGCCACTTTGACAGGTGGCCTTTTGATGCTTTTTAAAAACCACCATTTCTTGCTCTAGTTATTATTATTTTTTTTTCGTTATGATAATTCGATACCCTGAGATTGGATGCGTAACTTGGAAAAGTATTTCGTTTTTCTACAGAACTGAAAAAGTTGGATAATACATTGTAAATATAAACATACATAATAAGAACAGTATAAATTGGAATAAAAATTACCTTGACTGAATCATATCAAATCATCAATTTAATCATGGTTAATAGATTTTGTTTATGGAATGTAAACAAGCATACCATCAATAAATATTCATATAAGTTCAGATAATTATTATGATTGAAATCAGATTAAACGAATTCATTTATAATAAAAACCATAATGTTCTTTATCTATACACACATATTCTATATTTTTCACACAGATTTTGCCTACAGTTACTCTCATATATATCACAACGACCACCGACTTTTAAAGAAATAAGATCATTGTCTTCAGAGAGGACTTTTATGGCTAACTCTCCGATATTTGAGAGTCTTATGGAAAATAAAATCCAGAAACCTCCAACTATGCAGAGCGTTTGCCAATCACAGACGCTTGCATTTCCATTGCTTGCAATCGATAACGCATTTAAGAAGTGTTATAATTAACCCCATGGAAAATTAATCTGTAAAAGGCAATTTTTGATAGAATTATTTTAATATTTAACATGACAGGACGCGTGGGTGCCATTTTATAAACCCAAGCACTCGGCAAGCTCTGATTCCTAGAAAAGTAGACAAATATTCATTCCTTTCTTATCAGTAGCTGAGTTTGACCTCAGTTGAGTAGCTTTCTTATCAATAATCATTCGCCCCAGATCATCAGCCTTTTCTGAATATTTAGAAAGTATTCCTGGAATGTTTCGTTCCCTAATACACATTTGGGCAATAACTGGTGTATTGAATGACCTCGCGCTTCCTTCAGTTTCTGCCACAGACTAGTTATTTCAAGTGGCTGATATGGTTATTAGATATGGCTGTTAGCATATCAGTCGCTTTCCTTCTATTTGATTCCGCCCTTGTATAGAAATTGTCTGTTGCTTACAATTCCGACTCGATGCAAGAAATATATAAATATTTACGCAAAGTTCTTGAAGTTGAAACTAATAAGGATTCAGACATTGGCAATGTACTTGATGATGTTTTAGAAGAAAGATTTTCCAGATTATGAATGTTTTAGCCAACATGATACTTAATCGGGAGGAAATATATTTTGGAAATGAAGGAAATAAATAACTTGGAGTGATTTTCATCAACAGATGATATAAAGTGAGAATAATATTTAGACAGAATGTTTGCAATCATTGTCATAATATTGTTTCGCAATTACATAAGTACCAGCGAAAAGTGTAACAAGCCCTGTGAAAGTTTGGAAGTTATTCAACCAACATAGCATGTTATAGTTAATTGTAGAGTAACAAATATATTTATCGAGAAAAGTGCACCAATATTTCACGTGAAAAAAGGTTCAAAAAACGGACTCTTTAGAATCCATGCTATATCATAATTATGATACATGTGTGCGTTACACAAATCTTCCCTATTAAATGTACGAGATTTATGTGCGACAGATGGAATTGGTATCAGCTTTTCCGCACTACAATGTATCATGCACTTTTTTTATTTCTTCTACGCTGCATAAGATTTGACAATATAAATGACAGGAAAGAAGTTATTTGACACATTTTAAACTATATGGGATTTTTTTCAGTTATTTGTATGGAATTATCAGAAATATTATACACAAGGTGAATATATGACTATTGACGAAAAACTAAAACATTTTCGTGGCCTTTTCATATTTTAAGTGTTATCACACAAAAGAAAATAATGTAGAATATTTTATTCCTGATATGCACTGTATTCTTGATGTGTAAAAGTCAAAAGTATTATTTTTCTGAATAAAAAATATAATGTTCTTAACAGCGCAGGGTTCAATTTTAGTTTGTGGTCAATCTATAACATACTCGAGTTTCAACGTCCGCTAACATGGCGCTACCCTTGGATTAATACATGAGAACATAAAAGACAATTTTTAACGCATGCGAGCGTAATCAAAGAGAGTTTTTTTTTTACACTTGAGAGCATAATCAAAGGAAAGGCTGAACACATGAGAACATAATAAAGACGATTTTTACCACTAAGTGATTTTTTAGGGAAAGATTATATGTACGTAATGGAAAGGTAAATAAGAATTTTAAAAGTTGTTATAATCATTGTCTTCACACACATTCTCAATATCTAAGTTTCTGAAAGCAGTGACTGTAACTGAAGCCACTAGAAGATTCAAATCTGATTTTGTGTCCCTCTTACATTTATTACTATGCCACGAGCTGAGAGCTCTAATATAAGAATACTTTGTTAAAGTAAAATATTGATATTATTTAAAGAACTACTTTAAAAATTAATGTAAAGATGTTTCAATTAATATAAATAACTTTACATTATGCTGTTTGAAATCAAAACATCTTTATGAAATTTATTATGAATTCAATCAAAATAAAATACTTTTATTTATAAATATTAAAATGAAGTAAAATTATCTATATATGCTTTTACCAAAGACTGAGTTATTAAACCATTAACTTAGAATTATATTATCTAATTGGCGTAAATCTTTACACCTCATTATTATAATGTTATTCCCTGTGATTTAATTATTCAGAGCACAATCGTGTTAAAAAATCCATGATTTTGTAATATCTTTTTTGCTTCTAAATATATTTCAGGATTATTAATGCCCAGTCGCACCTACGACTTCTTTTATTTATTCGTAAATCCATTGGGAAATTATAGGAAACTTGCATTCAATTTGGCTTGCTGCCTATAAAATGTACCATATGGTGCTATTTCAGATTTACAGCTAGCTACTAAATTTTTTCAAGTGGAGATAGTTTTTATATGTGTCATTGTATTTTCTAGACTTCCAAGAATATGCATAGGAGAATATATAAAATATTACTCCAAAATATCATTTTTTTTTTTATATTTCTCAACATTGCAGTAAAAATGTTATATTTTTATAGGTAGGGAACAATAGAATTGTATCAATTTTGGTAGTTTCATAATAAAAAAAATAACATCCTAAAGATAATTCATAATATAAATAATATCAATTATCTGTAATGATAAATTAGATAACAAAGTATGTTTATAGTAATTTTTCAAATTTAATAGAGAAAAAATTTGTAAATGTTTGATCAATAAGAAATTGCTCCTTCACAATTTATTATTGATTTTGTTCATTTTTAGGTTTAATAAAATCCTCTTCGATAGAGCACTTTAGATAGAGTTTATAAATAATTGTGTAATAATCATTCTTCATAAAGGAAATGTGCACGAAGGAAATGAAAGCTGCAAAAAGAAAAATAAATAATAAAATTAAAAATAAATAAATAAATAAAATAAATAAAGTATTCTATATTTAGCACATGAGAACATAATCAAAGTCAGTTTTTAACACAGGAGAATTTTTTGGAAAAAAAAATTATATATCCGCAATGTAAAGGCAAATAAAACATACTCATAAATGAAATTAATTCGAAGAAAATTAATAGAAATAAGAATTAAATCGTAATTTTGCGAATGTTTTAGGTATATTTTAAAAGATATTCAGCTATTATTTATTTTATTGCACGGTTCAGCAATTACTCGGCAAATTTACATATATTCTTAAATTAGTTGATAAAGTTTTTTATTGTAGATTTATGGATGCTAATTTATGATATCAAAATTACACATATAATATGACGGTTTCATAAATGCACTAATTTCCAAAGTTTTAAAATATTTTGAAGTTTTCTACTTTGACGAACCTTAAACATCACTGTGCGTTCTATTCTTGTCACCTTTTTATTAAAATAAGCATATAACTTTTATAGTTTTATTTTTGCCATGTCTCCTTAATTTATTGAACAACTTTATTTTTGTATTTATCCTTAATTTAATTTTGTTCACGCTTTTATATGAAAATTTGGGTTATTACAGCTAGACTTTGTTGAGTGTCATAGAAATAAAAAGAACAAATAAGTATAAGTAATTTATGTATTACATATATCTGGAAATCCTTCTATATTTAATGTTATTGAACAAAATTAGAAGCAAATGTATAAAACTAATTGTTTATATTGTATTTTAATAAAAGGTATGAAATAAAATGTATATAGTATCTGAAGTATGTGGAAAATAACCACTAAAATTTTACTAAATTCAACTATGCTAAAATATTTGATTTTAAGATTTTAAATAATTGTAAATTAAATAGGACATCTTTCATATATATTTGCAACTAAATCATTAAAACATTTAATGACATTTAAAAAAAAAAATTAAAAATGAAATTTTGCAGACAATACATGTAGGAATCATACAGAATTTTATAACTTTTACCTCAATTTATAACTATTTGTTTTAATTTAAATTATTAAAGAAATTATATGTTTCATTTAAATTACTAATTAGAAGAAAATTGTACTTTCTGATTGAATAAAATTCAGGCTTTAGCGTTCCTGGTATATGGGATATGATATGGCACATGGTAAATATGAGTTGATTTGGAAAGTTATGAATTATACAAATTTTTTAATATTCTTTCATTATGAGCAATAAAATATGAGTATCGTTCCCAAGAAATAATTTGGAGGATATTTTGTTTTATTGGTAAATATCTAAATAACTTTTATTATAACTTACTTTTATTTTTTATTATATTTTACTTTGGTTTACATTGTTAACTTAATTTCGTTTATTAGTTTATATGCTTATAGTTTAAAAAGAATCACCGTAATTCAGAAATTTAAAATTTCGCCAAATTTGACAATCAAAAAGAGAGAAATTGATTCTAATTTCATGAATTCCATTTTCATAATTTAATTTGGTGTCATTTTTTTAAAATGATGCCTGTCACAGATACATAATATATGTTGAAAAAAACAGCAACTTTAATATAAATAAAAAATATGGTAAATAAAAATTTAAAATGAAATTTGGGTAAAAATTAATTGAAGAAAGTAATTTAGATGTCCTAGCTATAAAAAGATTTGTCACAGTCACTGAAATATAATCATCATCTGCACTAAAATAATGGGGGAAACTCTAATTCTTTTTACAGTTATACTGAAGCAATAATAAAAAAGAACTATGAGTATAATTAATAAATATGTTAAAGGAAAAGCACTGACAGATTTTGATGGTGTCCCTCAAGATAAAATTATAGAAAGTTTCAAGCACTTTCAACAATAACTACAAATGAAATACCATTGCAGTTCATTAAAGTTAAAAAAAACTTGGCTTCCAACTGAGAGTTAATGACAATTCGATGCATTTTTATTCTGTGAAAAAAAGATTCAAATAAAAGTACTTGCAAACAGTTTTTACATTATTAATATTATTTAAAGAGAACATTTTAGTTCTGATGATAACAACCTTCGTTTTTAATTTTATAAAAATATTCATTAAAATGTTTCTTAACCCAAACATAAAATTCTTTCGACGACCAAAGTAATGAGATTTTTATTTGTCAGTACTGCGATATTCCTTTTGACAAGTTTAAGTAAATTTGAAAGTAAATTATTATTACGATTCATATTTAATGGACATTCGCAGTTTCGGCTAGACATTTAAATGACAAAATGTATTATTCAAGGACACTGCGATATAATCAGCGATCGAAACTGTTGAGACCATTCAAAAGAAGTGAAAAAGATTTGTAATTGTGTTTTGGAACTGAATTTTCTTTACGGTTATTTAATTATTCTATATAGATAGCAATTGAACTATAAGAAGTGTTATGTTCAAAACTATTCATGAATTTTAATTGATATGCATCATATGTTGTTGTTTCTAAGCCCACTTGGTAAACATCTAGAACAAGTTCATGAATCCATACGTTCTCATGGAAGGGACAGCTTCTGCTGTGATGGAGCACACCAGGTAGAAGTTTGACTTGGCTCCATGACGCTGCCATTTTTTTACGAGGTAGGGTTGTCAACCCTACTCCCAACGCTCTAAAATCATATTAAACCACAACCTACGGCTTAATGTCCTTCCAAGTGCTGAAGGATGAAGATGTTGACCTTACAAATGCCACACTTGGAGAGTTTTTTTTTAAGACAGTGATTGTATAACGAAATGGAGTGTAACACAGTTAGTACTGCAACCTAGGTAAAGCTGATTCTGCTACATATTTGTCATTTTAATGGTGAATTGTCTTTGATCAAACCATTTGGAATTTTAAAAGTACTACATATTTAGATGTTTGCTGTTGAACTCTACATTTACATTTGTTGTGTTGTGTCTAACACTCCTGGTGCAGGAAAGCCTACACCAGGTCCAAATGAATCCGTGGTTTGTGACGTACATCGCAAAGATTAATGTGCAGCTTCATTTTAGCAAAGAACCACGAGGGCTTAAAACTGATTAAACGTGAAGACAACGATCTACGATCATATTAGATCGGAACCTACTGTTTAAAGTGGATTCCAAACCACTACAAATATCAATTTCACCGCCGGGACTTGAACCCGAAATCTGGGGCACCGAGCACTAGTCACTCGGTCAATCAGGTCCTTCATTGTATGTAATGTACGGAAGTATGGAAAAAATGAGTATGTAATATATAAAAAATTAATAAAATCTTACGCAATACAGGTATTCAAACCGTATTTTCCATAAATTTTTATTGAAAAGAATTTGAATAAATACCTTTTTTCAATATTCTTAAAGGGAGGCTAAAATAAAGCAAACAAAACTCTAAAGTTATAAGCAATAAGTGATATTGCTTCCTACAATGTAAAAAATTCGATCACAGAAATACTTATAACCATTCGATTCTTAAGATAAAGGAACTACTGCTAAATCAAGAAATATAAGGGAAATAAGGCGTAAAAATGGTAAAGTTAAGTAAATTATTGTTATGAGCATATAATAATGGATATTCACAATTTGATCTCGACATTTAAATGACGAAATGCATTATTCAAGGACAGAGCGATAATATGAGCGATCGAAATCGTTAAACAATTGCGTTTTGGAACTGAATTTTCTGGTTATTAAATTATTTTATATAGATAGCAATTTAAATTGAGAAGTGTTATGTTCAAAACTCTTCATGAGTGCCAGAGCACTAGACACTCGACCGTTCAGGCCCCACTTATTAATATTAGGAATAAACCATAGGCGATGTTAAAAGTAGGATGTTGGCTTCTGGTTCTTCATGATAGATGCTTTATGCATATCTTTTCAATCGCCATCGAGTCTTCTCATTTCTCAAAGCACTGACCAGACATCTTGCAAGCTAGATGAGCATTTTAATACCTAGAAATTGACGGCGTTATTGATAAGAGGTTGAGCGACTGGAAGCCTTCAAGATCAATGATTTCATATTTCCAGTGCTGAGGCTTGTGATTGTTCATCATTTTCGAGTTTAATGTGAACAAGACTAAAAGGGATGTAAGCGTCTTTTAAATCACAAGTGACTTCTACAAATTTAGACCATTTATCTAAATTTCAAGTTAAAGAAAATTATTTGAATTCAGAAGAAATTATACCTTAAAAACAATACAACCCAAAGAAAGCTTAAAATCTTAATCATTTCTACATACTTACATCTAAGTTACGTATTAATTTTACGGAATAATAATGTGATTGGTCTCATAGCAGTATCTCATTAGATAGGAGATTATAATGTTATATGTTAAGAAATATGTAATTTTGTATCTTTGGTAAAATATAATTTTATGTATCTTTTTATTAAATCAGAATGTTTTTTTTAAGGTGAAAAATATTACACTTGATTTGATATACGAAGCTAGGAAAATAAAAATGTTATTTTAACATCACTTCCATGAAGTTAGTTGATTTTGCCAAACGAATCAGGAGCTTTAAAATATATTACATTAATATTTTCCTCATTATTGAAGAACCAAACCTCTTTGCTTAGCTACTAAAAATACAAAAAAAGCAGAGATTTTGCATTTTAAATATCCATTTTAATTTCTATTTTAAAATACTTTTCATTCTAGTCATTAAATTACTGCATTCCATTTAAAAATATTGAACCAAACAAGTCGAACTTTATTATGCACCAGTATTATTTTTTAATATGTCGTGTATGACAATTACATATTAACATTTTTTTTATTATTATTATTCTTAGAAAAAGTGTAATTAAAAATGGGAATAAATTTCTTAAAAATGGTGCTTTTATAAACTAAATTAATGAACACCAAAATGGTGATCATTTATCTTGCCTAAATATAAATGTCTTAAACTAAAAGTTAAAAATATTTAAAATTTTAGAGTTAAAAATACGTAAAAGAAATAAAAAAATAACTAAATCTTTTTTAAAAATAATTGAATATAGGATTTAAAAATAATTGAGATCAAATTTTTTTTTTTTAATGTAATTTGATTTTCCTTTCGAATTTTAAATTAATATTATGGAAATATATAATTTATTGTACCTTAGGTAAAATATATTTTTATGCTATCCTTTTATTAAATCAGAATAATTTATTTTTCTCTTGGAATTTTTTTTTTAAAATTTTGATAGATGAAATTACTTAGTATGATGACATTTATAACTAAACAGCTATAGTTCTTGCCATCAAAGTATTTGGTAGAGTAGAAATCATTAGGAAAAGAATTGTTGCAATTATTATTGCAATAATGTTCACATAATGGACTTTTTACACATAAAACTGTAAATTATTAAAGTGATGCATATCACAAACAAAAGTCGAAATAAAAATAGTAAACTATGCAGGTTGTTCTAAAAGCTTTTATGATAGAAACTAATATGTTTTGGTGTGTTAGAACACAGATATATTTCTACTGGTATGGATGAGATCTATATCATAAGTGCTATTTTTGTCCTGTTCCTTCAAATTCATGTATTGAATTTATTTCTCTTCAACCTTTCATACTTTATTAATGAGCATTGCTATTGTCAAGAATGGATGATTAATAACCTTTATTTCTGATCTAAATAATTGTACTGTCTTTGAAAAGTATCAATTTTAATTATGTGAAAAGCACTGATAAAATTGTAACAGATTTGGGCAAAACGGAAATTACTATTGATGTTGATAGCTATGACTACTGATGTTGATACTGAAATTTAGCTTAATCGCTAAATTCATGCTAATTGTAACTAGACAATATTGGAAATATGTTGATTCTAACATTAACTGCAATCTACATATAGGCTTATTAATCGTCCGAACGAATATATGTTAACTATCAAATAAGTGTGTTACTGATATGAACGGATAATTTGGAATTGTGATGATACATTTCTATAATATATATATATAAATCTATGATGAAGGTTGGTCAAATGCGAATAAATGCTATTCGATTAAGGAACCAAATAATATGGCCTGTATTAATATCAAAATTCATAAAAAATTAAAAATATAATAATTTAACATGTTTGATAAAATATGAAATATTTTTCGATTATAAAATGTAAAGATCATTACAGTTCATTGATTTTGGGGAACTACTTAACATATTGTAATATCGAGAAGCCAGTCACAAAATGTGGTCGTCGTTTCTGAAAAAAATTTTAAATGATATTTCAATGTTTTTTAAAATATAATATTAATTTTTTCAATTATAAAATTTGAAAATTAATATTTCTCATTTATTTTGTGGAACTTTTAAACATATTGTTATATCAAGAAGCAACAATAGATTTTGTTTGGTATTTCATTCATAAAATAATTTTAATATTTATTAGATTTTGAAATGATAATATTTGCCAGTTATAAAATTTTAAAACGCAATACTTCTCAATAATTGTAAAACTCTATTTAACAACACGTTTCCAGATATTACAGCCAATTATTTTTTGTTGATATTTAATTCCTCTTCTGGTATTTCCTACATTTTTTTCACAGGAATAATAGCATGCCAGTAAAGGACATGTGACGTGCCATTTGCATTGTCTCGTAAACAAGTGTTACTCCGTGTGTAATGTGCCTGCTTCTTTAAAGAAACCTGATTCTACAATTATAACTATTATTATTGCAACAACAACTGCTACTGATACTCCTAGAACAATTACTACTAATACTAGCTTCTACAAATATTGCATCACACGATATCAATGTATCTAGATTTGAAATATTATTTTTGCAATTTGTCTTTTCTAATGGGTGAACATTGTCTTTTCTACAACAAACCTGTACGTTTAACCATATATTTGTATGTCAACTTTCCCTCTGTCCTGTTTTTACTAAATATATAAAGATCACAGTACATGCTTTTATGAGATTCATCCTTCCTGAATTTTTTTTAATAGTGCCAAATATATTTCTTTACAATTTCAGTATCAGCAACGGTTTTAAGTGAATGTACTTTTTAAAATAAATTCACATGGAATAATTTATATTGGTATTAATTCTTTTTAATAGAGATGCCTTATACTGACCGCTACTATAACTGAATAACATTGAACTTTCTCACCAATGTAAGATTTTGAAATTATTTTTTGTTGTTTTTATATTTTATTGTTGTTTGATTATATTAAAAAGTATATTAGTAGCAAGTAATGTATTATGAATACTAAAATTTAATAATAAATTGTAAAAATTAAATTAAATACCTATTTACCAGTATATAAAATAATCTAAAACTACTTTGTGATTAGAATAATGTCTAGCCCTGAAAATCGTGGTTAATAGTAAATTTTATTGAGTCATTTATATGTTAATAAAAAAAATCCCTTAATTTTTGGGATTTGATCAGCTATGAATTTGTGTTTCTTATTGTAGAGTTACGTAAATATATGTAAACTACGATACTTTTGGAAATAGAGAATGATGGCAATTTAGAATTTATCTGAAGAGTGATATTTTAAAATTTCTTTATTACTTGAAAGATCATGTCAAATAAACATGTTTAAAAAAGGAAACTGTTTTTGAATAGATCCAAAACGAAGAAGTAAATTGATCTCTCAAAGTAAATGTTAGTTTCAAAGAATCATCAATTAAATTTCTCTAATTTTCTTATTAAAATTAACAAAAGTTAACGATATATTTTATATACTGAATTAACCCTTACTGAAAAGGGTGAGAGTAATTGATTTTATTAATATTGAATGTTTATTAGTCATTTAAAAATATCACAATACCAAAATTACCAAAGTTGAATTGACATTAAAGCATGTTAAGTGCTTTACACTGAAGTGACAAAAGTCATGGGATACCTCTTAATATCGTGTCGGCCCTCTTTTCGCCCGGCGAAGTGCAGCAACTCGACGTGGCATGGAGTCAACAAGTCGTTGGAAGTCTTCTGCAGGAATATTCAGCCATGATGTCTCGATAGACGTCCATAATTGTGAAAGCGTCGATGGTGCAGGATTTTGGGCACGAACAGACCTCTCGATGATGTCCCATAAATGCTCGATGGGATTCATGTCGGGCGATCTAGGTGGCCAGATCATTCGTTGGAATTGTCCAGAATGTTCTTCAAACCAATCGCGAACAGTTGTGGCCCGATGACATGGCGCATTGTCATCCATAAAAATCCCATCGTTGTTTGGGTACATGAAGTCCATGAATGGCTGCAAGTGATCTCCAAATAGCTGAACATAAGCATTTTCAGTCAATGTTCGGTCCAGTCGCACCAGAAGACCAAGTCCATGCCATGAAAAAACAGCCCACACCATTACGGAGCCACCACCAGCTTGAACAGTGCCTTGCTGACAGTTTGGGTCCATAGCTTCGTGGGGTCTGCGCCACACTCGAACCCTACCATCAGCTCTTACCAACTGAAATCGGGACTCATCGGACCAGTCCACGGTTTTCCATTCATCTAGGGACCAACCGATATGCTCATGTGCCCACGAGAGTCGCTGCAAGCGATGTCGTTCTGTCAGTAAAGGCACTCGAGTCGGTCTTCTGCTGGAATAGCCCAAGAAAGCTAAATTTCTCCGCACAGTTCTAACAGACAAGTCCCTTGTACGTCCCACATTGATTTCTGCGGTTATTTGACGCAGTGTTGCTTGTCTGTTAGAATTTACGACTCTTTGCAGACGTCGCCGGTCTCGGTCGTTAAGTGCAGGCGCTCGACCACTGCGTTGTCCATGGTGGGATGTTATGCCTGAAATTTCATACTCTCGGCACACTCTTGTCACAGTGGATCTGGGAATGTTGAATTCCCTAACGATTTCCGAAATGGCATGACCCATGCGTCTAGCTCCAACTAACATTCCGTGTTCAAAGTCTGTTAATTCCCGTCGTGCGGTCATCATCACGTCAAAACCTCTTCACATGAATACCTTGAACAGAAATGAAAGCTCTGCGCATTTATACCTGTTCTACGCGATGCTACTGCCATCTGAAAATTTGCATATTGCTATCCCATGACTTTTGTCACTTCAGTGTATAGTTCTGCAAATCTATGTAACAACACAATTACTGATATTGAACCTTGAGATAGGTGAATTTTTTTTCAGACTTCAAATCCATCCGTAAGGAGAGAGGCTAATTCTGACATCAATCTTCTTATAAGGAGGAGTGTCAAAGATCAGTTTGGTTTTTGTTCTCATAAAATAAAGGTCATTGACACCGCCACGTCTTTTATCTCTCAGATACAACAACAGCAGTTTCTTAGTTATTTTTTATTAGTCCGAATTTCCGTTTTGTGGCTCTATTTTTGTGGTTTTATTCTAATAATTCAGGTTTTAGATACTTGCTTTTACTGTTTTGCTAAAAATAATATTCTTTTGAACCATACCGTGCCATGTATCTCAGAGATATAAGACGATATTTAATATATCTCAAAATATCAATATATATATATAGTTCAATATATCTCAAAATATTTTTTATCTTTTTTGTTCTTCCATTTTATGTTTCATTTTTGATTAATAACAATGGTTCAGAATAATGTTTTAACTTACCCATATTTTGTAGAATAGTTTTTAAGATTTTTTTTTCCTTATTACATGAGCAGGTTGACATCACAGAAACAAGGTTTCGACTTGAATAATCTGGAGGATTCCGCAAAAAATCACCACCTGCTACTTCATGACATGAATGAGGCTGGAGTGAAGTTAGACATAGAACTTCATCATATGATTTAGAACAGGAAGATTTTAACACCGATGTTTCAGAGAACATCGAAAAGAAGATTCAAACGCGAAATAGAGCAACACTGATGTCAATGGTGAGAAAGAAAATGAAGAGAATTTCTAAACTCACTCAAAGAAGAGAGTACATATACTAGAATCAGTGGAAAAAAATTATTTACACTCCACAGAAAAAAGATCGCTAGGTAAAATTTTAATTGACGGTTTCCTGTGTAATAGGAAAGGCACGAAATATGGATTCAACTTTGGATAATGGAAACGTGACCACGGACAACCAATAGATTGACTTCATACATCCAAATTATTCAAAGCCTAAGTTTGCAGAAGCTACTTATACATGCCTTGATAGGACTTTTATACTCGGCAGGACATTACACGGCAGTAAGACTCAATCTTCTTGATTTGTGGGATAAAAGTGGGGTCGGTATAGAAATCTTTCGTTTTGACAATGTCCTTTTTTAGATTTTGGTTCCTATTGCAAAATCTGAGATTCGTTATTAAAGAAAGTAGACGTCTTAGAAGGAAGGTCGACAGGTTAGAATCTATTCTTGACTTCTCTGAAATTTTTTTAAAGAACTGTGGAGCTTGCTACTGCGTTGAGACAGATATAATACTAGACGAAAAACTGGAGGGGCTTAGGGCAGATCACTCAGCATATTTCTTCAAAACAGGCGTAATATGGAATAAAAATATTTGCAGTTGTTGATTGCAAAATTTTTTATTCAACCAATTTGAAAATTTATGTTGGAAAGCAACCGGACGGATCATACCAGTCAAGAACACAGTAGGAAGATTGATTATTCTATTCGCTAACAGCGGATGTAATGTCACATCTGATGATTGGTTCATTGATGACTCTTTGTTCCATATCTTTTTAGAAAATCATAACTTGCCTTAAGTGGGAACGTTGTAAAAAAACAAGTGGTAGATGGCCAAAAATATAGACAGTCAGCTTATGCAGTTAATTTTCTATATTTGACTTAGTATTATTCACTGAAAATTGTATATCAAATATTGTTCAAATCTAACTTGATACCTTCAATCTTTTTTTTTTTTACATTTTCGATTTATCAGAAAAAGGTAATTAAAAATTAGATGCCTTTTGATTTCAAAGAAAATTTAAATATCAGCAAATTTCAAAGTAAATTATTTCATGCGTTAGATTGTTTTAATCTCACTTAACGCTATGCGTGGGATTTAGCTGTCAATAAGGAAACAAAAATACAAAATATGTAACGTGTGTACTATTGCAAATAAAAAAAAAAAAAATAGCTCGTACTACTGAAAATAAAAAAAATTTCGTACTAAGCAAATATAACCAACCATGGAATAAAAATTTTTTAAGTTGTTATTAATCACATTTTAACTGCTTTTACTTGAAAGCTCTTCAAATTGTGTGATAAAAATGAATGACGACTGATAATTTAAAATCAATTATCATCATTAATGCTTTAATAGACCTAACTGCACACAAAATAAGTTATTGGAAACACTTCCCAGTGCTATATTTTAACAATCTGAAAAAAAAAAGAAATTTCTGGAAACCCCATCAGCGAACGGACAAAATTATTTTTCACAGAATTAACATTTCAGTGCAGATAAAATGTCACTTTCAGTGACAAATCTTTTTTTGCATCGTTAAAACGATCCGTGATATATGACTTCCTTCGCATCATTTAAAAAACAGCGAGAGAGAAATAAAAAACAGACTTAAGAACAGTAAATGTAGTAAATAGTTCTTAAGCGATGTTTTTTAAAAACGCTGAAGAATCACACAAAAAATCCACTTTAAAAAGTTGGTCTTTAATTTTTTTTTTTTTTTTGTCAAAATAAAAAAATAAAAAAAGGCCCGCCATAGTTTTTAGACTTGCTTTACCCTTTCTTTGGATTTTGATAGCATCGGGACTCTGGCACTTCATCAAATTTTTAGGGTGTTGTCACTTTGAACAATGAACACCTACGGCGCCCTCCATGCAGAATGGTGCAGGGACTGTCTTCAAATTGAATGGTTTAAATTCAAAACAATGTATGTCATTTGTAGTGACATTTTGAAATACAGAGTTATTCAAAATAAAGGAGTAAATTTTTAATTTTTATTTACAATGAACAGGGATGATAATGATGGGGAATAACAATGATCAATAATAGATAGAAGAAACATCAAAGTTGTTTTATGCGACGTATAAATGGTACATCTGGTCCTTCATTTTGAATGACCCTGTTTAATAACTTAGTAAGAAAGAGCTCTGTTTATGTTATGTAAAACCGTTGCAATGAGAGATGTTTAGTTGGTTAGGAACAGATATATTGCAATTTTAAAAATAAAATTAAAAATTACAAAACAGAACTATAACGCTATTCAAAATGAAGTAGCAGATTTTAAGTTTTTATTTAAAATGAACAGGGCCATGGTGTTACATCAATGAATTAGAGGAAATTTCAAATTTATTTTATGCAAACAGAATCACCATCTGTTATGCGACAAACTTAGAATTCATACATCTGCTCCTTCATTTTGAATAACCCTGTATAATAACTTAGTAAGGAAGAGCTCTGTTTATACTCAGTAAGACAGTTGAGATGAAAAATATAAGTTGGTTAGGAACGGATATATTCCAAATTTAAAAAAGTTTAAAAATAAAGCTTTAAATTAATAATTAGAACTATAGGGTATTCAAAATGATGTAGCAGATGTACAAATTCTAAGTTTGCCATGTACAAGTGGTCTTTGAACAATAAAATAACTTTGGGTTTTCTCTACTTATTGATGCCTAACATGTTACCTATCATTGTCCCATTTAATTGTAAATAAAAATTTAAAATCTGCTCATTCATTTTGAATAACCCTGTATTTTAAAATGTTAAGTGAATAAAAATCATTAAATTAAATCTTAAATATTTAAAAATGCCGAGTAAATAAATATTATTAAATATTGTTGAACTCCTAGCTTTTGCCTAGCTATTGTGAAAGGGTACAATTTAAAGATAGAAAGACGCCACGAACAATGTCCGTCAGGTAAATGAACATTCACCATTAAACTGATGCTTTTTAAAACTATTGGCAATTTTCACAAAGTGATATGGTGATTCGTTCGAGAATATTGTGATATATACTGTTCCACAGTTGGTGTAATATCAATGTATTATAAACTAATTAAGTCAATGTATTAATGTCTTTCGGTATTCATCACTCTGCCGTCCCGGTACTAATGTCTTCTAGTGGGGTAACAGACTCAGAAATACTGGGAGCGTGTTAATGGAACTCGCCACATCAGGCCTTCAACAGGCAGAGGTGATACTACGACTAGCTGAAACCAATCCAGAGTTGAGCACTCGTGCTCTAGCTAGGGAGTTTAATATGATACTACTATTAGTACTATATATAGACCATTAAGCGAAAACCGGATCGTTTCTGACACGTAAATGAACAGCGTCAGTCATCTAATTATACCTATTCCGGTATAGTTATATTTCGTATAATTATTTGTCTTGTGAAATAGTATTACAATTTCATTACACGGACCGTGAAAGGGCTACTGCCATGTTAACAACAACAAAACCACGTTTGTGAATGGTTAACGTCATAACAGGAAGTTAAAAAGGCTTTAATTGCAATCTTGTGAATGGATAAAGACTGCTTCACAATCTTCGGGATTTCAGCCATGTATGGTAAAAGTTGAATTCCCATTCTGTCCACCTACAAAGACATTAAGTATGTTGATCTGTAAATGTGTAATAATAAGAATGCAGAAGACATTAAGAGACGAAAAGAGCTGTCGGAGGAATCAGTTTCTGCTAAGTAATTATACCAATTTCGGTATAGTATTCTATGCTATAGTTATTTGTCCTTCGAAGCATGTCTATTTCGCTACATGATTGTGTAAGAGCTGCATCCAGATTATCGCAACAGTCTATTGAACATTAATACATGGCATTTCTAGGTTAATGTACTATTTAATGTTCTGCATGGCACACTTTTATCAGTACTATATGACCTGCGGTTTCATCATGATTGAACATCGGCACATTTCTGCTATAATGCAGTTGTTGGTTAAAGGATTTCCAAGACCACTGAGTGGGACATGAATATTGATATATTGAACCCTGTTACTACAGAACGAAACTTCAGATCTTGCTCTACATGATTTTTACAATTTCTGCTCATTACGTCGAGGGAGTGTATGCAATTAGATATCGTAGGAAGTACTCATGTATGTCACGATAATTACGGTGGTCATTTTCAGTAAATATAATATCATATTCAATTAATATGTTTCCTGTTTCTATTAAATATTATTGTCCATGCACTATTATACTTTTTCTTTGACCTTTTTTTTGTTGTGTGGTTTTGATTGTTTTGAAACATATATGAAACATTTATGTATTACAAGTAAGGCTTCTCATTTTGCATAATTTATACGGTAATGTTCGAACATGAGTAGGTCAAAATTATACAGAACAATGTTTAAGTGCGGTTCAAGTATACAAACGAACAATTTTGCTTCGGATTATTTTACTCTAATATTATAGAATAAAAAATAGTATAATGCATCCTATAGAGGCAAAAACTCACAAAGAAAAAATTATAATGCTCAACGAACTTTATAAAATATTCAGTAGATCAATACGTATATATTGTTCAATTATTGCTCGAGGTATAAATTACAACTATATACTATCTAAGAAAGGCGTTTATTGTTCCATTCATCCATGCTAAGCAGGAAAGAAGTATGAATTATTTAGAATGTTAATATAAATGTTCAAAAATATTTCCTTTCGATAAATATTTCCTATGTGAAAAAAACGATTTTATGTGACAAATATAACTTAATTTTTTGTGTCCGCGTACAAAAGTTGGTAGTCTAACAGAATATACACTGCTGAAAACAATTAGGGAATATTGTGATTTCAGTATACAGTAATGATATAATCGATAACTTTATGATATAATAAATAGAGGAGGTTAAATATAAAAATTATAATGATTTTAAATTGAGAATATGCTATTTTGTTTGTAACGCTGAAAATTACGTGTGTTATATAAGGAGTGAAATCTGATCTGCAGCATTCCTTCTGTAGGAGGAGATAAAAAACAATTGACACGCTTTGAATTTGTAACAGTGACTACTTTTTCTTATCAAGATAATTTTGCTGAATTGGTTGACTGGAGGGTCATCGGTCGTTTAAAGAGGGGTCAAACGCAATCCGTCGTAGCTGAAGCATTAGGTCTTTCTTAAAGTGTCATTTACAGACTGTGAAATCGGATTTTGGAAATTGGGAATGTTCGTTATCGGCAGTAGGTCGCACGCTTGCAACAATACAAAATGAGGATTAGTATTTGACACTAAGGGCTAGCAAAAAATACAATATGAACGCCACTTCCTTGAAACAGCACCTTCAACAGACTACGGGTACGAGTTTCGTCCGTTCAAAACCGACTCCACCACTCCAACATGCTTGGGACTTTCTAGGCAGAAGGGTTGATATTCTTTTACCATCCCCAGAAACAATTCAGCAGTTAAAAATGACAGCTTCTACAGGAGTTAGGGAGAATACCCCCCTCCCTCCTTGATAACCTCATTGATTTCATAACTCGTAAGTGTGCGATGTAGCTTTCTATCAGGGAAACCATACCTCTTACTGAAACTGCCAGAAATTCCATTTTTGTTTGTTTGTAAAATGTTGTGCATTTTTTGTTTACCGATAAATAACTTCAATTAAATGTAATTTTTCCTTGTTCTTTGCTTCTTCTTTTTTTCCTCAATATCTTACAACACGTACACATCATATATCGGTCTGCAAAATATATCTTCATCTCCACATTATACCCAAAATCATAATATCGCTAACTGTTTTAAGCAGTAAAGTTTAAAAGATATTTAGAAAAAGGCCTTTAATGATATTTTATAAAACTTACACCTAGCAATCAGTCAATTATGCAAAAAGAAATTCATTATGAAAATGAAATTAAAATTTTTAGTCTTTGGATAGCAAATGTTTTATGATATGCTCCACTAAATGTGATTTAAAAATTACTGCTAAGAAAACAAAAATATAAATGCTATGTATAGATTCAATAGCGCCTAAAACTATAACTAAATTCTTACGGTAAGAGGGATTTAAATATTAAAAATTTTGAAATTTATTATTCTATAAATTCGTTCATTATTCGTTCCCAAAATAATGTAAACATAAAAGAAAAAAAAAAGGAACGAAATTGATTTAAATAGGATATAGAATAAAATCAGTCTTTTCTACAGACAAATATTTTGCAAATTTTACTTTAAAATGTTTTATTTATGTATAGTATTTAAAATATTAATTCAGTTATTATCCTGAACCATGGAATTTGTGAAAATGTTGTTATTTTGGAAAAGTATATCACGATCTTATTCAATTTACTTGCCAGTTTTAAGTCCTTCACTGATGTTTATGTCATTCTTTTTGTTACTTTCGTCTTTCTATAATTAATTTTATTGCATAACAGTTGGATAAATTGAGATAAACTAGCTTACGCCAACATAAATCTCAAAAGCCTCCCCAAGTAAAGTCAAGTTTTACTGTAATGGACATGCAGTTCTTCTTTGCGGAAAAAAAAAAAAACTTCGTGGCTTTGTAGCAATGGGAAGTAAACAGTGCCAATACAGTACATTTTCGTACATTACATACATTATCAATAAAATACAATTCCATTTTCGAAATATTTATATCTAAAAGGGAATACGTAAATACAGAGCAACTTAAATTAAATTTTATGTAGCAAAAATGTCACATAAAGTCAAATGGAATATCAAATTCAAACAGCTATGTGTGTATCAAACAGTGTTAAGAAAATCTTATCTCAAACTGTTCATACACTTCGCTCATGGCCCAGTTGCAATATTCTCAGCTGGAATATGTTGGGAGTGTCCGTTGTAGTCACTGGTTTCAGAAATGAGAAGACTCGATGGGGATTGAAAAGATGTGCGTAAGACGATTGACATCGACAGTCATATAACCAGAAAATTAAATTAGATATTAAATAGACTATCGATTGTCAGACAGTCAGATATTACAGGCTATCGATTGTAAGTTAGATAGTCAGATATCTCTTAACATGTGTTATTATCGTTTAACCTCGTGTTTTTTTAGGATTTTCTACCATAATATATTTAGATATTCTTGCAGCACTATCAGAAGAAAATGCCCTCTCATTACCAGGCGATTGACTGTTCGTGATAAACACAAATGGAACACGGGGCACACCAATGTTCTGCATTGACAAGTGAAAAAAAATATTCCTAATTATTATTAAAAAATAATATTATTGTGCTATTGCAAAACAAAAATCCTATTACTATTAAAAAACTATTAACGATACTATTGAAAACAAAAAAGTCAGTTTTTAGAAACAAAGGACATCCCTAATATGATAAATTATTTTTTTGGTTTAGAGTAATATGAACTGGATTCCTTTTTTAAACATTCTCAAACATCTTTTAAATATTTATTTTTTATATTATTTATTAAAAATGTGTTTTAATTTTATTTTATTACTTTATTTTCCTTAATTTTTTAATCGCAATATTTTTGTCATTCTAAATTTAAAAATAACTTATCCCTAGTTATATTTTATTTGATTCTCACAATTCATAATTTTGAATTTTGAATTATTAAATTTAGTATTTTTTTATTTATTAAATTGATATTTTTAAAATTTAAAAAAGAATTATTTCAACATTAATCACAAGACTTTACAAATTTAAAATAACATTATGGCAATAGCTTATATAAATTTATAAACAAATAATATTAATATTAATTAAATTTAAAATCATAATGTTTATATTCCCACAAACCGTATCAGCATTTCTTTATAAAGGTGAAATTTTATTCATGAGGTTTGTTTAAAATATTCCAGTCATGTTAGAAACAAACCTCATGTATAAAATTGAAGCTTTGTAACTCCCTTTGAAAGCAGCTAGAGTCAAATGACATCCAGCGAACAATGGTTTTGGACGTGTCTGACCCTCCAGATATTCGCCAATCGTGTTTAAGGGTACTTGCATTTCATAATTTGTCATTAAAATACTAAGTGCTAAAAGCTCAGAGTGCTCTCTACAAAGCAGTTTTGATTTGAAAAACGAATTGCAACACTAAAACATCTTCCATTTTCAGCTAGTTCAGAACCCTATGATATTTTTTCCTTTTCCCAAAAATAAAATATGTGCCAAAATGAATTCGATTTAAGTCATTATATGCAGTTAAGAAGAAACCAATAGCAATTATTAAAGCAGTCATGAGAAAATTAACTCCATTACTTCTTTGACCAGTAAAAAATAAGAATGGGTCGATGTGTGAGCCATTTGAAAATACATTGAAGGAGACAAACAATAGATTTACCAAATATGATTTACCAAACAATAGAATTACTTCGTACAAATACGTATAAATATCCATTTTGAATCAATTGCATTACTTTATAATAACTCGTATAATGGGAAATATCTCGTACATATACGCATAAATATCCTTTTTTGAGCAATTTCCATTACTTTATAGTACCTCTTATAATGAGAAATATTTTGTACAAATACGTAAAAATAATATTGTTGAGCCAATCCCATTATTTTATGGTATATCGTATAATGAGAAATACCTCGTATAAATATATTTCTTGAGCTAGCCCCAATATTGTATAACCTCTTATAATGAGTAATCCCTTATACCAGGGGTCAGCAACCTTTTGAGTAGGAAGAGCCAAAAATTACAATTTACAAAATTTCAAAGTTTTAAAGAGCTACAAAATTTTTTCTTG
The DNA here is from genome assembly GCA_021605075.1 of Caerostris darwini. NCBI lineage: Eukaryota > Metazoa > Arthropoda > Arachnida > Araneae > Araneidae > Caerostris > Caerostris darwini. The sequence continues at coordinate 270,395 of BPLQ01007986.1, read as the reverse complement.
CTAACAATAAATAGTGCTCGCATAAATAAAGTTTTTTGATAAAAAAAAAACTAATCTATTCATTCACAAGAAAAAGTATCTATTTGTTCATATATAAGTAGTGTTTTTCATAGCAAATTAGATAATATATATATGGCATTATTAAATAATTACTTATTATTTAAGTAAAAAATTAGAACAACTAAACATTTACTTACAACACTAACTTGCACTTCAATAACAAACAACTGAGCAAACAAATACAATGGAAGCGACGGCTTTGCATGGTTATTCAAGTAGAAAATTTAAGTTTTACTAAACAATAATAATGTACTTAAAATAAAAAAAAGCAATAACATATATTTCAGCAAACAAATTAAATGGGGGCGTTGGCTTTGCATGGTTTTAGAAAGTTTGGATAAATTTGGCTCATAACTTGTTGTTTTAAGTTTCAAACACGACTCTAAATTTTCATTTGTTAGTTGGCTTCTTACTTTACTTTTAATTATATTCATGCAAGAGAACGCTTGCTCGCACGAATATGTCGATCCGAAGATAGTCAGCACTTCCAAATGTCAATTTCTTCACCTCACTGTAGCAATCTGGAAGACTATTCCATGCGTCGAATATAAGTGCCTCAACTAGCGGCATTTCTTTTAAAGCTGTCCACTTTTGTTGCTTTACGTACATACATTTCTCTTCCAACTTGCTTTTCAACTCTGTAAATTTTCACTCCGCAAAGCTTTACTTTTTAAATCGATCAATTGCATTTCTAGAGATACAGTATCAATTCCAAATGGCTCAATGTGGATTTCGTTACTATTTTTTTTGAGAGGATTAACTATGAATGTTAGAGTGGTTTTGAATTGCTCAAATCTGTCAGCAAATTCAACTTTAATTTTTTTTTATAACTGTGCTGAAGTACCTCGTGACAACAGTTGTACTGGTTTTATCACGATATTGCTTTAGAAATTGAAAATGAAGTAATTTTAGGTTTTGAATTAATATCTTCTGCAAAAATAATCAATTTTTCTTCAAAAGAAACCAATTCTTCTACCAAGACATCGGCTGGGTTTCACTTTCCTTGCAGTTTTAGATTCAGCTCATTTAATTTCGCTGTGATATCCACCATAAAGTAAAATTTTTGCAACCATTTTTCGTTCTCTCATTCAAGGTGATTAATGCCTTTTTGATTTTGGAATGTATTTATTTCATTCAAGCACAAAGCAAAACGTTTCAACACCTTATCTTTGGAAAGCCATCGCACTTTATTGTGAAGAAGGAGGTCGGAATACTGAGTCTCCATTTCGTTAAGAATTCTTTAAACTGACGATGGTAAAGCGCTTTTGACAAGATCTGTTAACAATCTTGATTACCAAATTCATGACCTCAACTATTTCGGCCTGAAATATTTGGACACAAAGCGCTTTTTTGGTGTATTATGCAGTGAAACATAAGAATTTTGTGGTTTATTTTGCTCTGAAAAATTGTTGTTGCCCCTTTATTTTTTCCTGTCATACTTCTGGCTCCATCAGTTGCTATTGAAACGATTTTATTTAAATCGATCTTATTGTCTTCAAGGCATTTTTGCACGACATTCGCTATATCTTCCCCTCTAGTTTGTCCCGAGAGCGGTAGCAATCCTAGAAATTCTTCTTTTGGACCTTGGGAAGATATATACCTGACAAAAAGGGCAACTTGTGCCGCGTCTTTTATGTCGCAGGACTCATCTATTGCAAGTGATAAGGTAGAAGAAAGTTGAATATCTTCCACCTGCAAATATGTTACATTTGAAGACATTTTAGCTATTCTATCTTGTACTGTTTTTACGGATAGTGGCAAATCTTTGATTTTTTTCAAGATTTCTGGTTTGTTTTTGAAATCACGAAACAGTTCTTCAGATGCAAGTATGAAGCAATCTTTGACATATTCACCATCTGTGAATGGTTTACTTTACCTACCTTTACTTCGTTTTTTTTATTATTATTATATATATATATGTGCATACATAACTTTGAGAAGATATTTTGCTTTTAACTCTTTCACTTGAAACAACAAACTATACGTCTCAGCCAAAGCATTGATGAAGACGCCAAATTATCTTGCGTCGAAAGCGAATTAGAACCTACATAGAAACATCCGACGACGGCGTCATTCGAGAGCTTCCGATGAGCTGACGACAGTAACGACGCGTGTCACGGGCGAGGGGTGCGGTGAAAAGCGAGTACAAGTGGCTGAGAGATAGAATCGGTGCCTAATCCTCGTTAATCGATTCAGAACGATTCTTAAATGTTTTTGTTTCTTTGATAAAATAAATAATATTTGCGTATGGAACTAAAGAGCCACAGTTTCACATCCAAAGAGCCTCAGGTTGCCGACCCCTGCCTTATACGAATACGAATAAATAAGTTTTTAGCAGGTCCCATTACATTATAGTAACTCATATAATGATAATTATCTCATATACATTTTTTGAGCCAATCACATTACTTTATAGTGCCTCATATAATGATAAATATCTTTTACATATACGTATAAATATCCTTTTTTGAGTCAGTCCCATTAATTTATAGTATGTCGTATAATGAGAAATACCTTCAACTACATTATTTACCTCGTATAATGTAAAATTTAATGATTATATGAAAGCATGTGCCATTATTTTTATATTGTTGCATTATTTTCTTATTTCGACTAACTAATCATTTTTTATCAAATATTTTTCACTTTTTTTGTAGTTTTATGTAAGATTTATTTTTATAGCATGTTTAATCCATCTGGCACTTTGTGGCCAGTCCCCGGACCGGTGCACAGGGTCAAAAGACAGAGCCGTAAGAGAAGACGAAATGAAAGACTGATGGACGAAAACAAAAACGCATACGAAAAACAAAAGTATTATATATAATGGTCCACAGCTGTTCAGTTCTGTCCTTTTGTTTACCCGAGATTCACCGTTTTCTTTTCCTGTTTTTCTTTTTCCGGATTCTTTCCCCTTTTTCCCAGAGGAAATACCGGCTCCTTCGTCTCCTGCAGACAGAAAGAGAGAGATGGCAACTTTGGAATGAACATGGCACACACTCTTGATGCAGAGTCTCTGTCTTTAAATATTCATTACGACTTCACACTTAGCGTTAAATATTCATACTGCTAAGAGGGGAAAAGTTGGACAGTCCTCCTAAGCATTTTTCGCTGAAGCACACTTTCATTTCTCCGTTTGGATGAAAAAGGAAGGGTAGATGAAATGCTTTGGAATAATGTGGCATAAATTATTTTGTTTGGATGAGATGTTTTTACGGAGTGGAAGCACTCGAAATGTGTAAATAGCATTATCTAAATAGAGAAAGAAAATGCCATTTAAAGTGAATGCTAAGCCAAGACAAATACCATTTAAAGATATTAATATTGTATATTTGATTATCTTCTCTTATTTGTCTTTTTCACATTGAAATTACTATAATATGTATTATCTCTTAAACCTTTGAAACTGAACAATATAATTTAAATACAAAGTGGTTGAAACACATAATGGAAGCACTCGAAATATGTCGGTGGCATTTTGTCTATTAGACGAATAAATATAATTTTAAGCTACTAATATTGAATTTTTGGTGATCTTAATATAGCTTTCATGGTGTCTGAGCTTCCCTTTTCAAGAAAAGTATACGGGTTAGATAGCCTTTTAATCTATATATATATATATATATATATATATATATATATATATATATAAGTATATATATATTAATTTTGAAACTGGAAAATGATGAACTATTGCTCCAGATGTTAATATGATTCCCAGACAATTTATAATCAAATTTGAAATCTTGAAGCATTGGGCCATTTATTTGTAGGATGCAGAGTCTTTGTTGTTAGATATTCATTACGATTTCACACTTAGAGTTAAACATTCATACTGATAAAAGGGAAAAGTTGGATAGTCCTCCTAAGCATTTTTCGCTGAAGCACACTTTCATTTCTCCGTTTAAATGAAAAAGGAAGGGTAGATGAAATGCTTCAGAATAATGTAGCCTAAATTATTTTGTTTGGAGGAGATGTTTTTATTGGACGGAAGCATTCGAAATGTGTAAATGGTATTTTCTTTATCCATTAGATAGACAAATGCCATTTAAAGATATTAATTTAGAATTTTTGATGATCTTCTTTTATTTGTCTAACTCGTAATGAAATTTTTATAAAATATTTTTATCTCTCATATATTTACAACTCAGCAATAAAATCTAAATACGGAGCAGTTAAATCACATAAATTATATTGCTTTGAGGGTGTCCGAACTTCCACCTCCAAGAAGTGTGCGGGATAGATAGTCATTTAATATACAGGGTGATTATAATTAAAGTCGCAATTTCAAAATGTTGTAAAAGAAGATGGGTTCAAAATTGAACTAAAGATACTTGAAGAATGTGGAAACGGTATGGAATTAATAAATTAATAGTTTAAAAAAACTAAAAAACAAGCTTTTAGTGTTAATCAAATTAAGAAGTAACAAATAATTGTTAACATAAGAATAAAATGACTGACGAGAAAATGAATGTCATTGTTCTAAAAGCGGGGGGTGCTCGATGTCAATCGTTATAATTTATCACTAGTTTCATTCCGAAATGCAGAGTTAGTTTTAAAATGTCATACAAAGCACCTCACGCTTTTAGAACAGTGACATTCATTTTCTCCTCAGTCATTTTATTCTTATGTTAACAATTATTTGTTACTTTTTAATTTGATTAACTCTAAAAGAGTGTTTTTTAGTTTTTTTAAACTATTAATTTATTTTCTACTTTTTAGTTTGATTAACTCTAAAAGCGTGATTTTTTATTTTTTTAAAACTATTAATTTATTTTTTTACTTTTTAATTTAACAAACAAACAAACATTCAAGTGAAACTAATATAAAAGCGTATTAAAAAGAATCAACTGTTTTCTTTCTGAAAGATGCCTGTAAATGTTTCTTTGCAGCTTAAATAGTGTATATGAGGAGAAACAGATCTCCAGGGGAAAAAGTCAGTTAGATGCATACATACAAACATACAGGTGAAGCTAATAAAAGCGTATTAAAAACAGTACCAAAAAAGTTCCACTGATTTTTCCCATCCAATTTGGTATGATCTTGCCATGGTGGATGGACTTTCAACTAACATTGCCACAACTGTTGAATGACTCGGAAGTCATTTTTCCATCAAAAGCCAAACAATCGAGCATATTGAACGCTGCCTTTGATTTAATGTGCAACTCATGCCAAATACGTTGTCATTTCATTTCAAAATATCACTGGCAGCCCAATTCACTTTCTTCATGCCCGCTTACAGCGCCATCTATTAATGCACTTTGGAACTTTTTTGATGCCGTAAAAAAGCCAGACGTTAAAATCGTACCGTTTCCTCCTTCTACAAGTATCTTCAGTTCAAATTTGAAGTCATTATGACCAGTGGTTCTTTTTTACAGTATTTTGAATGTGGGACTTTAATTATAATCTCCCTGCATATATATATATATATATATATAGAGAGAGAGAGAGAGAGAAATTGAGAAATTATTGCCGCAGATGTTATTATTATTCCCAGACTATTTGTAATCAAAATTGTTGTCCTGAAACATTAGCTCATTTATTTGTATACAAGAACTTGTTCGCCGGCCAGCGATAAATTTCTCACTTTCTGTTATGTTCATAGACAACTATTTTTTAAAAATTCATATAGAGGAATATAAGGGTTATTGTACCACTTTTCAATAACATTTCAAAGTTTACAAGCAATACAGACATTTTGTAATCAAATTTGGAGTCCTGAAAAGTTAACTCATTTATTTGCATGAGAGGTCTTGTTTGCATTCAAGGGATAAATTTCTGACTTTATGTTAAGTTCAGAAACAGGATTTCTTAAAATTCATATAGTTAACTACAAGTGTTATTGGACCTCTTTTCAACATCCTACACATAAACAAACTAAGATGATGCAATTAGGCTTTAGTATGAAGCTGAAATTGCAACATGAAGCAAAGAATTGCTAAAACGAAGAGTTTACATTTCAAATCAGTCTAACTCTAAACGAGACAAAATTGCTCAAAGAATAATTAACTCCTTAACAAATTTAAACACGTTTCATGATTGTGTCCTTTAGGAAAGCCATGATATAATTCATTCGAAGTAATTTTTGCATCTTGTACTAAACTAATTTTGGGGGAATTCGTGTATTATTGTAAGACAAACAAGAGTACATTCGTGATATCATATCGAATAGGGCAACAATTATTTTATTGCTATTTCACGCTGTTTTACTAACATTCTACCCAATGTTATGCACACAAAAGACTGCCAAGGAGCTACACTTTATTCATTATATATGACCACTTACAATTTTTTTCCTTTTTTTTTTTTTTTTTTTTTCAAATTAAGTATCAATAGAATCAATGTATCATATGATGGGAAAAAAGTTTGAAAATTCTAGCAATGAATCAGGTGATTATAATTTTGATTCGAATTCGAATAGGATGACAATATATATTATGAGCATACATATATATACATATATAAAGACCCATCTCTTGGATTTGAATGGTAGATGCAATTACTGTAGTTAAGTGGAATACGTGACCTTCGTATGTACTGGTTTAAAATTATGGTAAATAACACCTGAAGATAAAATGGGTGAACGTTGGATTCCTGAAGGGTTGCATCCATTAAACTTAGAATTCTATGTGCTCACAAGGGGAAATTTTTAAATTTCAGAAAAGCAGATAAGCTACTGTAACGTCTCGGCTTATGTTAGACATATAAAGGTTTTAAGAAGAGGGCCACGTAAAGTTCATGGGAACACTTTACTTTTTATTTACAAGCACTATATATATAGAAAGAGCGAGAGAGAGAAAGACAATTTTATCTATATACAATATATAAAATATATAAACATATTTTAATATGTATATATATATATATACAATTTGAAAACATGGCAATGCCTTGAATATGGGGATTTCGATATCTCTGGTGATGAATACAAATATCACAGTTCTGAATCTATTCCGAATTCAGTTTTGTATATAAAACTACGTATACTTTCCGAATATATATAAAGTAAGATGAAATATACAAAGCATAGATCTATATAGTATGAGAAGAACTTATTGGTCATAACTCTAACAATACATATTTTCGATTTTTATATAAAAAAGTACTATAATATTACATTTGGAAAAAAAAGGAATGTGATCCGTCAAACGTTTAATGGTAAGTACTGGACATTGCTCGACCATCTAATGCCCAACGGACATTTATGGACAGCCCCCTGCTGACCATCCATGCACCACGAACCCGTATTCTCGTCACGATGAAGGCTCAAGTACTCCGTCAATACCTTTATTCAACAACAGGCTTCTTCGAGAATACATTCTAGCAGGACCATTCGAGATGTCACTCTCCCTGGTTATCTGAAGCAGGCCAGGACACAGAAGAGTCCATTTCTGGAATGACAGGAGGCGAAGGTAGTCGGCCAACTTCGCTAATTAAAATGGCTAAAAGCAACTTTTAAGGTGTTTTGAACTATGTTTCTGGTCAAAGTGTGAGTATTTCTAATTCTTTTGTTAAAAAAATAAAGTCACTATAGTGCAAGGCAGAAAATCTTGAGGCTTTTGCCTTTTCTCAAAACACGTTTTGCATAGCAACAGACAAGTTTAGTGGTTGTTTTTTTTAAAATTTGAAATAGATATTCTGATTAATTTGTGTTTTGAAATCACTGAATCTTTATTCTTTACTTAGTATATTATCCAAAGGTTTTATTTTTTAATGAAATAAATACAATTTTTTATAAACTCGATACTTTATAATAATATCAACGTGTTATTACAGCGTATTTATAATACAAGCCTTAATAGACATAGATTTGAAAATATGAAGATAAGAAAACTGAGATTGTTTAAACAATTGAACATCCTTCTGCTACATCTTTTTGAACGATTTGGAGTTTATTCTGAAATAAATATTGAAGTTCAATTTAATAGTTCTAAAATGTCCAATTCTTTTTTTACAATACACATAATAAAACCTTTAAGTGAATGTGTAAGATTTGAAGTAGTGTTTCGCTGTATATTAGAATCTAACATCTTCGATACGTCTAGATATTTTTCAACTTCATTTCATATTTTTCCTATAAAACACTTATTAAAAATATGTGATATTACATATGTCAAAATATTCACATACTAAATTGGCATTATAAACACCAACACTTATTTTATATTTCAGAGTAAACAAAATATTTGTCTTTCAGCATTTATATTCATTCCTAATTCCAGTAATAAAAATTATAATTTATAATTAATAAGCAATTTATGATTTTTTTAAATTATAAAACAGCATATTCAAGTATTATAATGTAAATACATGCAAATGAAATGCATACTGCATAAAAATTGTACAATTAAAAATCGTAGAACAATCAAAATAAAATCTTTAACTCATTAACTGCAAAAATGTATTCCATTCTTAAAATTCATACTTATTTTGCTTTAAAAGATTGGCATTTATTAATTGCATCCTTATAATGTAATTAGTTATATTAAAACACGTTAACAAAGTTTTATATGCAACGAAACATAATTCCATATTTCAATTTCAAATACCTTAATAATTCATGACGAGAATCTTAAATCATCATTAAAATATTCCGCAATATAACCTTCCGTATGGGAATTTTCCGCACCAAGATTATTTGAACATCATTTTCGAATTAAGGCAAAGACTGTTAACTTTAACAAAGGACTTAAAATGTTAAGGTTCGCAAACTTCACAGACCACATAAATTGTTCATCAAAATATACATTTATATATATATTCAATGATTCATTAACATTTGGTTGTATAAATGATAAATAACGGCGTGTAACTGTTAAATTAACTTCAAAACAACTTTATATTTTGACACTGACTTTAAACACATTTGATTTATATATTCCAACTCACAAATAATTTGTTAAATTTTAATAGAAATGTAGATTTCCATGACTAACAATGTTTAAAATCAAATGATCTATTTATTCAAATAGTGAAAAAAAACTGTTATTTAAGTTTTATATTAGATATGCTATTACCAATAGATAAATAATTAAGCAATAGCTAATCCGCAGCTATGTTAAACTTATTTAATTTATTTACTCCAACTTACAAATAATTGGTTGAGTTCCTCAGATTGAAAAAAAACTACTAATTATGGCTTATATTATGTTAGTCAGATTAGCTATTACGGATTATTATCTATTATTTTGTTGAGTAATAGATAATCCGTAGCTATTTTATTATACAAGGTGATTATAATGAAAGTCTCATTTTAAAAATATTGTAAAAAAAGAAACATTCGGGACAATTAGTTCCAATTTGAACTGAAGATACTTGAAGAAGAGGGAAATGGTATAGCATCATAAAATGTTCCACCAATTTTTTCCATCCAATTTGGTATGAATTGCCCTGGTGGATGGGCTTTCCACTCACAGTATCACAACTGTTGAATGAATTGGAAGTCATTTTTTTCGGTCAAAAAACAGAAACAATCTAGCACATTGAACACTACAATTGGTTTAATGTGCAACTCAGTCAAACACGTTATCATTTCGATTCAAAATATGGCAGCCGACTTCACTTTCTTTATGCCGCTTACAGCGCCATCTATTAATACACTTTGGAATTTTTTTGAGGCCGTATCGTTTCCCCTTCTTTAAGCATCAGTTCAAATGTGAACTCATTGTCATCAGTGGCTCTTTTTTACAGCAGTTTTGAAAGTGGAACTTTAATTATAATCACCCTGTATAGAAATTACAATATTATAATAGAAACTACAAAGCCTTATCTTTATATAATTCCTTTAGTATCTACACCATAGGGATTATAATTTTTGGTAGAAATATTTTTACAATAGAGATAAAAAGTTTGTTAATTAATCATAAACTATAACTAAAATAAGAAAAATATATTTTTAGCCCTAGAACAATGCAGTATATAAAATTCAAAGCGAAGCATTTTAAAATAATAAACATTTTTCTCCTTAAACTCTTTGTCAGTTCTATATTTTTTTAAATGGTTTTAAAAATATACTTTTTAAATTATTTGAAGTAATAGTTAAGCTTAGATATTTAATTAACAAAATCTATCGACGGGGGTTGTTTAATATCTTTAACTGCAGCAGTCTGCTCCTTAGGTATTTCCAAAAGTTTTTTTTTTTTTTTTTTTTTTTTTTTTGGAATTAATAAATTTAAAATATTCAATATTATTTGTTTTAAATAACCAAACTGCTTGTTTCTATATTAAGAAAAATTATTCCTAATATTTTTTAGAATATAATTAAAAGCAGTACAAGATTAATACAAAAATTTGTTGCACTCAGCAATTCAATCGAAATGGATAATTTGTTGTGTATAAAGATAGTGTAATTTGAACACTTTATTCATATAAAACGGATAGTGATATAGGAAGCGACTTATTTGTGGTAAATACATATTTAGAAACACATATCTTAACAACAATTTAGAAACATAATCTCAGTTACACAGTTATTACTCCTATTTCTGAAACTTAATTGCAATTAATTCAGTGTTCATAAACCCAAAAATTTTGAAATGCTGCCATTTTCCATTATAAAAACAGAAACGTAGCAGATTCAACATGACCCAGGATGTACATTATTAGCTTTACCTACCAGAAACCACTATAATTCACCTAGCATATAGAGTTGTTGATCTAATGGTGCCTCTTCTGCTAAGAAGAATATGTCTATTTTTTTCCATAGACTTTGCATTTACGTCCACAGTTTTGTTTTTTAAACAAATAAACATTATGATCAATATTATGATTCACTTTGATAACTATTTTAGTAAATATGTTTCCAAATTCTTAATAGAGTCATTCTGTTGCATTTAAGTTGTTTTATAGCTAATGTAATTGCACCTTTCTGCAACTTTTCGCATTTCTTTTTCTGCATCAAAAACTAAACAATCACAACATGATAGTTGCTAGAAAAACTCACTTTTTTTCATCTTATTGTTACAATGGATTGATATTCAACTGAAATAAAACAACTGATTTCGATCAACGATAAAATTAAAAAATAGTTATAATTCTTGATAATTTAGCTAACCTAAGAATTGAAAGATGTGTCAAAGCAATTTACAGATCTGATTAAACATTGAGTTTGATTGAAGATTTCTTATTTTGTGCTACAAAGTAACTTAAGGCTGCATTCGGCAGTAATTCCATCTAAAGATTCACTTGCTATTAATATTATGGGGAAGAGGGATTATTATTCTTTTTTGTAAAATATTTGGAATTGATTTATATGGCTGTGAGCAGAATTAATTTACAGGCAACATGCGTAGCTAGAGTAGAAAACTATTTTAACAAATATCGACAATAAATTACGTTTAAAAGTATTACAGACATTATGTGTACTACGATGGCTCCTTCATACCCACTTAATCGACTAAATTTCATCACAATAATCGCTTCATCTGACAAAATAGAGCCGATATGAAAGAAAAATATATGTTGGATATGTTTCCCAGTTTGAGAAAGAAAAGAAAACGAAAAAAAACGAAAGTAGCATTGAGAAAGAACAGAAAGTGAGCCCCCATATTGGAAACTGTCTAAAGTACCGAAATCTCTTTCTGAAATCTCAGTTGTACCAACCGCCGCATCGCTGGGCAATCAGGAATCGAAATTAAAAAGAGAAAGAAAAAGATGATTTCGAATGTGTGGTGAGGAAAGGACAAATTACTTTTTATTTTTATCTCTGAAATGGCCCTTTTTTTCTTCATTTATAAATCCTTTATCTAAAGAAATAATCTCAAGTTCTTAATAATGTAATTGCTTGATTCCATTTTTTTATATAAGTTTGGAATTCTTGTAAAGTTTTGTTACAAATCGAGTCATTCTTGAGATTAGTTCGAAACGAAAATTAGAACAATGAAAAGATTCATAATTTTAGTTACTTTCCTTAATTAGTGAAATGACACAAATTATTAATCTTTTTGTGATTTTCGTTTTTAGGAATAACTTTTACCATGACGTAGTTTTAAAGTTGCTTTAGTTCTCATTTAAAACAATTTTTAACAATTACATTAGTAAAAAATTTTTTTTGTCTTGATGGGGACTACCATAACTCTTATTTTGTTAAAACAGTTTACGAGTACTCGAAACCAAATTATTGAATTAATATAGCTGATAATGTTGATGGACATCTAATAGTATAAAACTCTGGATTCCATGTATAGTATCTGTTGTCTTGATGGGTATTATCACTACTATTATATTGATACACAGTTTACGAATACCATGTATATGAATTATACAATAATATAGATTATAATGTTTTTGGACATCTGTTTTTATAGGACTCTGGATTCCGTATAAAATAATTTTTGTCATGATGGTTACTATCATCACTTTTATCTTGTTACACAGTTTACGAATACCCTGCATATGAATTATTAAAATAATATAGATTAAAAGGTTAATAGACATCTAGTTGAATACGATTCTAGATTCTATAAATAATATCTTTTGTCTTGATGGGTACTATCATATCTCTTATTTTGTTAAAACAGTTTACGAATACTCGAAACCAAATTATTGAATTAATATAGCTTATAATGTTGATGGACATCTAATTGTATAAAACTCTGGATTCCATGTATAGTATCTGTTGTCTTGATGGGTATTATCACTACTATTATATTGACACACAGTTTACGAATACCATGTATATGAATTATACAATAATATAGATTATAAAGTTTTTGGACATCTATTTTTATAGGACTCTGGATTTCGTATAAAATAATTTTTGTCATGATGGTTACTATCATCACTTTTTATATTGTTACACAGTTTACGAATACCCTGCATATGAATTATTAAAATAATATAGATTAAAAGGTTAATGGACATCTAGTTGAATACGATTCTAGATTCTATAAAAATTATCTTTTGTCTTGATGGGTACTATCAGTGCTCTTATTGTGTTACACAGTTTACGAATACCCTATCAACAAACTGTTGAATTAATATAGATTATAATGTTGATGGACATCTAATTGTATAATACTCTGGGTTTCATTTCAAATAATTTTCTTGTATATATTGCTATACTATACTATCACTATACTACTACACTGCTCTTATTTTCTTGTCACTATTATACCATTATTTTCTTGAAACATTTTAAGAACACCCTGTAAAATAAGTAGTGAATCAAATAATTCCTACTTTAGCGGTTTTTAGTTCAAGTCATACAATAAATCGCCTTTAAAAGTATTACAGACATTATTTGCCCTACAATTGCTCCTTCATACCCACTTAATCCACCAAATTTCATCACGATAATCGCTTCATCTGAAAAAATAGAGCCGATATAAAAGAAAAAAATGGTTGGATATGTTTCCCAGTTTGAGAAAAAAAAGAAAGATATAAGAAAAACGAAAATAGCATTGAGAAAGAACAGAAAGTGAGCCCCCATATTGGAAACTGTCTAAAGTACCGAAATCTCTTTCTGAAATCTGTCAGTTGTACCAACCATCGCATCGCTGGGCAATCAGGAATCGAAATTAAAAAGAAAAAGAAAAAGATGATTTCGAATGTGTGGTGAGGAAAGGACAAATTACTTTTTATTTTTATCGTCTAAATTGACTTTTTTTCTTCATTTATAAATCCTTTATCTAAAGGAATAATCTCAAGTTCTTAATAATGTAATTGCTTGAATCTCTTTTTTTTTTTATATGTTTGGATTTCTTGTAAAGTTTTGCAACAAATCGAGTCATTTTTAAGATTAGTTCGAAACGAAAATTAGAAGAATTAAAAGATTCATAATCTTAGTTACCTCTCGTAATTAGTGAAAGGACACAAATTATTGTTCTTTCTGTAAATTTTCGTCTTTTAGAAACAGCTTTTATCTCGATGTTGTTTTAAAGTTGCTATAATTCTCGTTCTGAAATTTTTAACAATTACATTAGTAATTATTTTTTTGTCTAGATGGGTATTATCACTATTCTTATTTTGGTAAAATAGTTTACGAATATCATATAATTAAATTATTGAATTAACAGAGATTTTAATTTTGCTGGGCATTTAATTGCATAAAACTCTGAATTCAATATAAAATATTTTTGCCTTGCTGGACACTAACATTCACTACTTTTTATTTTGCTAAAACACTTTATCCTGTAAACAAAATTATTAAACTAATATAGGTTATAATCTTAATGGCATCTAATTGTATACGATTCTGGATTCTATATAAAATATTTTTGTCGTGATGGGTATTATAACTACTCTTATTTTGTTAAACAGTTTACATATACCCTATAAACAATTTATTGAATTAATATAGATTATAATGATGATGGACATATAATTGTATACGACTCTGAATTCCAGGGAAAATCATTTTTGTTTTGAATGGTACTATCACTACTCTTATTTTGATAAAGCACTTTAGACATAACCTTGTAGACAACTAATCAATCAAATAATTGATGTTTTAACCATTTTTAGTACACACCATAGCATAATATTAGAAGAAGAATATTGTTTAAAAAATTAACAGAATATTATTTTAACAAACATCGTCAATCAAGTAGTAAAGACATTATTTGTACGACAATGGCTCCTTCCTACCCCCTTAATCCACCAAATTTCGTCACAACAATCGCTTCATCTGAAAAAATAGAGCCAGTATAAAAGAAAAAAATGGTTGGATATGTTTCCCAGTTTGAGAAAGAAGAGAAAAAGAAAAGAAAAAAACGAAAATAGCATTGAGAAAGAACAGAAAGTGAGCCCCCATATTGGAAACTGTCTAAATTACCGAAATCTCTTTCTGAAATCTGTCAGTTGTACCAACCATCGCATTGCTGGGCAATCAGGAATCGAAATTAAAAGAAAAAGAAAAATATGATTTCGAATGTGTGGTGAGAAATAGAAAAATTACCTTTTATTTTTATCGCCGAAATTTCCCCTTTTTTTTTTCTTCATTTATAAATCTTTTATCTAATTGTATAAGACTCTAGGCTCAATATTAATAAAATTTTTCTTGATTGTTACTACCACCACTTTTATTTTGTTAAAACAGTTTACGAATACTCTGTAAACAAATTATTGAATATAGATTATAATGTTGATGGATATCTAAAGACTCTGGATTCCATCTGAAATATTTTATGTCTTGATGGGTACTAATCTACACTTATTTTGATAAACCTGTTTACGTAAACTCTGTAAACAACTAATGATTCAAATAATTCATATTTTAAGCATTTTCAGTTCACGCCATGCCATAATATTAGCAGTATATTATTTTAACAAACATCTACAATAAATCGCGTTTAAAAGTATTACAGACATTGTTTGTACCACAATGGCTCCTTCATGCTCACTTAATCCACTAAATTTTATCACAATAATCGTTTCATCTGAAAAAATAGAGTTAATATAAAATAAAAAAATGGTTGGATATGTTTCCCAGTTTCAGAAAGAAAAGAAAAGAGAAAAAAACGAAAATAGCATTGAGAAAGAACAGAAAGTGAGCCCCCATATTGGAAACTGTCTAAAGTACCGAAATCTCTTTCTGAAATCTGTCAGTTGTACCAAACATCGCATCGCTGGGCAATCAGGAATCGAAATTAAAAAGAAAAAGAAAAAGATGATTTCGAATGTGTGGTGAGGAAAGGACAAATTACTTTTTATTTTTATATCTGAAATGGCCCTTTTTTTTCTTCATTTATAAATCCTTTATCTAAAGAAATAATCTCAAGTTCTTAATAATGTAATTGCTTGAATCCTTTTTTTTTATATAGTTTGGAATTTCTTGTAAAGTTTTGTAACAAATCGAGTACTTTTTAAGATTAGTTCGATACGAAAATTAGAAGAATTAAAAGGTTCATAATCTTAGTCACCTTTCTTAATTAGTGAGAGGGCACAAATTATCCTTTTTATGAACAAATTTTATTATGATGTAGTTCTAAATTTGTTTTAGTTGTTTTAAAATTTTTAGCAATTTTATTAGTATATTTTAATTACTGAAAAGAAATATATTGTAGGATTAAGTTTTCATATTCATTAATATAATAATAAATACAATAATAAATAAAAATGCTATAAAAGAAAATATCAAAAATTTATCAGTTTTAATTATGAAAAAAAATACAATAATAATAAAATAATAAATGCAATAATAATAATAATAAATAGAAATTCAAAAAATATAAAATATAAAAATTAAACAGTTTTAATTATTTTAAATGAAGCACCATCAGCACAAATATTTTAAAACAATATCTACACCAATTAAGTTTGCTTATAATAAAAAATGTATAGCAAGTGACTACGTACTATTTTAAAAGGATAAACCATTAATTAGTTAATTAAATAATTTAATGTATTTCATTCAGGCATATTTTATGTAATTAAATATGTTTTATTTCTATATTATTTTTTCAAAATACATTAATTACGAATTTCTTTTCACGTCATTTTTTTTTAAACTTTAATAGGAATACAATAAATTAAACCAAATTAATTAATTATTAGTATAAATATACAGTTTTTAAATCACAGAAAAGATGCATTAGTTGAAAGATCTGAAATAATTATAATCCACACATATGAGAATTAAATATCATTTTTTTATTAAGTCTATTAAAACTAATTAAATAATCATGGTTAAATTTATAATTGTTTGTTGATCAAAATAATGAATGATTTTATTTTTTACTACAAACAATGACTTAAAAGAAAAAGGCAAATATGCAATTAAGCTTACATAAAAGTCAAGGGTTTATTCACCTTTTCACCAAAAGAAAGAACAAATATGACTAATATTCTTCTCTCCAAACATTTTTTGCCCATCTTTTGCATAAAAGTAATTTATATTCATAAGTTCTGTTTATTTCATATAAGTTATACACAGCAAAAAAAAATTTAACTTATTTATGTATACAAAATGAAAATGATGGCAGTTTAATATTTTTCGTTTACTATTTGGCATGTTTATAAATCAGTTGTTTAATATTTTATTTTATTTTAATATTTTATTTAACGGTTCCTAAATTATTGAATTCATTTATGTTTTGTAAAGATTGATTGCATTCTACTTATAGGTTTATTATAATAATTTCATCATTATTTAAACAATCATTAATTCATTAATTTTATTATAATTATTTTTATTAATATATTGAAATTAAATAATAAAAAAAAATAGTAAATATAATATTTAAAAATTATAGTAGTAAATTTAATAATTAAATAATACATTTAATTAATTTATTATAATTTTATTATTATTTATTGATATTTTCTGAATAATGTTCATTTACTTTTCAAAGCAGATAACTGAATATTTTAAGAGCGAATGAGTTAGCAGTAAAAAAAGTTTTAAAAAAAGTATTTGCTATACAAAATGCTTCAAATGGTTAAAATTTATCTTAATGAATTAACAAAACAGTAGAATCAGAAAAGTCTATGATATTGTATTTAATAACTATTGCATAAAACATATCCAAAAATATAGCAGTCAATATTCTGTATTCGAAATCCTATAAACGAAGTTGATTAGAATGTGTATCCATCTATATTAAATCTGTCAGCACGAAAGTTCTAGCAGAAGAAATGACTAGAAAGGAAATTCTGATGTCATTGCTGTGGATGTCAGTTGCATATTGTGGTTAGTGCAAATGACTGCAGTGTAGCAGGATTTATGGCATAGCTTGGCTAAAGCTGAATTTGCTAGAAAACTGACTTTGCAATGGAAAAAGTCTTCAAATCTAACTATCTGAAATTCTTAAACAAAAACAAACATTTCTAAGGTGAAAAAAATTTGTATACCTAGAAAAATAAAGCATATTTTTGTCTAACCAATAAAATTGCTTCATCATTTGAAAGTAATTTGTAATTGCAATATTTTTGTAAGCAATATTTATTTTAATAAAATAATAATTATAAGATAAATATGTATCTCAAAGTATATTCAATAATTATATTTATTATATTTAATTTCTCTAAAATCATTACCTTAGATAAATTTTCTTACGACACTGTTTATTTCAATTATAATTTCTTTTATTACAATAATTTCATTATTTTTTAACTTATAATTCATAATCACTAATTTTATTATAAAACAAGTAAAATGTTTAATTGATATTGGCACTAATATTGTTATAAAATTTGGACATTGATATTTAAGATTAATGGTTTCATCGATTATTGTAAGATTAATTATTTAATCGTAATCTGTCTTAAAATTGAACAATTTAAAATGAAGTTATTTAATTTAATAATCAATATTTTTTATTTAATGTCATTAAAAAATAATTAGATATAAAACTAATTTTTCTAATATTTTTAATTTTTATTTTTTATGTATCACGAAAAATGTAAACTTTATTTTAGAAAATTTAATTATTCATATAATGTAAAATGCAAATTTAAAGCAAATCTTTTCACTTTACAAAGAACCATCTAGTGGCAAATGCATGAACTAAGAAATATCATAACTGGCATGTTAAATTTTCTTAACATATATTAAGAAATTTTGAAATATGATCAAAATAGTAAAACATTTCCTCATATTTTCTCAGAATAAAGAGCATTATTAGAAAAGTCTGAATAGTCTTATAATAAATTTATTTAAAATATGTATGTTTTGTTAATCTTAAATTAAAAAGTTTCATAAGACTTTTATTTATGCATTTTCAAATCGGTCATTTTTAATGTATTTTGCATTCCTGGATTTACTTTCTGAAAATTGAATTTTAATAAATTATTTAAAATATATTTTACAATCTACAAACATACGTGAGTAGTTTTTACATTTGCATTGGTGAATACGAAATTCATAAAATTAGTATATATTAAATTCGTAAAACTAATACTATTCCTAAAAGTACCCAATTTCCAATTTTTAAATAAAGACAAATTTTATGTGAAAATATTTTGAATAAATACATTAAAATCTCCCTTAAGTATCCAAAGATTATGTTGTAATTTATAACATATTTAGTAATTTTCTCTTGTGATTTTGAATTACAAATTCAGTTATAAATTTATTTAATTTGTTTTACAATACACAACACACGTGAATAGCATTGTATTGGGGAATACAATAGACATAAATCTAATTGAGATATAGTTTTATGTTTTCTATAGTATATTATGTTAATATTTTATATTCTATAGAGCATTTTGTGTACTCAAATTCTTAGATAATCTTATTACAAATTTCAGACAGTTAACAAGACAATATTTTGCTGTCCTTTACTTGGTCCTCTAAAATTCGTAGCAAAAATGCAGATTATATACTATAGTCAAAGCAGCTTAATAATCTTTATAGAATGTAGGCTGCAACAGTCTAGTATTATAAGATAGCAATTTTTTCTTAGAAATAAATTATTTACTATATTATAAAAATAATCTTCAAAAACTATTTCTTAATCAAAATGTTTTTTAATTATTTTCATTGATATTTAACAAGTTCATTTTGTTAGATTATATAAAGCACAGCTAAATTTTCAGTGAGATTTAACAGACGAATTTCGGTTCAAATTATAAAGCAAAAATACATATTATTGTAATTAATTTCTGTCTTTCATAAAAAAAAAATTAACTATATTTTATGTATATGATACTGTAGCATTTTTTCCTTACCGTAAGAAATTTGGCATTTAATTAGCATGACAGAAGAATGTATGCTATTTGACAAGTATGTAATAACAACCTATAACTCAAATTTGACAGCAGACAAACAGTATTTTTGATAGTTAGTTTACATGCATTTAGTATTTTTTACTGAACAACCTGCATGAGAACAACCACATGAGAACCACTTGCCACTCAAATCTGATAGCAGATATATGCTATCATGCATAATGAGACTCAGGAAATTAGCGAATGTCTGTGCGATCTTCACAGGTCGAAACAACTACAGATTGAATATTAACTACGCCATTAGTTGTTCCATTGTGATTAGTGATCGAATATGAGCTGAGAAATTTCTACTCCAATGAGAAGTGAGGGAAGCTGATCCCTCCTCCCTTTCGACGAATTTTCTTAAAAGCAGTTTTTTTAGAGAAGAAAAAGAGAGTTCTGCAACGAGTCGACAAGAAGTGTTGTTTTTCTTCTTTTCTCAGAACTGACTGAATAAGTCGGAGTTTCCGTCTGTTTTGAAATTGAGCTCCTTGTGGTTTCGTGAACCACGGCGTGTAATAATTATGGTCTGTCGCATACTAGGCTAGGTTAGATTCGACAGAGACTCGAGAATTCCGAAAATCTCCGACATTGGAGTGAACTGTACTTGTGATTTAATCCAGCATTTGAGAATCAAATTCGAATGTTTAATTTTCTTTTTTTTTTTTTGTAAATAATAAATTATAATAATCTGCATATGTATAAATATATATTAATAAAAATAAAAGTGTTCCCATGATTCTGAAAAATGGCCCTCTTCTTGAAATCGGTATAGGTCTAATGTAGGCCGAGACTTAATAAATAGATAACGGCCGAGACTTAAATGATAAAACAATTTTTATTTTATTATTTAATTATATTTATAAAAAAATAAATAAACAAATTATAACTATTAATAATTTTTTAAAATTTTACAAATTTATTTCATAATTTAAATATTGAGTATTTACTAGCACTACTTACTATAAAAACAAAACATTAATGTATTGACAACTGTGCAACTCTGAATCTTTTCTCCAATCTTGATATTCCAATTAAGTTAAATTGAAATGAAATATTTTGATAAAAATAAATCACGCGAGCAGAATTAGTTTTTCTTTTGCAGCAAAAATAGGACGTCTAGTTTCCCTTCTTACATATTTTCAGCAGACAAACTGATATGTTTTTATTGTTGACTACTTCCGTATATGCTTCTAGTAGTTTTATGCGATGTCCCTATCGATTTACAGTATCGGAGGTTTTTAGTGCCAGCAGTTTGTCAACTTTATTACTGGACATAAATCTTGCATTCGTATTTCCTTTCCAGAGAGAAGAAAATGTCCCGCGTGTAATGAAATAGCATCAAATGAAATCATCACAACTGACTATTAGATAAATTACTTTGAAATATATTACTACAACCACTTAGTGATCCATTACTGCATTCAATAGACAGGAAATGTCAGCAAATTAATATTTTTTTAGACAAAAAAAAGGTTTTTAATCTGGAAAACGTCCGAGTCCTGGCACAGTAATAGCGTACACAGCTAACATACAGAAGGTTACTGATTTGAATCTGCTAGTGTTGTCCATTGCAGTCACTGCTTTCAGAAACGATGAGACTCGACGGCGATTATGCCAAAGCGTGCCAAACCATTTCGTATTAATAGTTAGCCCGCCTTGTGGTACCTAACTTGTATCCCGGTGACAACATGAGCATCAAGCGAACAAGAAGGGCCGAGGTTCGAATCCGTTGGTGGTATTGTTCTAGGCACTGCTTTCAGAAACATTGAGTCTCGATGGCGATTATCTCAACGCTTGTAAAGAATTTCGCATTGATTGTCAGGTAATCTGATGATCGATTTCTTTTTTAAATACATGGCACTTGCACAGTCAATTGCCATTATGGTACCTTATTTATAACAAATAAAAAACATAAGATAAATAAAAAACCATCGATTAATCTTCAATAAGAGTAATAGATATGTAACAGATTTAGTATATTCCAAAATGCAACACGGAGGACTAGCTATGCCACATTCACTTTGAGGCCCTCTAAATTTGCTTGGAGTTGAAATACATTTAGATATTTGCTCAGTTTGCTTATTTCTGATGCTTATTTGCTATTTGCTATTTTTATTGCTATTTGCTTATTTCTGATTAAAGCAAGAACCTGTAAATTTAAATAAATGTCCATTGCTTTAACATTTCAACAACTACTACCAAACCACTTTGTGTCAGGTTGTAATATAATTTCTTCCTTTTTTTCATATTGGAATAAAATGATGAAATTAGCCAAAAATGTAATTATTTAATCATCATCATTTTTAATGATATCTTCCCATCTTTAAATCAGCTTTTAGTACCTTTTTTACAAAATTCATTTGTCACCAAAATTAATCAGTGGCTAGAGCTCTGGCACTCAATGACACAGATTTCGGGTAGTATCAGGCTTTGTAATGGTTAGGAATCTACTTTAAACAGGTCTAATCCCGGTCTAATATGACAGGAGAGGTTTGAGTAAAGGGCTTACAACCCTACCCATTAAAAAGAAAACATATCCTGTCTCGAAATTTGCAAGTAGGCAGACGACCTTGGCTAATCAAAGGGTTGTTGCGCCAATGAAGAAGTTCTCAAATTAGGAAGCACAAGCTGTAATCACAATATTATCAATCAAGTCACAGGAATATTACTGTCACAAACAAGAATTAGAAAATTGCTCTAATTTTTTATTAGCTAAGTTCTTTTCAACGCTATTCAATTTGTATTCTAGTTAATTAAACTACCAACTTAAATTCCTCAAGAAAACATAAACATGCTTTATTTTCATGCGCTGTTTTTCTCATTTTCATAAAAAGCACCAGTTTGCATAAAATATTTAGTTTGAAAGAATTTTTGCAAAAGTTTCAAGCTGTTCTTCCATCATTCCAAGAGTTTTTCTTATACTTTTTCTACAATTCATAAAACTTACCAGGAGAATTATTAGGTTCACAAGTCATATATATTTGAAATACGTATTTTATACATATTACTTGTAAAATAGTTTTTTTTATCTTAATAACAAAATTAAAGCAAGAACCTGTAAATTTAAATAAATGTCCATTGCTTTAACATTTCAACAACTACTACCAAACCACTTTGTGTCAGGTTGTAATATAATTTCTTCCTTTTTTTTCAGATTGGAATAAAATGATGAAATTAGCCAAAAATGTAATTATTTAATCATCATCATTTTTAATGATATCTTCCCATCTTTAAATCAGCTTTTAGTACCTTTTTTACAAAATTCATTTGTCACCAAAATTAAGCTAGCTTCATTTTATCCTCTTATTTTGCAGTCAGTCTAAGTCATGCAAAATCATTATGTATGCGTCTAGACAGAGGCTAATCTGCTGGATCAATGTCTGTGCAATTATGTGTAATATGTCTGTGCAACATGTCTGTGCAATATGTCTGTGCAATGTCTGTGCTGGATCAATGTATGTGGATTAGAAAGAGTGAAGTGTGATTTTCCATTCAAATTTTTCTAGGATATTCATAATCACTCCAGAAAAGTTTGGAATTATGATGCTGAAAGATCATTCTTATCAATGGAGGTCATTTTACTTTAAAAAAATGACTTTAAAATGTTTCAATAGTTGAGAGCGAAATTCAACGTTTACTGTTGGATTATCTTCTAACAGTTAATAATAAACAATTCCTTTCATATTCTACCAGATACAAAGAATCTTCTTTTAATGGATACATCTTCGAGTTTGTTGTATAGTTCTTGAATGGCCACTTTTTATTCGCTTAACCATTTTCCATTATGATCTAGTTATCTTTATATATATATATAAATCTTCTGTACATGTGTTTATCACTGAACTCCTCCAAAACGGCTAAATCAATTTTGATGAAATTTTGTGTGTGTGTTTCAGTGGATCCTTGGATGGTTTGGATTCACAATTGGACACGATAGGTGGCGCTGCAATCCATATAATTCTTCTGTACCTGTGTTTGTCACTGAACTCCTCCTAAACGGTCGGACCGATTTTGATGAAATTTTTTGTGTGTTTTTGAGTAGGCCCCTGGATAATTTAGATTCACAATTGGATCTGGTAGATGGCGTTGCAATTGATATATTTATATATATATATAATTCTTTTTTGCATGTGTTTGTCACAAAATTCCTCCTAAACGCCTGGAACGATTTTAAGGAAAATTTTTTTTGTGTGTTTGACAAAACATGGAGACTGTGTTTATGCATCTCCTTTGTTGTAAGTCTCCCCCAGATGGTGCTGTAGTATAACCACTTCTATACCGTTTAACCAATCGGTGTGAAAATTGGTAATAATATGTTTTCGAATATGGAAAATAGGTTCACCCTATTTACTTTATTGTTACTTGCCTCCAGAGGATGCTGCAACATTTCATCTTATATACATTTCAAACGATATCCATGAAAATTAGTATACACATGGAAATTATATTCGCTATATTTAATTTTCTACAGTGTATTTTTTGGCAGGACCTGCTAATTTATTATAGATAGTCAGAAATTAAATCATTTATAACGTGTGTTATAATTATTCATCAAAAAGTTGACATAGGATTTGACCTAATATTGAATTATAATTTAATATATGTGTCTCATTATTACTTAAAATTCATAAATTAAAAATTCTTTACAGTGAAAGTAAGTGATTCAAATTTCTCACAATTAAGAATTTTTCTGGGGTTTGTCACAGTGAGCTTTAGCTGTAAAGGATAAGATTTAATGCTAAGAGTCTCTGTAATGATAATAAAAATCTTTAATATTTTTTAAAGTATCGCAATTTTATTTCAGATAGATTAATATTTATTTTTTTTTTTAAAATCTATTGCTGTCCTTTTAAGGGTTGCGCTCTACAGTTTTAAAATTAAAATCTTTTGGTATTTACGGCATTTATAAAGCATACTTTTTGTATCTCTTGTGAGCAGTATAAACTTGCCGGACACAAAAATGTATTGCTGCGTATGATAAAAAGTGATATCATCATTTTATCCCATGCCATGTTTGGAAACTCCGCTCCTCATTTATCCTCTTTTCTTGAAGAACAATAGAAAATATTTATCATATCATATAGAATCCTTTTCATCAAAAAAAAAGTTAGAAAGGAGATATTATTTAATTTTTAAATTTAATTTTATTATTTGATATTATTTATATTTAATTTTTATTAGTTTTTTATGTCATCTCGTTATTATCTCTTTATTTAAGTTAAAATTATGCTTAATTTAAAAAATGTATATATTAACGCTCTTTTGTGGCTGCACTACACAATCCTGTTTTAAAATCACCTTCCACGTTTATTTTTTCTTTTGAGGTTTGGTTCAGTTTGTCGCTCTCTGATCCTTTTGTGCACACTTTATTCTAATTAGAACAGGACCTACAGTTTAACGTGGATTCCGAACCACTAACAAACATCCATGCTACCGCCATTTATTTTCAGGTACAATTAAATAAATTTTGCATTTCAAATAGAAATATTGTCATCAAAATGTCTTTGGATGTATTAATTTTTTGAAATTCTCTATTTTATTTCGAATAGATTAATATTTATCTTTAAAAATATATAGTTGTCCCTTTAAGGCTTGAGATCTACAGTTTGAAAAATGAAATCTTTGGTACTTATGACCATTTATAAAGCATACTTTTTGTTTCGCTTGTCGTACATAAAAATGTACGGCCGCGTATGATAAAAAATGATATCACAATTTTGGCCCAACCCATTGACCACCGGACAATCTCGAGCTTTTTGAATGTCCATGAAAAGGGCCATTCAAAATCTAGCGGCTACAGCAAAGTGGAAAGGCTACAGGAGTTTTAAATTGATTCCCATATTTCTTCCTTCGACTATGAAAAGTTTAGTGTGTCCAAAGTTTGAAAGTTCTTTTCTTCGAGCAGTACCATCATTTACGAAGTCCCCAGTTACGAAACGTCACTCTCCGAAAGGGTCGGAGAAAACCTCGGAAAAGGAAAATGTCCACGAGAAATAGAAAGGCAATTTACTCTTCATAGTCTTCTGGAATCTAGACGCTTCTCCCTTGGGACGGCGACTGGAGTCGGAATAGGTGACATCTTTTTAAAAAAATGAAGGACGAAAAGAATGATGCAAAGAAAATAAAGATTGAAATTCATTTCTTCGTTCTGTCTGGAAAAAGATTTGCGAACCGAAACGGCTCTATTTTGGAACAAGTTTCATGATTTCGTATATGCATCAACTTGCAAATTACAGATACTGACTTTCAACAACATATGAAAATTGAGAAAATGAAATTGCATTGAGAAAATGAAATGAAGCATAATTCATTGAAACCAAGTGATGAGATTATCATTTCCATTAAATGAATCAAGCTATTTTCCTGAAGATAACTTGGCTTAAATACCTTTATTTAAGGTTTTTTTTTCAATATTTAAATTTATATTTACAATTGACTTCTACTTTGTCACACCTGTTTAGTTTTATCGTGATTTAAACATATAAAGTGTGATTATAAATAAACTTATACTTTCAAAATGTGATAAAAAAAGAACTTACTTCAAATTTAACTGGAGATACTTGAAAAAGGTGGAAACTGTATGGCGGCATCAAAAGTCAATTTTAAATTCAAAACCAACGCTATCCATTACTATTTTCCAGCGTTATATTTCCCTTTTATAAGATTTAATTTTCATATTTTTTGTATAAATTTTAATAGATTATAACTATAAAATTATTTAAGTTTTATCTTTATAAAAACATGTATATATAATTTTATAAAAATTCACGCTATTTACATACTAAATAATTCGTTATCACGATCATCTAATATATTAATTGAAAAACATTTTAAGCAAGAATATCTAATCCTTACGTCATTATAATGCGAAATAGTAGATATTAGTAGAATAGTAGATAATTGTTCTTAACAATCTAATTAGAAAATTATATAATATTCTAACTATGTTTATAAATACATAATATATATATTTTATTTATTTTGTGAACTGTTTCTTGATGTATTTGTTTTATACTAATATGCTCAGTAATAAATAAGGATTTATGAGAAACATAATTTATTTAGTAATATTGAAAATACGCCATACTTTCTAAAAAAACTATATTCTTTAAAAAGCATTTGATTAATCTTATGAAGTTATACAAAAAACATATTAATCATAGTTGCATATTAAAAAATAAATAAATGATAATTAAGAACGAATATTCATAATAGTAATGATGCATTATCAAAGTGACTGTTTGCAAATGTATCTCTTATTAATAATGGAGAAATTAATATTATATGTATTATTAAAAATTTTTGTTGTATACTAAAATATCTGCAATTACTATTACATATTTATTATGCTTTTATTATAAATATACTTGCATAAATAGTTATAAAATAAATATGACTAATGAAATAAAGTACAAGAATAAAATTACAGTTTGAATTCACATCTGTGTCTCTAACTACAATTTAAAAGGTTTTTTATGGTAAAAATTAAAAGAAATACTAAAAGTTTGTGCAATAATATTGATTAAAAATCATTATATTATTCTCAATGTTATTTTAAAAATGAAATCTGAATTTTTCAGCAACGTTAAGGTTTTTAGTTTTACAACTACAATAACAGATAATTTTATAACATTAAATATTTACACATAATATTAAACATTAAAATTTAATATACCATAACATTAAAGGCTTCGCAATAACATTAAGACTTATCTGTTATCCAACTAATAAAACAGATAATTTTATAACATTAGATATTTCATTGTTACAAATAAACAAGTTTTTATGGTGAAAATTAAACAAATACTAAATATTTTTGTAATAACCTTGATTAAAAATCATTATATTACTCTCAATGTTATTTTAGAAATAAAATATTTTTCAGTAACGTTGGGGTTTTCAGTTTTTCACCTACGATAACAGAAAATTTTATAACATTAAATATTTACGTATAACATTAAACATTAAAATTTAGCATAACATCGAACATTAAAATTTAACGTGGCATTAAAAATTAAAATTTAGCATAACATAGAACATTAAAATTTAACGTGGCATTAAAAACTAAAATTTAGCATAACATCGAACATTAAAATTTAATGTGGCATTAAAAATTAAAATTTAGCATAATATAGAACATTAAAATTTAATGTGGCATTAAAAATTAAAATTTAGCATAACATAGAACATTAAAATTTAATGTGGCTTTAAAAATTAAAATTTAGCATAACATCGAACATTAAAATTTAATGTGGCATTAAAAATTAAAATTTAACATAGCGTCGAACATTAAAATTTAACGTGGCATTAAAAACTAAAATTTAGCATAACATAGAACATTAAAATTTAACGTGGCATTAAAAACGTTTAGCATAACATCGAACATTAAAATTAAAAATTAAAATTTAGCATAACATCGAACATTAACATTAAAAATTAAAATTTAACATAACGTCGAACATTAAAATTTAACGTGGCATTAAAAATTAAAATTTAGCATAACATCGAACATTAAAATTTAATGTGGCATTAAAAATTAAAATTTAGCATAACATCGAACATTAAAATTTAACGTGGCATTAAAAATTAAAATTTAGCATAACATCGAACATTAAAATTTAACGTGTCATTAAAAATTAAAAATTTAGCATAACATCGAACATTAAAATTTAACGTGGCATTAAAAACTAAAATTTAGCATAACATAAAACATTAAAATTTAACGTGGCATTAAAAACTAAAATTTAGCATAACATCGAACATTAAAATTTAACGTGGCATTAAAAAATTAAAATTTAGCATAACATCGAACATTAAATTTAACGTGGCATTAAAAATTAAAATTTAACATAGCATCGAACATTAAAATTTAACGGGGCATTAAAAATTAAAATTTAGCATAACATCGAACATTAAAATTTAACGTGGCATTAAAAATTAAAATTTAACATAACATAAAATTAAATTTTTTTTAAATAACGTTACAGTTTTCAATTTTCCCATTAATAAAACAGATAATTTCATAACATTAAACATTCCATTGTTTAAATGAGTGATACACCTGATTAAGATAATTGTTTGAGTTTATATACTTGCTTTTTATAAAATTTTAAAGCCTGATCTCTGAGTTAATTTTATATATTTCAACAAAGTGAATTCTTTTAAAAAAAAGATCTCCAGAAAGGCATGTGTACTTATGTGCCAAAATGCATGCATAATGAGAAAAATTCTAATGGAGCAAAAATCGAGCCAGATCATTATGATAATCGGCGAAGATTTGCATACCTGCATCACTTAGCGATGAGAAATGCCATTAAGTGTTCTAGAAAAATCCCTTTCTTTTTTCCCTCGAGGGAAAAATAAACATTTAAGTAAAAATTTATGACTTGCTAACTAATTATTTCTTTTCTCACAGTCAGGGTTAAATAGGAAATTTTTCACCTAAAGTAAAAAGATCACTTGGAAAGAAATATTTGAAAACATTATTCATAAGTGAGATATTTTTTGAAATTTAGAAATTGAATAAGTTGAAATATTTGAATTAAAATCAAAATATAAATATTTAATTCCTTTTATAGTGCTGCTAAACCATAATCTATTCAAAATATATTCAAAAGTGGTAAATTACCAGAATGAAATTTATCCCTAGTTACCGTAATAATAATCATTATTTTCAATAAAAAAATAGGAAAAATATGATTACAATTGCAAGTATGTGGACTTGAAGTTAATTTCTCTTCAAATTTAGCATCTAGGCTATGGTGTATTATAAGTAACTTCAAATTATATGTAAGGTTGAGCATTTCACAATTGATTTTTTTTTTTAAAAATTGCAATTTCCGTACTTAAGCAATGTAAAAAACAAAGCATGCTATTTTGAAGATATAAATGTTCCTTTATAATTAAATAATTTTTTATATCTTTACGAAATGTTTTGTTAAGCATAAATTTTCTGAAACATGAAAAATAGGGATCTCGTAAGATTAAAAAAAAGATTCTCTAATTTTTTATTTTTGACATTAAGTTACGCTTTAAGAGATTTTAACATTTGTATCAAAAAAATATTTCATCATGCTGATAAAAGGCATGTTTTTTTGTTTTTCTGCTAAAAAAATTCTTACTATACATTCAAACATTTTTTATTCATAATAATTATGTTATATAATACTTTAAAAGCATTTTTAACATAATGTTTAATTATAAGCAATTATTAGTAATTATATTTTTTTATATTTAACTATCAAATGTAGCAGTTTATATTCTGATTAAACGTATAGAGATAGTTATCATATGTATGTTTTGAACTTTTTGAATTTAATACCTAAAAATGCACAAGTTATTTAAAGGAAAATTGTTTCTAGAACTGGTAATAAATAACACATTAATAGTAGCCAATATTGTTTTTGTTTTCTATTCTGTTTCTACTTTCTATTAGAAAAAAAAATTCAATTAAATAATTTTTTAAAAAATCCATTCTACTTTTAATTTTTTTTTTTTTTTTTTTTTTGAGCAGTAAAAAAAAAAGAAAAAAATTTTATTATAATTATTTGTTATGAAGTTGAAGAGTAACTCAGAGAATAATATTTTATTCTGTTGCCTCGCAAAATTCCCTTTATTTCTATAACTTGTACTTTAGAAATTAACTTGTTTCAAATAGTTAAACTTTTCTAGTATTCATCAAATAAAAAATGTTGTAGCCACGCTTCCTCTTACGCACTGCCAGAAATGCGAAGCAATGGTCAGTTGGCCTTCAGACTCTTTATTTCGCGCAGCTGAGTATAAGGTTTTCGGCTTAGAAGTGGAATACTTCCACGAATCTATAATTATATCTTTAAATTTGTTAAATATTTATAACAAACACCAAAACGTTTATGCGTGCGTAATTTTTTTAGTTTTTTGTGTGTAAATAAAAAACTTTTTAGTGTAAATAGTTCGTGTTTACTGTTTCACACTCACAAACACTAAACACATACAATGACAGATATGAGTCTCTCATTATATTTGTGTGGTGTTTGTGCATGTGCAAATAAAGCTGTGAGTTATCTAACCTGTGCCTCAAGTCCTCAACCTAGCCATACCCAGTTACAATCTGGTTGCCCAAATTGCACACTACAATGTTTAAAACGAATAATAAAGTATTAATATCTCTGCAAACAGTCGTCAGTAGTTTCATTATTTAAAAAAAAATATAGAAAAAATCGAAGTAATATGGTAATAGATTACACAAAAATTCACTTTTTTATAATATAAATAATATTTTAAACAAAAATTCAATATCATAACCTATTATTTTACAAAGGCAAAACCCCGAATTTTATGATATTATTTTTCATCCTTATACTTATCTTAATTAAAAATTATTAAATAAAATTCTTAACGAATTTTCATGAAAATCTAATGCCTCATAATTAGTCTGGACTTAAATATTTCATTTTATAAATAAATAAATGCACTTCGATAATTAGGTTAAAGAGTTAGGTACCTCATAAAAAATGTATTGAATGTGTTTATTTCATTAGCGATAAAACAAATATTTGTTGTTTATATCCAAAAACCCCATCAACGAGAATCTTATCTGAGTCCTCTAGGCCATCTTGTGTCTCGTAAGCTTTCAAAGTCTCCTAATTCCTTTCTATCTGGAGTATTAGATTCCGATCAGGGTGGAAAATTCAATTTCCTCCTCATTCCTGGACAAAGGGTACTTTGGGTACAAAAAACAAGAAAAGACTCCTTGGAACCACTACACACTTGCCCTATAGTTTTTTTTCCCCTCTTTACTTCTATGCAATTATGTGACAGAGGCTATGACAGTGAGTTAAGTCAGTTATGATTTTTAAACATTTATATTAATTATTATTACATTATTTATTTATATATATATTTCTCAAAATACTTAAAAGGATTTTTTAATTATTTAATTTTTTTTTAAATAAAATGTTTTTTTTTTATTTATTATTTTTTTTTTCATATAAAATATTTTAGTACACATTTTTCTCAGAGAAGTTTAAATGATTTTTAATTAATTTGACCCTTTTAAATAAAATGATGTTTCAAAATATTTTACTTTAATTGTTTATTTATAAAGTATTTTGGTACACATGTTTTTCAAGTAATTAAAATGATATTTTCAAAGGATTTTTTTAAATAGTTTTTTTTTTAATTTTTAATTGATATTTTGCTGCATATTTCCCAAAGAGTAGTTAAAATGTTTTTTTAATTTATTTATTTTTTATTTTATTTCAATGTTTTTTAATTTTTTTTCACTATAAAATATTTAGAAACATATTTTCTCAGAGTATTTGAAATGATTTTTAATTAATTTATATTTTTTAAGTAGCATGATTTTCCAAAATATTTGGTACACTCTTTCTCTGAGTACACAAAAGGATTTTTAATTATTTTTTTTTAAATAAAATGATTTTTCAAAGTAATTTTTGAATTTTTTATACATAAAATATTTGCTATACATTTTTTTTAGTTAATGTGTTCTTTTCATAGATAATAATTTTAAATGATTTTTATTTAATTTAATCTTTATGAATCAAATATAGTGGTACACAATTTTCCTCTAATAATTAAAATCATGTTTTTAATTAATTTCTTTTAAATAAATGATTTTTAAAATAGTTTTTTTTTTTTTTTAATTTTTTTATTTATGTTTTGGCGCAATTTTCTTTCAGAGTATTTAAAAAATGATTTTTTAATTCATTTAATTTTTTAACATGATTTTCAAGGTTTTAAGGCTCGTACCGCTCCATTCATTCCTGGACAAAGGGTACTTTGGGTACAAAATACAAGAAAAGACACCTCGGAACCACTACAAATTTGCCTAAAGTTTTTTTCCCCCTTTTATTTCTATGCAATTATATGACAGAGGCTATGACAGGAATTAAGTCAATTATGATTTTTAAGCCTTTATATTCATTATGATTATGTATTTCTGTATACATTTTTCGAAGGATATTTAAAATTATTTTTAATTAATTTAAATTTTTTAAATAGCAAAGACTTTCCAAAATATTTTGTTTTATATATAAAATAAATAAAAATTGTAATTATTATTATTTACTTATTTTTTAAGTATTTAAATATATAAAACCATATAATCTAGATTACAAGAGAACATGAAACAAATTATTAAAAACATTTTATGTTTCTATATGCTAAGAAATAAATAAAAATATTTTATGTAATTAATATGACAGTTAATCAATTTTATTTTAAAAAGATCAAATTAATTACAGAAATACAGATTTAAAATTTTTACACTGTTTTCACAATTCTAACTTTATTTTCTAAGCTAACGACTGATACATTTTTAATTAACCTCACAGTTTTCAGTGTTGTAAATGCCAGCTTTATTAATGCAAATCCTAAATCAATTTTATATATTTTATCATATACCTTTATTCAAAAATATATACTTAGTTATTAATACATATACAAGAGTGAATCACTAACATATATACATATACACAAGCGCGTAATCATTATCTTGTATTGAGGGGGGAGGGGGATCAACAGAATAAAGCGTAAGGGTTTATGAAAGCTCCATAGACCATACTAAATTATAGGTATCAGAAAAGATTATCGAAATCAAAATCACTTTTATTACTTATTTTATTAATAATTTTTACATTGCACCCATTAGGTTAAAAGACATCATGAAGAGAAAAACAAATTATAAAATATTGCTTAAACAAATTATAAATTAAACATCAATCTTCTTTTTTTTTTTTTTTTTGACAGCTCAATGGGATGCAGTCTTTATGTCAATTTCACTATTCTGATGAATATTCAATGAAATTAACCTAGGAAAAACGCAGCTTTAATAAAATCATCCAAGAGCAATAATAAAATGGAAATTGAAGACGGAAATATAACTAACTGACATACTAAATTTTTTAGCAAGAAAACAATTAAATCTAAGTGGGAAAGGACCATAAGTTTGAACAAGTGCAAATATTTCTCCTTATATACATAAATACTTGTTTACAATCAATAGAAAATACAATATGTGCATTTAAATTAAATTGTCAACAATTAGTCATATAAGCTATTATTTATAATTGTATTGATTTTTTTTCTAATGCAGCTGCCAGATACTTAGACAATGGAATTTTATCCCATAAGCAGGGCTGCACAGACATTACTCACTTAACACAAGCTTAACGTGTAGCTTGAAGATAAGCTGCGGACTCAGAGTAATAATATCCCGCAATGCTCTACGATCATATTAGACACATTAGACATATTACACACATTAATTCATGTAATTTATATAGTCGTCTTGAAACATTGACAATGAATATATGTACACCATTTCACTTACATTTGTGAATAATTCACATGACGATATTCTACAATGAAAACTAAACATTTTTAAAACTTATTGTATGCCAAACATTTAAAAAAATATTATTTGAATGTATTTTAATTCATCCTTATAAATTAAACTAAAATGGAATTTTAATAGTATTATTATTATCTTTAGAATAAATATTCTAAAATATTTATGTTTTTTTCATATCAAATAAAATCGGTACACTCCAGATGCCTCTGAAGAAAGATAAATTACACGAAGAAAACTGTTATCTTTCAATTGTGCATAAATACATCTCGCTGTCCATTAAATTCCATTCCCTTCAAAGATTTACACGTGTATGTTTCCCAGGGGTGATTCGACTCAGAAAAACACAAGAAAACAGAACGAGACAAAGACAGAAGTCGGCTGGAGAGGTTTTAGTTTTTTCATGAGAATGCGTGTCTTATTTCACTCTTTGATTTCTTTTGTGCTCTGGCTGTTTGTCCTTAAACTAACAGGAACAAACAGGAATGGTACATTTCCCAGGAGTGAGGAATTTACAGGACTTGTGTTCATTGTTTAGTTTTCTGTTGCTTTTTGTTCTCAGTATGACTGGCGTGATTTGTAATTCAATCGAAATTTGCTTGACTTACAACATAATTGGGTTTAGTTTAGGAGAAAAAGAAGGCCAGAGTCTAATATTTGCATTATTTCTCCAATCTTTAATTGTTTTCTTTGTTATGTGCTTATTGATCTTAGGTTATAAATCTGCCTCCTTCTTGAAAAACTGATGTCTTTGGGAAATAAAATGTCGATATTTTAGAAAAAGAAGGTCTGTCTATGTCCAATAGTAATGATTAAATGTTTGTTAAAAAAAGAAAACAAATGAACTGATTATTTTTTTTTTATTCTTATGTAATAAATTTGTTCTAGTTTCGCAATTTATTTTTGTGTATTAAACCGTATTATGACAGATTGTGTTATTTAAGATGTCTGATGGCCGAGAAACTAGCTCTCCGTGCCCCATGTCTCAGGTTCGTGTTCCGTCGGTGCCATGCATGTAGGAGTGGTTAGGGATACACTTAAACCATAGGCCCCCATCTAATAAGGGTGTTGGGTGTAGGACTGAAAGCCCTACTCTGTAAAAAGGAAACATCTCTCGTCACGAAATCATCACTCATTACAGGCAGATGGCTTGGCCCACTATGGACCAGTGGCGCCGATGATGATAATGTGCTATTTAATTTATTTATTTGCTATATCTTTAAGTGTAAATCTATTTTATATGAATAAATTGCTACTAAATGTATTTATATTATTAAAAATAATTTTTATCTAATGATGTTACATTTTTAACATTCTATCAATAGAGTAATAAACAATATCTTCTATGGATTTTAAATTTTCAGAAGAAATTTGTTTCGATTATATTTAAAAGAATTTCATTTAATTACATATGTTGTTTACTATATTGATTGTAAGCAAGTATTTATGTTATATAAATAAATTTGATTATATTTTAATTCTATCTTGATTAAACTAATAGGAATTTTTTTTTAATCTTTAGAATAAAATTCCGAAATATTTATATATATATATATATATATATATATATATTAAATATAAAATCAAAGTAACTGACGCGATGCATGTGAGGATAGATAAATTACGTCAAGAAACCTGTTATCATTCAATTGCGCATAAATACATCTGGTCGTTCATTAAATTCCATTCCCCTCTGAGATTTACACGTGTATGTTTCCCAGGGGTGATTAGACTCGGAAAAACACAAGAAAACAGAACGAGAAAAAGACAGAAGTCGGATCTGGATATATTTTACTTTTTCATGAGAAAGCGTGTCTTATTTCAGTCTTTGGTTTCTTTTGTGCTCTGGTTGTTTGTTCTTAAACTAACAGGAACAAACAGGAGTGGTACATTTCCCAGGAGCGAGGAATTCACAAGACTTGTGTTCATTGTTTAGTTTCTGTTGCTTTTTGTTCTTCCTCGGGCATATTCGGGGTTGTTTTTTGTTCTTTGCTTAAACGGGCTTCTCGAGATTACTGCCTTGATTTGTAATTCTTTTGAAATTTGCTTACATCTACAGTCATATTAGACTGGAGCCTACGATTTAATATCGATACCGAATCTCTACAAGTATCCATCATACCGTCAGGTCTTGAACCTGAAACCTGTGAGACCGAGCGATACTCCGGTCGACAGGTTTCCTAGATCCTCGGTCCTAGATATTCAGCCATTAAACCCCAATTGCACATATTCCTCCATGTAATTTATATATATAATAGTCATCTTGAGTCAATGACAATGCAGCAATGTGTTGTTGTTCTAATGCAACTGGCAATACTGCGACTGTTAATATTTATGCCATACACAAGGGCTGCCGCGCTGTTACTCATTTAGCCCTACGCAGGGAGCCTGAGCTGAGCACGTGTAGCCTGAAGATATGCTACGAAGGCGAGTAACACTACCACTAAAACGCCCTGCGATCATATTAGACTGGGACCTACTGTTTGAAGAGGATTCCGAACCACTACAAACCCGAAACCTGTGGTACCGAACTTCAGAGCGCTCGCCACTCTGCCATCAGGCCCTCCATTTATAAAACCAAAATATTCCAAGTTCAAAAGATTACACTACCGATCTACGATCCTATTAGACCGGGACATAAGGTTTAAAATGAATCCCGAACGACTACATGGCACCATTTATGCCATCACCGGGACTTGACCCCGGAAACCGTGATACCGATCGCTAAAGCGCTCGCCATTATGAGCATCAGGCCCCTAGCATATCATCAGGCATGAATGAATGTATGCCCTTTAGATTTGTGAATACATGGCAGTATTCTACAATGAAAACGTATTATAAGCCTAATATTTTTAGAGAATATTATTTGAATAAATTTTAATTCCATCTTTCTAAATTAAACTAAGAAATTTTAAGAATATTTTTATTCAATTTAGAATAAAAAATCTGAAATTTTTATGTTTTTATGTTTTTATTTTTAATATAAAATCAAAATAGTTGATACGAGATGCATCTGAAGATAGATTTATTTCACCAAGAAATCTGTTATCCTTCAATAGTACATAAATACATCTAGTTGTCCATTAAATTTCTTTCCCTCAGAGATTTACACGTATATGTTCCCCAGGGGTGATTAGACTCAGAAAAACACAAGAAAACAGAACGAGAAAAAGACAGAAGTCGCCTTGGATCTAGAATTGTGAATAATGGACAGGACAATATTCTAAAAAGAAAGTGCATTGTAAGCCTAACATTTTTAAGAATATTATTTGAATGTATTTTTTGAAATAAAACTAAATGGACCTTTAGTGATAATGTTTTAACTTTAGAATAAAATTCTGAAATGTTTGTGTGTTTTGGATATGAAATCAATAGGGCTACATACTATTGATCTTGATAAATAACACCAAGCAATCTCTTATCTTTCCATTGTACATAAATACATCTGGTTGTCCATTAAATTACATTCCTCTCAGAGATTTACACGTATATGTTTCCCCAGGGGTGATTAGTCTCAGAAAAACAAAAAGAAAATAGAACGACAGAACTCGGCTGGGGATGTTTTAATTTTTTCATGAGAATGCGTGTCTTACTTCAGTCTTTGATTTCTTATGTGCTCTGGTTGTTTGTTCTTAAACTAACATGAACAAACAGGAATGGTACATTTCCCAGGAACGAGGAATTTACAAGACTTGTGTTCATTGTTTAGTTTTCTGTTGCTTTTTTGTCCTCAGGACGACTGGCGTGATTTGTAATTCAATCGAAATTTGCTTGCCTTACAACACAATTGGGTTTAGTATAGGAGAAAAAGAAGGCCACTGTGGTAATATTTACATTCTTTCTCTTATCTTTAGTTGTTTTGTTTGTTGTGTGCTTATTGGTCTTGAATTATATATGCCTCCTTTTTGGAAAAACTGGATTCTTTGTGAAACAAAATGTCGACATTTTGAAAAAGAAAATCTGTGTTTGTCTTCTTGTAATGATTAAATATCTGAAAGAATTAAGAAAATTAGCGAGCTGAATATTTTTTTTTTTTTATTCTGCAACTTACGATGTACTAAAATTGTTTTAGTTTTGAAATTTATTTTTGTGTATTCTGCTGTATTATGAGAGATTATAGTATTTAATTTATTTACTTGGTGTATTTTTAAATACATTGTGTTTTTATATTATTATAAATTGCTATTAAATGCATTTTATATTATTAAAAAGAATGTTTATTCATTCCATTAGAAAAATGGAATATTTAAAAAAAGAAAATTAGTCTATGTTCAATAGTATTGATTAAATTTTTGTAAAAAAAAATAATAACTAACGAATTTAATATTATTTTATTTTGTGGACATGTACAGATGTTCTTTTTTCTAAATGTCGATCATTTTGTTTCACGAAGATTCCAGTTTTTCCAAGAAGGAGGCATATTTATAACTCAAGATCAATAACAAAGAAAACAATTAAAGAACAGAGAAAGAACGTAAATATTACCACATCGTATTCTTTTTCTCCTAAACTAAACCTAATTATGTTGTAAGGCAAGCGAATTTCGATTGAATTACAAATCACGCCAGTCGTCCTAAGAACAAAAAGCAACAGAGACCAAACAATGAACACAAGTGCTGTAAATTTCTCGCCCTGGGAAATGTACCACTCCTGTTTGTTCCTGTTAGTTTAAGGACAAATAACCAGAGCACAAAAGAAATCAAAGAGTGAAATAAGACACACATTCTCATGAAAAAACTAAGAGATCTCCAAGAGATCCTGTCTTTGTCTCGGTCTGTTTTCTTGTGTTTTTCTGAGTCTAATCACCCCTGGGAAGCATATACGTGTAAATCTTTGAGGGGTACGAAATTTATTGGACAGCGAGATGTATTTATGCACAATTGAAAGATAACAGTTTTTTGCTGTAATAAATCTATCTTCAGATGCTTCTAGAGATTAGCGCTTTGAATAGATATCCAAAAAAAAGCAAAATTTGTATTCTAAAGATAACAAAAATAACATTAAAATTCCTTTTAGTTTAATTGAAATTTGCATTCAAATAATATTCTTAAAAATGATAAGGTTAGAATACTTTTACATTGTAGAACAGTGTCATGTACATTATTAACAAGACGAAAGTGTGTACATATATTCATTGTCAATGTTTCAAGATGACCATTAGATATAAATTAAATGAACGAGCATGCATAGTTAGGGCCTGATGGTTAAATGTCGAGGGCTCAAACATTCGGTGCCACAGGTTTCGGCTTCAAGTCCCTGTGGTGCAGGAATGGTGGTAATGGTTTGGAATTCACGTTAAACTCCAAGTCTCAGTCTAGTATGACTCCTAGTATTACCACTACACCACACCACATCACTGTGCCTAGAGTTGAGTTGCCCCTTTACAGTTTCGAAATGCTGTGGGTGAGAAATATGTTTGGGCTCTATTACTCTCTATGGTAAGATGAGACCGGGACCTATGGCTTAAAGTGGATTCCTAATCACTACAAACATTCATAGCCTCGCCGTTACTCGAACGTGAATCCTGTGGCACTGAAAGAGACAATAGAAATTGATAATATTATAAATTATGTTTGCATTTAAAAGAACACAAAATAAATAAATTAAATAACACAATTTGTCAAAATACAGCCGTATACAAAAAAATAAATTTCAAAATTAAACAAACTTATTATATCGTAAATTACAAAATAAAAAAAAATTCATTTCGTTAGTTTCCTATTTTATTACAAATACTTAATCATCACTATTGGACATAGACAGATTTTCCTTTTTTAAAATGTCGAACTTTTTGTTTCACAAAGATTTCTGTTTTTTTTTCAAAGAGGCAGATTTATAACCCAAGATCAATATGCACATAACAAAGAAAGCAATAAAAGATCAGAGAAAGAATGTAAATATTACCACAGTGCCCTTCTTTTTCTCCTAAACTAAACCCAATTATGTTGTTAGTCAAGCAAATTTCGATTGAATTACAAATCACGCCAGTCGTCCTAAGAACAAAAAGCAACAGAGACCAAACAATGAACACAAGTCCTGTAAATTCCTCGCTCTGGGAAATGTACCACTCCGGTTTGTTCCTGTTAGATGAAGAACAAACAGCCAGAGCACAAAAGAAATCAAAGAGTGAAGTAAGACACGCATTCTCATGAAAAAACTAAAACCTCTCCAGATCCGACTTCTGTCTTTGTCTCGTTCTGTTTTTTTGTGTTTTTCTAAGTCTAATCACCCCTGAGAAACATGCACGTATAAATCTTTGAAGGGAATGGAATTTAATGGACAGCGAGATGTATTTATGCACAATTGAAAGATAACATTCTTGGTATAATTTATCTATCTTCAGATGCATCAAGCGTGTACCGCTTTTATTTGTCTTTATAACATACGTACAATACGTATAACGTATATAATAACGTATACGTATACGTATAACGTATATAATACGTATAACGTACAATTTTTTTTTATAACATAAAAAAAAAATCATTAAAATTCCTTTTAATTTAATTTGGAAAAATAGAATTAAAATATATTCATTTTTTTTCTTATTACATAAATATGTGTTTACTATCAATAGAATATACAATATATGCAATTAAATTAAATTGTCGAAAATTAAATCGAAAAGTATTACTCCTGAAAAGTAAAAACCCATAGGAGCTATTGTTTATAACTCTATTGATAGAATATTAGTAATTTAACATCATTAAAGAAAGATTATTTTTAATAATATAAAATAAATTTAATATCAATCGATGATAATATAAAATACGTTTGCATAAAAAAGTAAAACAAATAAAAATTTAAATAACATATCATCGTCATCGGCGCTAGAGCCCGATGGTGGGTCAAGGCCATCTGCCTAGTGACAGATTTTGAGATGAAAGAAGTTTCATTTTATTGGGCACTGTTTTCAGCTAAATTAGCCAGGACAGTTAAATTAGATCAGGACCTACGGCTTAAAGTGGATTCCGAACCATTACCAACATCCATGACACCTCCGGTACTACAACTTGAAAACTGGGACACCGAGCGCCAGAGCGCTAGTCTCTCGGCCGTCAGACCCTCTAAATAGCACAATGTTCATAATATGGCAAAATACACAGAAATAAATATCAAAACGTAAACAAATTTATTGCATTGTAACTTACAGAATAAAAAAAATATTCAGTTCGTTAGTTTTCTTTTTTCACAAATATTGAATAATTATTATTGGGCCTAGACCGACTTTCTTTTTAAAAATGTCGGCATTTTGCTTTACAAAGATTCCAGTTTTTCCTAATGAAGGAGGCAGATTTGTAGCCCAAGATCAATAAGCACATACAAAGAAAAACAATTAAAGATAAGAGAAAGAATGTAAATATTACCACAGTGGCCTTCTTTTTCTCCCATACTAAACCCAATTATGTTGTAAGGAAAGCAAATTTCGATTGAATTACAAATCCCGCCAGTCGTCCTGAGAACAAAAAAAGCAACAGAAAACTAAACAATGAACACAAGTCCTGTAAATTCCTCGCTCCTGGGAAATGTACCACTCCTGTTTGTTCCTGTTAGTTTAAGAACAAACAACCAGAGCACATAAGAAATCATAGAGTGAAGTAAGACACGCATTCTCATGAAAAAACTAAAACATCCCCAGCCGACTTCTGTCTTTGTTTCGTTCTGTTTTCTTTTTTTTTTTCTGAGACTAATCACCTCTGGGGAAACATATATGGAAGGAAAATCTCTAAGAGGAATGAAATTTAATGGACAACCAAATGTATTTATGTACTATTGAAGGATAACAGATTTCTTGGTGTTATTTATGCATCTTCAGGTGCATCTAGTATGTAGCCCTATTGATTTCATATCCAAAACACACAAACATTTCAGAATTTTATTCTAAAGTTAAAAAATTATCACTAAAGGTCCATTTAGTTTAATTTCAAAAAATACATTCAAATAATATTCTTAAAAATGTTAGGCTTACAATGCACTTTCTTTTTAGAATATTGTCCTGTACATTATTCACAATTCTAAAGAGTGTACATACATTGATTGTCATGGTTTCATTATTAGTTATATATAACATGAATGAATATGTATAAATGGGGCCCAATGGAGGTCTGGCGCTCGGTGCCACAGGTGTCGAGTTCGAATTTCGGCTGTGCCTACGATGCGTGCTCGGAATCCACTTTAAACAATAGGTCCCGTCTAATATGGCTGTAGAGCGTTGGGCGTAATGCTGACAACCCTATTCTGGGAAAAGAAAGCATCTCCTGTCTACAAATCCTGTCAGCAGGCTTGTCCTTGTCCCACCATGGGGCTGTTGCACCACTGATGATGATGACGATGATAAATATAAAATACCTTTGATACCAATTGGTAATAATATAAAAGGCGTAAGCATTTAAAAGTGTTTTCTTTATAACTCGCTTTGCACTGTCTGTTTAGCATCCATAACAAGCCATTGATTCCATTGTTTACGTCTTTAAAACTTATGTTTACCTTTCCGCACAATCACTTGTTGGATGACATGTGCAATATCGAGTGTCAGTTATATTCGTTCACCATTGAACTAATATGATTGTTTCATTCAATCCACATAATTGTCCAATTGAATGTTTTCCTTTCTGCCGTAATCAATACAGTTGGATAATAGTTATTAATCCAGTTACTTTACTTGCGAGATTTCAACGAATATATTAGTCCTCTATTAGGAGAGGAAACCATCCAAAGCAGGAGCGCCAATTTCAGTTTCAGCACATTCTTGATGATGAATTGTGAACCTACAAATCGAATTATTTCCCCTGCATGTGTTTGTATGATGATGAATTTGGGGCAGTTTGACGAGATCGTATAATTCTGAATCTTCTCGTGATAACCACAACAGCATGTTTTAACAATTCTATCCTACAGATAAGAAGGATATTTATAAATTAAGTAATTTAGCAAAAATTTATATTTGCCCTTACATTTGCCCTTTCGTTGCCCTTTCAAAACGATGGCAAGACTATATTGAGGCACTTACAGTAAAGTAGTAATAAAATAGATCGGCGGTCCCTATTCTAAAAGAACAAAAAGTTGTTGCAAACATCCCCTGTCCTTTTCGTACTAGGGTTAGCGTTTCATTTTCCATTGGCTTCTTTTACGTGAGTGAATTTGTTTATAAAAAGTAGCCATGCTACGATGGGATTTTGAAAATTCCGAGAAATGTCTAACATTTTTCTTCTCAAGTTAAAAAATTATTTAATTAAGTGCTTTATAAACATAAATTTACATAAAAAACGGTTTTTTATCTACAACTTTGATCATTTTGAATGAAATATAATAAACATTACAAAAAGTTCGTAATGGTTATTTTACTCCTTTAATTATTTT
Source organism: Caerostris darwini (assembly GCA_021605075.1). Taxonomy (NCBI): domain Eukaryota; kingdom Metazoa; phylum Arthropoda; class Arachnida; order Araneae; family Araneidae; genus Caerostris; species Caerostris darwini. Next base: position 226,975 of record BPLQ01007986.1, on the reverse strand, counting down.
TACTTCTTTAATCATACTTGAGGAAAAATATTACATAAGAACATTTATTAATAGAATATGGATGCCAAATATTTAGAAAAGTTAAAATTACATTTATTTACAGATTAAAAAATGAATTATTTCTTTTGAAAATCATTGTATTATAGACCTTTTTCTGCCTTGGTGCTAACAGCATAGAATAATAATAGCCACAAGTAAAAATGGTTGGCAAAAATCACCAAGCTATCATCGCATTTGTTAAGCAACAATGTAAAAATCATTTGAACTGTATGATCACATAGACTTTTGTTAACCTTGGCAATGTTTGAACGAGAAAATCCAGTGCACGCTCTATTACTACTGTATGGCTATTACTTTTTTATTACTACTCTGTGGCTATTATTACTTTATTACTAATCTATGGCAATTATTACTTTATTACTACTATATAGCTATTACTACTTTATTTCTACTCTATGATGCTCACATCTAAAATATATTCACCTTCGAAGAAATCTGACGCCCTCAGGAATCTTTACGAACCATGCGACAGTTATCCGTGTATAAGACGTTTCGACACTGAATTGCCAGGAAAAATTTGTACTTATTTCTCACAACCTCCTGAACTAATTTGAACACAGCTGCATCATCTGTAACCCTATTTTCTTCGTGTGCACCAGCACTAATGTGACGGAATGTTTACAAAAATCAAACATTAGTGATTTACATGCAATGGAATTTTTTGAAGTTTGCAAATTTATCAAAACATTTAGCTGGACAAGTTAAGTGGTCTGGATCTAATTACCAATTGCAGGATAAAATGACTTTCATTTAAATTCCATTTACCTTCCACCTACATCAACATCCACCACCACCTTCCATTCATCTACATCATCTGTAAACCTATTTTCTTTATATGTCCAAAACTGATGTGACGAAATGTTTACAAAAACCAAACATCAGTGATCCAAACACAAGCAATGGAATTTTTGAAGTTTACAAATTTATCAAAATGTTTAGCCTGACAATTTAAGGGGTATGTATCTAATTACCAATTTCAGAACAAAATGCATTCTATTTAAGTTCATCTTGTGTCTCATTTATGCAATTGATTTCATAGTGAATAAAAGTTTCTTTCTTAGCTGCTGGAAATCTGCCATGATTGAACTTATTTCAAAAGCAATGTGATTTGATATTTTCTCAATATTTCCATACAATTTCGCTACAAAATAGCTCAGAATATATAGTATGTCTCATGTATAGTAATCTATGATTCTATACCTTACGATTAAATGATTCTGTACTAAACGCTTGAATCTGTTCTCCGAAGGTATTAATGTGATCATACCTTAAACATTTGAATTCAGGAAGCAATTAGGTACGGCCCACCACTTAATTCGAGTCTGATAACTGGTTCATTACAGCTTTAATAGTCATCATTTCAGGGGTAATTTCATTTTGGACCTTCCCAAGGCTTAATTCTGTTTAAATGTTCAAAATTATTGACTCAAACCTCACTTCCCATAACTTCTGTGTGTAAGATGAGAATTATAATTTCTTCCCAAGACCAATAAACAAGTGAGAATGCGCAGGGCTCCTTTCTTGGTCCGGCTAGTTTTCAACAATATGTTAATGATATTCTTTATTCTTCTAATTACTCTTTGTACGTGTATGCCAGCAATTCTATGAACGCAGCTATCCAGGGATGTGGTTTTTGTAAGCATTCTGTCAGAGCAGTATTGGTACATATAGGTTTAAGAAAATAGGTTTACAGCTCGTGTAGGTGGATAGAAGATAGTAGTGGATGGGGAAGTAGGTGGAAGTAGATGGAACTTAAATGGGAGGCATTTTATCCTGCAATTGGTAATCAGATCCAGACCACTTATCTTGTTAGTCTAAACGTTTTGACAAATGTGTAAACTGCCAAAATTTTTATTACTTGTAAATCACTGATGTTTGGTTTTTGTAAACATTCCATCACAACAGTGGTGGCACATAAAAAGAAAATAGGATTATAGATGATATAGGTGTGTTAAAATTGGTTAATAAGATTGTGAGCAATAAGTTCATTTTTTTTTTTTCAGTGTCGAAAACCGCTTACACCGAGTAACTGTGGCAAGATTCGTAATGCTATCTGAAGGCGTAAAATTTCTTAGAAAGTGAATATGCTTCGAACGTGAGGGCCATGTAGTAATAGAATAAAGTGTGCATAGGAGTTGACAGTTCAGACATTGCCAAAGTAAACATATTCCTCATGTGATCAAAGAGAACAAGAGACAGCTCAAGACGGAGAGAAGAGACAGCTCAAGAGAATTTTGCTTTGTTATTTAACATATGCGATGTTAGCTTGGCGATTTTTGGCAATAGTCTTTACTGATGGCTGTTACTATTCTATGCTGTTAGCACGAAGGGAGTAAAAGGTCTATAATAATGGACTATTTCAGCTATAGTTGGAACACTTCATAAACGCTCCACTGCTTACAACATTTAAAAAATGTACCTACATATTTTAAAATTGGCTCATAAATCAGCAAATTAAGATAAATCCATTTAAATGTGCTTCATTGTTAATCAGAGAGAAAAAGAGAGAGATCCAATATCTTATTTTATCATCATCATTATATCTTATTTATCATTATTAACAGGAATGCAGGTTCAAGCGATTGGTTTTAGACAAGAAATTATATTCGACTTTCCACGTCAACAAGCAAAACTCTACAATTTCCAATGAATACTAGCCAAAATGTCTATCAATCTAAATCTATCATAAGATCTATTTTCTTGTATGCTTATCCCATTTGGATATTTATTACGCTAACTTATGAAAAGTACATTCTTCCATAAGCAAACCCTTTACTTGAAGTTGTGGATGTCCTCTGATTTTTCTCGGAGAATCATTAATCACAAGGGTCTAAAAATCGAGTCCACTTTTGAACTACAATACAAAAAAATACTGTAAATCGAGTTTTTATAAATGCTCTAAACATATCACTTAATATATAATCGAGTTATGAGAATACTAAATTCTTACAGAAATTTGACAACTATTACCATTGCAATTAACTTGCATTTATGATGGAGTGGTGAAAACGTTGACTTTTTTGAAAGGAGGCATGTAGCCTGTGTTGATAACTTGTAATTATCCTGTTGTATTTAAGCAAGGTATATTTCCTTTATAATACGCTTTTATTAGTTTCACCTATATGTTTGTTTGCTTATTTGTATGTTTGTATGTATGTAACTGACTCTTTGGGCTCGATTTTGCCCTACTTTAAGCGATCCAATTTAATTTAAACGTAGTAGACTTATCAAGGACGGACGACAATATAATATTTTGATAAGTTTATTATCTCATCATGATAAGGATCGCGCAGAATTAGGGATTAAAACACACAGCCTTTGAAAAGTCATCTTCATCAGCGCATCAGTTTTCCCCTGGAGATCTGTTTCTCCTCATACACACTGTTTAAGCTGCAAAGAAACATTTACAGTCATCTTTCAGACATTCAAACCTACGTGAGACAGCGGCACAACTGATAACGCGCCTGATTAGGAGATTCCCTGTTCGAATCCTGGCTGGCTCGACATATTCGCATTTAGCCTTTGTTTTACTCCCAATTAAATCATTGTAAGAACCAGTCCTCCGTACCGGGACCTCATTTAAATATTATAGTTTAGAAACACTAAACAACATGCTTTTAGAGTTAATCAAACTAAAAAGTAAAAAATAAATCAATAGTTTAAAAAATAAATAAATAGACATGCTTTTAGAGTTAATCAAACTAAAAAGTAAAAAATTATTGTTAACATAAGATTAAAATGACTGACAAGAAAATGAATGTCACTGTTCTAAAAACGTGGGGTGCTCGATATCAATCGTTATAATTTTTCACTAGTTTCATTCCGAAATGCAGAGTTAGTTTAAAAATGTCATACAAAGCACCCCACGCTTTTAGAACAGTGACATTCATTTTCTCGTCAGTCATTTTATTCTTATGTTAACAATTATTTCTTACTTTTTAGTTTGATTAACTCTAAAAGCGTGTTTTTTTATTTTTTTTTAAAGCATTAATTCATTTTTTACTTTTTAGTTCGATTAACTCTAAAAACGTGTTGTTTTATTTTTTTTAAAGCATTAATTCATTTTTTACTTTTTAGTTGGATTAATTCTAAAAGCGTTCTCCTATTAATTTATTTTTGATGAATTCACAAGTTTTAGATGACGCCACCGATGAGGCCCGTCGAGGGTGCACTCAAAAAGAAAGCTGGTCAATTTGGTAGGGGCTGAAAGAAGACCCCTTTGAGTTTTGCGGGAAGAAAGTGAGACCCCGTTGAGAGAGAAGGAGGGAGAGAAGAGGGCGTTGGCCTGGTCACTAAATTTTTTACTGCGTTTAAGACAGGCTGCATTGAGAATCTGCGTTGTCGCTGCGAAATCATTTTAAGATTGGTTTTGAGGTTACTGGTAATATACCAGCCTACTCCCAGATAGGAATATTTATCTTAAGGTATGGGAAAAAATATGATTATTTCTCTATAAATATTTTTATTAATTCTGTTTTGTGTGCCCATTTAAAATCTTGTTAAAATCCTAAATTTAAGTTTAAACATTGTATATTAGTATTTCATTAAAAGTAAAATTAATTAGTTTGTTTGTTTTAGTATTAATTTTGTATTTTGTTTAATTGTGTTTTTATTAATATTTTTAATTATTTGGCCGTCCTGCGAGTATACGCAGATTAACGGCACCATTTCTATGCCGGAACTAGTTTAAGAATGTCGGTTCTAACAACCTGCTTCCACCTGCGCACTGCAAGAGCTCCTCCAGTGGCAATCAGAAATAATGGTCAGTAGGCATCGAGACTCTCATCCGAGAGGAAATATCTTTATTTCTGGCTTACAAGTGGAATCCTTCCACGAATCATTAATTAGATGTCTTTAAACGTGCTACATGTTGTATATCTCTAATTGGGTATGTGGTGTTTGTGCTCTTGTAAATAAAGCTGTGATTTCTCAAGAACCTGTGTTTCAAGTCTCAACTCAACCACACCCAGTTACAATCCAGCGGCACAACCAACAACACTACAATGTTTCTTTAAAAGATTCAGACAATTGTCTTTTATGCCTTAAGGCAAGCGCTGCACTTAGCACTTCCCAGGAGGTGCGTGTAGCTTGAAGATAAGCTACGGACACGGAGTAACAATATCTCCTCAACGCTCATGTTATATCGAGACCTAAGGTTTTAATGTAGTTTACGAACCACTACAAACATCCATGGCACCTATCGAGAGTCGAACCCGAAACATGTGGTATCGAGTGCCAGAGCTCTAGCCACTAAACCAAACAGCCCCCATTTTTCTACTATAAAGTTAACATTTTTGCAAATAAGGAAATTAATCAATTTAAGAAATAAAAAAGATTAAAATAATTAACTAATTAAAATGAAAATATTTACACTTACAAGGAATTTATTAACAAAATATTATATTTAGCTGTCCAATACTATATTACTTTTTGAAATATAAGAAATAAAAATATGATGGTGTTTATATCTTTCTTTTTGCACAAAATAAGATGAAAATAAAAAAATGGTGTATATTAAGTTATTAGATATTTAATTAGAGAAGCCATTAATCATCAGCAAAAATTTTATAATTAACTTTCAAAATATTTTTGAGAACCAAATTATCGTCCTTGTCATATAAACTATTCATAATTACATGATTTTTTTTTCACCTTTTTATTTCCTTGCAATATAATAAAAAGATTTATTGCCACAATAATTAAAAGTTTTCTAACTATACTTAATAAGGATATTTTGGATATAATGAATTTTATAGGAGACGACAGTTTATGCATTACTTTATTGATTAAAAATGTATCCAATAATTTGAGATAAAATGTTGGAATGAGTCAATGGTTGTTCCTAAAAAGGAAACAAATTAATGAACTAACATATTTTTAATAGCATTTCGTCTGTTCATTTATTTATGATAGATATTGTGACAAATGGACAATCATTATTGGAAAGTTGTTTAATTTGATTATTAGTTTGAGTCAATATATCATGATAGTAAAAACGATTCTGTATTTTTATCCCACTTGGTAGGCAACATCTAGACCAAGTCTATGAATCCGTGTACTCATGGAAGAAGGGAAGAGGGGGCAGCTTCTGTTGTGATGGAGCACCCGTAAGTCGAAGTCTGACTTGGCACCGCGTCGCTGGAGAATGAGGACAGTGCATTTCGGGGTGACTTTTTAGGAAGAACTATCCAGTATTTGTGTATCCTATGGAAAAAATGCCAGAAAACTCCCACCAGGCAGTCCAATTAACGAGGGGTCTGATGGCCGAGTGGCTAGAGATCTGGCGTTCAGTACCACAGGTTTCGGATTCGAATCCCTGCTCTGCGATGGATGTTTGAAGTGGTTCTGAATCAACTTTAAGCAGAAGGCCCCGGTCTCATATGACCATAGAGCTTCACAGGTTTCAATCAGACTTCTTATCCACATCGAAATAAACCAGCTAAATACAACTACTCGAAATTCATAATGTACCTGATTTAATAAACATTTTTTTATATTAGTTGATCTTTTTTGTTCTGTTAAAAAATTCTTCTCACTTAATCAATTGACATTTGCTTATGGAAACCATTACTACAGTACATTTTCATCTGATCCAAATATTTCTTACTTTAGGAAACGAAATAAATCAGCGCAGAACCACTTGACTTTCATAATGCACTTGATTTAACAAACAATCTTATTTATAGTAATTAATCGTTTTTCTTCTGTTAAAAATTATGATTTTTTAATCAATAGTCATTTGCATACGGACACCATTATTTCGTAATAATAGTAGTATATTTTACTTGATTATTTCTGGATATTTCTTATTTATGGATAACAAAATAAATCAGTGAAATACTACGTGTACACCTGATTAGAAGTATACAACTGACTATACACTTGATTTCACAAACAGTAATTTTTATTATATTAATTGATCATTTTTATTCTGTTAAAAATTATGTATAATTATTCAATAGTTATTTGCATATGAAAACATTTTGTATCAATAGTAATATATTTTATCTGATGTAAAAATTTATTCTTTTTGAAAACAAAATAAATCAGCGAAATACTACTTGCACACCTGCACTGCATATGATTTAACACCTGATTTCCCAAACAATCTTATTTTAACAGAAATGCTCATATTTGTTTTGGTAAAAAATATATACTCTACTAACATTCGGTATACAAAATTTTCAATAACCATAACGTTTTTTTAATTCCAAAATATAACTGAATAATTGAATTCATTTGAAGAATCTCTCTAATTATTAGAAAACAAATATTACATTGTAATTACTTGATACTTTAAAACATCTTACAAAAAACAAACATATCAAACAATAACAATCCTCAATGCAGACGTGTCAATCCGCCAATCTGGCCCATTGATACAAATGTGGTATCCGATTTTTTAATCTCCAAAATATAATTGAATTCATTTGAAGATGCTTTTTAATTACCATAAAATAAATATTACATTTAAATTCCTTGATACTTTAAAACATCTCACAAAAAACAAATATATCAAACAAGAACAATCCTCAATACAGACAATAGATACAATTCACCGATCATTCAATTCATTCAATTCATTGATACAAATGTGGCATCCGATTTTTTTAACCACCAAAATAAATTTCAATAATTGAATACATTTGAAGACGCTCTTTAATTATTAATAAATATTACATTTTAATTACTTGATACTTTAAAACATCTTACAAAAAACATATATCGTATATATCAAATGAGAACAATCCTCAATGCAGACGTGTCAATCCACCGATCGGGCCATCGATACAAGTGTCGCATCTGATTAAGAAGTGGCCTACACGGCATGTCAGCCAGAAGGCTAAGACGGAGTTCTTGTTATCTCCTCCTTTGTGTGATAAACCTGTCAGCTCGCGGGGATGGCGAATTTCAGAGCCGACTGGGAGGAAATCATTTTCTCAAAGCCCTGTGACATATCTAATGAGATGTCAAGATCTTAAGTCTGCCGAATATGAAGATCAGCGGTCGAGACGGACTTGTCGCACCAGTATTACTCATGCGTCTCCTAGCTTGTTAACAGATAATATTACGCATGCCAGAGTGGCATTGGATTAAATGAAGGCTTACTGCAGAGTGGGTAGGGTACCTCACACGACCCGAATCGTAATCGTTTCTGTAGGATACTGAATAATTTTGTAGATGGACAGATAGATATTTATCTGGGTATACAGATAAGGATGCAACAAAAATGAGTTGAATTATTGTAGAAGGAAGTCACTTTTACTTGTCTTTTTTTGTAATCAGTTTGACAATCTTTGCAGATTTTATTTCATAATAATTTTGTAGACAGAGACAGAGAGAGAGATCTGTGTGTACTGATAAGGTTGCAAGAAAAATTAGTTGAATTATTTTAAAAGTAAGTCACTTTTACTTGATATTTTTTGTAAACACTTTGACAACCTTTGTAAATTTTGTTTCGTAATCGTTTATGTAGGATATTAAATAATTTTATAGAGAGATATAGATATTTATCTATGTGAATTGATGAAGTTACATAAAAAATTAGTTGATTTATTGTAAAAGGAAGATACTTTTACTTTTTGTAATATTTTATGTTGCTGTGCTGGTTTTGCCTAAACTGACAGTAAGAAGTAATCTGGTCTTATTTGATTATTTTCACATGATCAATGAGTTGTAAGTTATATTATGTTCCTTAAATGTAAAATGTTTTAGAGAGGACTTTAATGTATCATGATTCTGTTAAAAGAAAGGTAACTGCACAGTGGAATGCTTAAAAAAAGGAAATTAATGAAAATCGATAATTTGGATAATTCTGGATCTTCTTTCGATAATTCTTGAGTGAATTTTGTGCTCACTGGATAACTCGGAAATTTTTAACTATGCGAAACCTAAATTAAGGTCATGTGTGTCCCAAAATTTACGGAAAGATTTCTTGCATAAATTTTGGGACAACCTTTGCAAATTTTATTTCGTAATCGTTTCTGTAGGATACTGAATAATTTTGTAGTCAGAGAGGTATTTATCTGTGTGTATTGTTGAGTTTACAATAAAAATTAGTTGAATTATTGTAAAAGGAAGTTACTTCTACTTGTTAATTTTTGTAATCACTTATTGTGACTGCACCATTGCAGTCACAATAAGTTCCAAGGTTTTTTTCCAAACTAAGAGTTAGAGGTAAAACTGGTGTTAATTCAGTACTTTCGTCTGGTCAATGAGTTGTAAGTTACATTATTACAATGTTTAAAAAGTAAGACCAATTTTCAATTTAAAACTCACAAGGTTTATGGAATTTAATTTTGTTTTAGGTTGCTGGCATTGTCTTTGACATCTGTGTGAAATTTGAGGTCAAAATATTTATTAGTGTTTGAGCTATGCTTGACTGTGTGAGACGCTAAAACTGATTCCGGCGATTTTTGAAATGCCTGAATTAATTGAGCAAAGAACTCGCATTACATTTTGTTTGCGGAAAAGTATAGAATGTTGCAGAAGGCTTTCGGGGAGCATTTTTATAACGGACGGAAAAGTTTAGAAGTGATATAAACAGTTCAAAATAGGGCGTTGAAGACAAAGAGCCCTCTGGTCGACCATCAACCTCAACCGACGAAGCTCACTTTCAAAAATTTAAAGATTTGATGCTTGCAAACCACCAATTTACAATTAGAAACCTTACTGAGGATGTTGGAATTTCAAAAGGATCGGTGAAATCTATTTTGGGCCTCTAGCGCATCAAATTTCGATTGGTACCGAAAACACTGAATGGGCCAGCTCACACTGCATTGATTCTTCGGACTTTTTCTCCAAAAATGAAACCTATATAGTTCCGCAATTATCGTATTCACACCGTACAACTTCTGGCTATCTCTAAACTCAAAAGAACACTCCAGGGACACCGTTTTGAGTCGATTGAAGAGATTCAACGTGAATGCATCAGAGATTGGAAAAAAAGTTGGCTTAAGTGCATTGTGTTAAGAGGAGATTACTTTGAAGGCGATGAAATAAATTTGGAAGAATAAATTAAGAGTTTTTGAAAAAATAAAATTGGTCTTACTTTTTGGGCACAGTTGTATGTTGATTAAATATAAAATTTTTAGAGAGGATTTTAATATATCCTGATTCAGTTAAGAGAAAACTAATTGCTTAGTGGAATACTTAAAAAGGAAATTAATGGAAATTGACAATTTGGATTTTGTTAATCTTGCGGGAATTTGGAACTCACTGGATATGTTGGAAACTTTGGCGTATACAAATCTCGAAATGAAATCTCGTGTGTCCCAAAATTAAAGCAATGATTTCTTGTATGAATTTTGGAACTCAAACAAGGAAACAAGTAAAACAATTATTGTAGAATGTTGTGTTTTAAATGAGAAAAGTAATTATTTTCTTCTTTTTTTTCATGCAATCGGAATACTACGCAAGATTCTTTTAACTAAATTTCAATTTTCTGAAAAAAATATATATTCTTTTTTGCACAACTAGTATTGCATTATTTTATGAAAACAATTATTTAAATTAAAGAAAATCGAGTTTAAAGTTACGTGCAAATAAAAACAAATGGTATTCAGAAAAATCATCTGCTATGTTCACTTTCTAAAAATTGAAGGAATATATAAAATGAAATAATGTATAAAATGAATATATAATATATAAAATAAATTAATCAATCTGATATGAAAAATCATCTGATATGTTCACTTTCTAAAAATTAAATGAATATATAAAATGAAGGAATATATAAAATGAATATATAAATTAATGTTGCAAAATTCATTATATTATGCAAAATAATTAAAGTAATATATCGCAAGTGACACAAATGTGGAAAATAATACGATGAATTTTACATAATATTTGAAAAATAAAATAATATGATAAATTTTAGATTTATTCTTTCATTTGTATATAATTTCATTTCATTCAAAAATTTTTAATTAAGAAACAAAAAAATTGTTTTTGATTGTCAAGAAAAAGATAAATTCTAAACATTTGACGAAAAACTCCTTACAATTTCATTTACGAAAGAAATTTTATGCACACATCTTTTTTCTTTTTTAGTTTTAACTATTATCTTGGAAGTGAAGACATTTCTTTAAATATGTGTAAAAATCTGTAAATAATGCACTGCAAACTGACACAAATCTAGAAAATAATTGTAACAAATATTTATATAATAAAATCAAAACAATTTCTTTCATTTGAATAATTTGATTTCATTCATAAATTTTTGAATATAAGAATCAAAAAATATTTTCGATTCTCAAGAAAAAGAACTTAAAATTTCATTTATGAAAGGAATTTTATGTACATATCTTTATTCTTTTTCTGTTTTAACTATCTCCTTGGAAGTGAAGACATTCCATTAAATATTTGCCATTACATTAATAACATTTCGAAAACATAATCTTTTCCATTTTCTCAAGACCCGCACTCCCACCTATTGGAAAAATAAAACAGAAAAAAGGCAATATCCCACATTGTAACTAGCATTAACACAGTACACATTAAACCATCTTGCGCCACTGTTCAGTGAACAGCCAACACAATATCCGTGGCGCAGTATGCAAACATACTTTCAATTTCAAGGCGTTCGCCTGTAAACGGCAAATACCCGGATTTAATGAAACATAGGAAAAGCATTACAAAACCATTAAGAGAGTTTCATTTCGTTTTATTCTTCCGTGATAAACGTCGTGTTAAAATATTGAAAACGGTTTGCATTTTTCCGAGTTTATGAATCTCCAAATGCGTTTTATGGAGGAGGTGTATTTGCTCTGCGAGAACGTCTTTTCTTTTTAAGAAACCTTTTACTGTGTTCTCAATCTTGGGGTTTTTGAGGAAATTTTATTATTTCCTTCTAATGGATATTTTTATCAAACTAAAACAAAACGTAAAGTTCCTTTTATTTTCATTGTCATTTTTAGAATTGATTTGTTTACATGTTACCTAGAATAATCTTAGTTTTGCAACGTAATAAAAACTTAGTTGCAATTTTATAACATGGTTACGTTTTTAAAATATAATTAATATTTTTTGTATATTTTCCGTTCTGTCTCAAAAATTATATTCTAGATAAATTTCCCGATTATAATGTTGTGATAAACATCATGTTTAAATATTGAAAACAGTTTGCATTTTTCATAGATAATGGATATCAAAATGTGATTCATGCTGATGTTTCTTACTTCACAGAAATTTTTTCTTTTAAGAAATCATTGTAGAGTTTTGATAAAATTGTGAAATTGTATCCATTAAAAGGAAACTTTTATAACGGGGTTATGGTTTTAAAATATAAGTAAAACATTATTGAAATTCATTTTTCTTGTGTGTTTCACGTTTTGTATCAAAAATTGTATTTTAGATATGCTTCCCGATTATAATGAAATGTGCTGAAAGTCTAAATATTAGTTATTTCCTTCAATATATTTTGTTATCAAACTAAAAAAGCATAAAGTTAATTTTCTTAGTGTTATTTTCATTGTTATTTTAGAATTTATTTACTTACCTGTTATTTTATTATCATCCATATCATTCAACATCATTTATTTGCCTGTTATTTAAACCTTTTATTTGATTATCATTCTATAGGTATTGAGAAATTTTATTATTCAAACTGAAGCAAAATGTAAAGTTCCTTTTATTTTTATTGTCATTTTAGAAATGGATTATGGTTTTAAAATATAATTAAATCTTTATTTAAATTTGTAAAAAAATATTTTTGGGGGTATACCACGTTTTGTTTCAAAAATTATATTATAGATAAATTAATCTAAATATAATGATCGATACAAAGCGTGAGATTAAAAAAATATTTTTTTTTAAATTTAAATAAAGGTTTATTGATACAGGATTATAATCCCCCGCCCCTTTCAAAATACTGTAAAAAAAGAACCATTCGTCACAATGAGTTCAAATTTGAAACTAAAGATAATTGAAGAATCGCAAAACAGTATGAAATCAAATACGTTAAGAATAGAATCCAAAGTGTATTAATAGATGGCGGTCTAAAGAAAGTGAGTTCGGCTGCCAGTGATGTTTTGAATCGAAATTACAACGTATTTGGCATGTGTTGTACATTAAACCATCTGTATTGTTCAATGTGCTTGATTGTTTTGATTTTTTGACGGAAAAAATGACTTCCAAGTCATTCAACAGTTGTGGCACTGTTAGGGAAAGTCCATACATAAAGGCAATGTCATACCAAATTGGCTGGAAAAAATTGGTGGAACTTTTTGTTGCTGCCATATCGTTTTCCTCTTACATGTATCTTCAGTTCAAATTTGAACTCATTGTGACGAGTGGTTCTTTTTTTACAGAAGTAGGACTTTAATTATAATCGCGCTGTATTTTAAAACCATAACATTGTTATAAAATTGTAACTAACCTTTTATTACGTTATTATAAAAAAAGAAAAATATACAAAATATAATTTTAATTTAATTTAAATAAAGTATTAATTATATTTTAAAACCATAATTGTGTTATAAAATTGTAACTAAGATTTTATTACATTGAAGAGCTAAGAATATTCTAGCTAACAGGTAAATAAATCAATTCTAACATGACAATGAAAATAAAAGGAATTCCAATTTTGGTTTTAGCTTGATAAAAAATATCCATTAGAAGGAAATAATAAAATTTCCTCAAAACCTCCAGATTGAGAACATAGTAAAAGGTTTCTTCTAAAAAGAAAAGATGTTCTCGCAGAGCAAATACATCTCCTCCATAAAACGCATTTGGAGATTCATAAACTCGGAAAAATGCAAACCGTTTTCAATATTTTAACACGACGTTTATCACGGAAGAATAAAACGAAATGAAACTCTCTTAATGGTTTTGTAATGATTTTCCTATGTTTCATTAAATCTGGGTATTTGCCGTTTACAGGCGAACGCCTTGAAATTGAAAGTATGTTTGCATACTGCGCCATAGATATCGTGTTGGCTGTTCACAGAACAGTGGCGCAAGATGGTTAAATGTGAATTGCGTTAATGCTAGTTACAATGTGGGCTTTTGCTTTTTATGTGTTTTATTTTTCCAATAGGTCTTGAGAAAATGGAAAAGGTTTTGTTTCGAAATGTTTTTAATGTAATGGCAAATATTTAATGGAATGTCTTCACTTGCAAGAAAATAGTTAAAACAGAAAAAGAAACAAATTTATCTACATGAAATTTGTTTCGTAAATGAAATTGTATGGTCGTTTTCGTGATAATCGAAAATATTTTGGTTTCTTATATTCAAAAAATTTAGAAATGAAGTGAAATTATTCAAATGGCAGAACTGATTGAGATTTTATTATATAAAATTCATCGTAATTATTTTCCAGATTTGTGTCACTTGCAATACATTGTTTTAAGTTTCCTACATATTATAACGGATTTTGCAACTGTTCTTTTTATATGTTCTTCCATTTTTTTAGAAAATGAACATATGAGATGAGCTTTCTGAAAACCTTTTGTATTCAATTGTATGTAATTGTTCATAATAAATTTTTATAATTTAAAAAATTATCTTTTCATTAAAATATTCAATTGCAGATTAGCATATAAAAATGCAATATTAGTTGTACAAACAAGAAAATATATTTTTTTTATTAGAAAACTGAAATTAAGTTAAATGGTTCATGCGTTGTATTCAAATAATTTGGAAAAAAAGAAGAAAAATTTTACTATTCTTATTTAAAACAAAACATTCTACAATACTTTTTTTATTCTACAATATAGTATATATAAAACGGAATATACATTCTACAACACATATATACTTTCTATATGATATTATCAGTTAACAGATAAATAAATCATTTCTCAAGTGAAAATTAAAATAACGTTAAGTACGAATTTTTAGTTCGAAAGGTGAAAATTTTTTTAAAATTTAAATAAATATTTAATTTTATATTTAAACCATAACCGTGTTATAAAACTGTAAGTAAGATTTTATTACGTTAACCAGCTAAGATTATTCTAGTTAACATGTAAATTCTAACAATAAATAACAATTCTAAAAATGACAATGAAAATAAAAGGATTTTCAAGTTCTGTTTTAGTTTGATAAAAATATTCATTAGAAGAAAATAATAAAATTTCCTCAAAACCCCAAGATTGAGAACACAGTAAAAGGTTTCTCTAAAAAGAAAAGACGCTCTCGCAGAGCAAATACACCTCCTCCATAAAACGCATTTAGAGATTCATAAACTCGGAAAAATGCAAACCGTTTTCAATATTTTAACACGACGTTTATCACGGAAGAATAAAACGAAATGAAACTCTCTTAATGGTTTTGTAATGATTTTCCTATGTTTCATTAAATCTGGGTATTTGCCGTTTACAGGCGAACGCCTTGAAATTGAAAGTATGTTTGCATACTGCGCCATGGATATTGTGTTGGCTGTTCACAGAACAGCGGTGAAAGATTGTTTAATGTGAATTGCGTTAATGCTAGTTACAATGTGGGCTTTTACTTTTTTTGTTTTATTTTTTTAATAGGTGGGATGCGGGTCTTGAGGAAATGGAAAAGGTTATGTTTTCGAGAAGTTTTTAATGTAATGGCAAATATTTAATGGAATGTCTTCACTTCCAAGGAAATAGTTAAAACAGAAAAATGAAAATTGTATGTACGTAAAATTTGTTTCCTAAATGAAATTGTAAGATCTTCTTCTTGGTAATGGAAAATATTTTTATTTCTTATTCAAATATTTATGAATGAAAAGAAATTATTCAAATGAAAAAGGGATTTATGTTTTGTTATATAAAATATTCATCGTAATTATTTTCTAGATTTGTGTCACTTGCAATACGTCATTTTAAGTTGAACAATATGAAGAATTTTGAAACTATTCATTATATATGTTCCTTCAATTTTTAGAAATTGAACATATAAGATGAGAATTTTAAAAACCATTTGTATTCATTTGTTTTTTTAATTTAGATAAATGTATTTCCATTAAGAAATTATTTTGCATCTTGACATATAACAAGACAATATTAGTTGTGGGAACAAGAAAATATAATTTTTTTGCTTAGAAAACTGATATTCAGTTAAATAGATCCTGCGTTGTATTCCGATGACATGGAAAAAAGGGAAGAAAATAATTACTATTCTCTTGGAAACAAAACTTTCTACAATTCTTTTTTTGTTCTACAATATACTGTACATAAAATGGAATATACATTCTACAACACATATATACACTATGTGGAAGAAAGTGACGGGACACGACACTATAACGACATAAACCCATATTTATTAAAATTAATAGGAGGTAGGGCCTCCTTTGGCTGCGATCACAACTGCAATCCTTCTGGGCATGCTTTCCACTAAAGTAGCCATAGTGGCAAGAGGAATTTCCTTCCAAATGTTTAACAGGAAGTTCCATACTTCAGGCTTGTTTTTGGGGAGTGGGGTACAGGCCCTCAACCGATGGTCCAATTCGTCCCAGAGATGTTCAATTGGGTTAAGATCAGGGCTCGGCTCCGGCCACTCCATGCGTTTAACGTTGTTGTTCACATACCAATCAAGAGTCCTCCTTGCAACATGACAGGTTGCGTTGTCGTCTAGATACCAGCAATCATCCATACCGTACGTTGCCCACAAGGTAGGAAGGACATGATTGTCGAGAATATCACGGTATCTTTTGGCATTCATCGCACCATCAACCTTCACCAGTGGGCCAGCCCCATACCAGGAGAAACATTCCCATATCATCAATCCTCCTCCACCAAACTTTACAGTTGGGACGACACACTCGGGCAAAAGGCGTTCTCCTGGTAAACGCCATACCCAAACATATCCATCGGAACGGAAAAGGGGAAATCATGACTCGTCACTCCAAAGGACACTTTTCCAGTCATCCAGAGTTCAAGTACGGTGGTCTTTGGCCCATCGAAGGCGCGCTTTCTTGTTGGTTTTCGTAATCAAAGGCTTATGGGCCGCCGAACGTCCAGTGTAACCTAACTTATGGGCCTCGATACGAAGAGTCTTGGTCGAAACGGCCACGCCCGTGGCTTGTCTAAACTCATTAGCGATGTTGTCCATGGAAGTTTGACGGTTACTTCGAATCTCCCTGCCGAACTCCCGCCGGTCTCTGCTGGTGAGAACTGTAGGGCGTCCACTTCGGGGTTTGTTCTGACAGTGTCCCTCAGTCTTGTAGCGACACACAACACGCGCTACAGTTGATTTTGAGCAATTACGGAGACGGGATATCTCCCTAATTGACACCTTGGCAAGATGCAATCCAACCAACACACCTTTCTCGAACTCAGACAACTCTTCCCATGGCGACATCTTGACAAAAAACAACTCTAGTCGACTCCACAGAGTATTTATAGGATATGGCTGACACGTGATACCTATTATTGCGCATGTGTCAGCTGTATTGTCGACTTTTCTACTTTTCGAGGGGTGTCCCATTACTTCCTTCCAGATAGTGTACTTTCTATATGATATTATCAGTTAACAGGTAAAAAAATCAATTCTCAAGTGACAGGGAAAATAACATTAAGAAACGGAACTTTACGTCTTGTTTTAGATTGATGAAAATATCTATTAGAAGAAAATGATAAAATTTTCTCTAAACCTCTAGAAGGGAAATCAACTAAAAGACTTAAGAACAGAAAATATGTCTATAAAACAAAAAACAATTCCATCAATCGTATTTAGATATTCACTTTCTCAGAAAATTCCGAACTGTTTTCAATATACTAACTGACGTTTATCGTGATATTATTTATAATCATGAAATGTATCTAAACTATACTTTTTGCTACAAAACGTAAAATACTCAAATATAAATTTTTAACTATATTTTAAAACCATAACCGTGTTATAGATGACTGTAAAGCCAAACACAAATGTTTATCATGACGCTATAATCTTGAAATTTGTTTAAAATATAATATTTGCTACAAAACGTGAAATACACACAAAATATTTTTTAATTATATTTTAAAACCATAACCGTGTTATAAAAGTTTTATTGCATTGCACAGTTAAGATTATTCTGGTTAACATGTAAATAAATCAATTCTAAAAATGACAATGAAAATAAAAGAAATTTCACGTTTTGCTTTAGTTTGATAAAAATATCCATTAGAAGGAAATAATAAAATTTCCTCAAAACCTCCAGATTAAGAACACGGTAAAAGGTTTCTCTAAAAGAATAGATGTTCTCGCAGAGCAAATACACCTCCTCCATAAAACGCATTTGGAGATTCATAAACTCGGAAAAATGCAAACCGCTTTCAATATTTTAACACGACGTTTATCACGGAAGAATAAAACGAAATGAAACTCTCTTAATGGTTTTGTAATGCTTTTCCTATGTTTCATTAAATCCGGGTATTTGCCGTTTACAGGCGAACGCCTTGAAATTGAAAGTATGTTTACATACTGCGCCATAGATATCGTGTTGGCTGTTCACAGAACAGTGGCGCAAGATGGTTAAATGTGAATTGCGTTAATGCCAATTACAATGTCTGGATTTGCTTTTTTGTGTTTCATTTTTCCAATAGGTCTTGAGAAAATGGATAAGGTTATGTTTTCGAAATGTTTTTAATGTAATGGCAAATATTTAATGGAATGTCTTCACTTAACTGGAAATAGTTAAAACAGAAAAAGGAAAAAGAAAAAAAGTATGCACATAAAATATGTTTAGTAAATGAAATTGTAAGGTCTTTTTCTTGATAATCGAATATATTTTTGTTTCATATATTAAAAATTTAAGAATGAAACGAAATTATTTAAATGAAAGAAAATTTAGATTTTATTCTATAAAAATTCGTCGTAATTATTTTGCAGATTTGTGTCACTTGCAATACATTACTTTAATTTTTTTGCGCAATATAAAGAATTTTGCAACTGTTCAGTTTATATATTCCTTCAATTTTTAGAAAGCGAACATACCAGATGATATTTAATGGAATGTCTTCACTTTGAAGAAAATAGTTAAAACAGAAAAAGAAAAATATGTATGCACATAAAATTTGTTGGTGTACGTGTATGTACATAAAATTTTTCAAACATTCATTTTATATGTTCATTCAGCTTTTAGAATGTGAACATATAAGGTGAGCTTTCTTAAAACCATTTGCCTGTAATTGTTCATAATCTTTATTTTTAATTTAGATAATTACGTTTTTATTAAAATAAATTCAATTGCAGATTTAGATTTAACAGTGTAATATTAGTTGTGCTAACAAGAAAAAACATTTTTTGTTTTGTTAGATAACTGAAATTCGGTTAAATGGACCTTGTGTTGTATTAAGATAACAATGAAAGAAAGAAGAAAATAATTAATATTCTCATTAAAAGCAAAACTTTTTATAAATTGTTTTTTATTCTAAATATATTGTTTATAGAATATATCTTCTACAATACATATATAATTTTTATACATTGCAAAATATAAGATACGGAAAGTACAATACAATTCATGTACTTTCTTGTAAATTAATAAAATTGTGCAAAAATAAAATTGAGAAATTGTATTGTAATTTTTATTTTTGAAAATAAACTGCAATGCATTTGCAATAGAGCTACATTTACAATTACAATTACAATACAATATAATGCAAAACAAATTATAATACAAATTAAAATTACAATACAATACAATAGAAATTAAAATTACAATAAATGCAATACAAATTAAAATTACAATAAATGCAATACAAATTAAAATTACAATAAATACAATACAATTACAATAATATTATAATTTCAACATAATGCAATGTACAGATAGTAAAATACAATTCTTCTACAATATATAGAATAGTAGAATATATTTTTACCATATAGTTTATATGTAAAAGGGAGAAAGCGAAATAACGATGCATAGTCTATTCTTGTTTACTTACAAGAATAGACTTTATAGGTAGTCATAAATTTAGATACCTGTAGATAAAAATTTCATTTTGTAATTATACATAAAAAGAAGCTATAAGCTAAATAATGAAGGTGCTACAATGGCTCTTAAGGCCAGCTGTAAAATAATAAATAGGGAGAAAACTTAAAGAAATCAATATTCTTCTGACTACTTTAAGGAGCTCATCGTGATTTCCGAAAGAAGAAGAAGTTGTGCAGAAAAATAATGATTTTAAAGAGTTATTCCGGCTTCGAATTTCGCGAGAGATTTCTTTCTCGAGTGAGTAGCAAACTAAAACAAACTTTAACCTTATTAAGGCGGCAGAAAACTCTGTTCTAAGAAACATTTCCTCTTTCTCTCAAAAAAAGGGGTAAAAGATCACGGGTCGATTTATTGGGAAAACGTGTTTTCTAGGAAACCGGATATATTTATTTTTGTGACAGTGCTGCCGACCTTTTGAGACACATCAAACAGTCTGACGCCGCAAAAATTTTATTTAACATTTTGTACTGGAGGAGTTTGATGACGATGAAGTTTTCCGTCTGCCGAATAATCGATACCAAATCATCAATTATTCCAAGTGGACGAACAAAAGTAACTTTAATTTCTTTTTATTAGATGTCATTGAAATGAAAAATGTCGGATAATCGAAATGCTTTAAGTGGAAGAAATTGGAATATTCAATTAGTAATCGGCTTTTTCAAGAGTCACAGTCTGTTTAAGAAAAAATCAAAATGTATACATAATGTATACCCAATGTATTCTGCAATTCGTTTCCATAGATTAAAAAAAAATCATAATGTACTCATATTTGACTGTAACCTTTTGATCTTTATTCAGTTACTAAATGTTAGTTATTAAGCATACAGAATGTATTCTGCAATTATTTTCCATAGATTAAAAAATATCATTATGTATTCATATGCGACTGTAACTTTTTGATCTTTATTCAGCTACTAAATGAAACCATAAAGAAATATAAAATTCTACCTGTGATGATAAAATCTATAATGATCGAGGGTTTTAATATCATTAGTGTTAAGTTTATTACTACAAAACTATTGGTACTCAAATTGAAGAATATATGTATAATAATGATTGATTAGTTAGTTGTGCATACGCATTTACATAGTTATTGAAAAGGCTGACTTTAAATGAAATACCATTAGTGTTTAATTTATTACTGCAAAACTGCTGGTGCTAAAATTGAAGAATATTTTTAGTAAGAATTCATTGTCTATATAAGCATTTACTGACGAAGTCGGGCTCTAAATGAAAATAAAATAGTTATATATATATATATATGTCTAATAATAACATCTATAATAGCCGAAGATTTTAATATCATTAATGTTTAATTTATTACTGTAAAATGGCTGATGCTGAAATTGAAGAATATTTTCAAGTAATAATTCATTATCTCATTGTATATAAGCATTTACACAGTTATTGACAAAGTCTGGCTCTAAATGAAACTATAAAAAATATATCTCTAATAATCACGTTCATAATATTCGAAGGTTTTCATATTATTAGTATATAATTTATTACTGTAAAACTGCTCTCACTAAAATTGAAGAATATTTGTATAATAATATTTCCCTATCTCGGTGTACATAGATATTTACAGAGTCATCAAAAAAGGTTAGACATATTTCAAAAAATTATATCTAATAAAATACATAACTTAAACCAGCATTCTTTCCGCCGCTTCTTGGTCAATCTCTATCTACATGTAATGTATCATATACAGCATCTCTATCGCAACAGCAGCAATAATTCGATTTTGTGAATGTCGTAATTCACACATTTGTTTCTGTAAATAATTTTTTGATAACGTCACTCACAGATGTGTAGTGGTGTTAAATCAGGATTTCTTAGACATCATAGAATAGTGCCAGACCTACCAATTCTATCCATTGTTTTTGTTTTGTTTGTCGCTCTACGGTTATTTTGTGCACACTTTGAGCTAATTAGTCAGGGACCTACAGTTTAATGTGGAATCCGAACCACTGACAAGCAATCATGCCTCCGCCAGGATTCGAACCTGAAGCATCAAAGGATAAAGCGCTAGCCGATTGGCCATCAGACCGCTCTATCCATTGGAGAACTGATAGTTGAAAACTTGTCATGAATCAAAGTAGTTCGGTATTCTATTGAAAAATAACTCTGATATTATTTCGAAGCTCAGTTTCTTTATTTATTAAGAGAAACAGATGTCTTTAGTTTGAAAGGAAACACCCAAAAAACATATATCACCGAGCATCACTTCTGCGCATCATTTGGGGTCATGGGTGAGAAAAAGTTTCATTTAAAAAAACCGGAGAACTGTCAAATACATTGAAAAAACTATTGCATTTCATGAATTAGTTTTCTAACTACAGTTTATTTGATATTTATACAAGTTTTCGATTATCTTGTATTATAAATAAATTCTTCCATGGCTTTATTTAGGAAATTTACATGTATTTTTTACGAGATAATTTCAAACGAATATCATATCTTAATTCGTTTCAATAATACTGAAATGCATTCTTTTCAGTATACTTTTAAAATCGAAGTATTTTAATTCAAAATATAAATAACAAAATGTACAGTGCTAAAATAGCAAAATGTACAGTTTATAAGAATGAAACTTAATTAGTTTTAATGGCACAGAAAATTTTCTTGAAATAAAAGTGAAGGTTATTGTTAAAAAATAAATGGACATACATTATGATAGTCAATTTTACTTCTTTTTAAGACACAAATTCTTCAAAGCCTCAGAAGAGCATTTTAATTCAATATTCAATATTCAGAGCATTTAATTCAATATTCAATATTCAGAGCATTTAATTCAATATTCAATTCAATATTTTTAATATTTTACAAGGTTTCATATTTTACGGTACTCTAATTTTTATTTTATGGTATATGATCTTTATTTTTTAATTAACTTATGACGTTATTAATTATCATAATTTCTAATTACCATAAAAGTGTTAAAAAATATTAATATGATAAATTGTATCATGTCATCACAGACATTGTAAGGAAAAAATATTGTAGAGCATTTTAGACTACGAATACATTGTAGAAAACATCTTAGAATAAGAATGCATTTATTTAGAAATTTTGGTTTTCGTTTTATGACATATTTAATAAAAAGAAACGTCACATTACATCAAATTTTAATATTTTATTCCCTTGCAATCCGAAATAATCCGATAACATAAAATAAAACATTTTAATTTTTTTGTAAAGTTGACCTGAAACACATGTTGGTGCAAAGAGCAAATTTACAGTGTGGTAAATTGTAAAGGAAATATTAAATTGAAAATATATTTATCAATAAAAACAAATTTAGAAATAAACTTTAATAATATTTGAAATAAACAAAAATTATCTTAAAGAAAAAACACAAACACTTAAAAATTTAATATTTTAACTTGAAAAAGGTTTCTAAAAAGAAATAAAATAACTATATATTGGGCGATCATACCAATAAATAGAGATACTTTTTTCGAGATTTTCAACTAAACACCATATAAAAAACAGTGAATTCAATGGAAAATATGATGCTCTTTGATACTTTTTTTTATGTATGCTGGAACATACATCCATATACAAAAATCATCATATTAACGTATACATCATTAACGTACATAGGTATCAACCTATGAAAGTTAATGAAATCATTTCCATAAATAATAAAAAGCCGAACGTTAAACAATATTTATTATTAGTTTAATAAGCACATATAAAGGAATAACAATAAGTAATTTTTTAATATATTTAGTCTGGTAGCTTTTCGCAAATTTAAATGTTTGTATAAAGTCAACTTGAATTTGTGAGTTGGTCTGCATAGACCGAAATGAAATTTTACTAATTCTTGCCTTGCAGTTCATCCTGATGCTGAAATCCCACTGTTTTCAGGATCACACTTAATTTGATTTACTGTGGCAAATCCATTTTCAATACAAATTTTATTCAAACAACAATTTGGATTGATTTGTCGCTCTATGTTCATTTTTTTCACATTTTGGGATAATTAAAGTTGGACTTACAATTTAACGTGGAATCCGAACCACTATCCATGTCACCGCTAAGATTGGAACCTGAAAGTTCTGGGTTCCAATGGCCAGAACGCTATCCAATTGGCCATAGAGTCAGCACAAACAACACTCTGACCCTCGTATGAATATGAATTTTCGACAACATTTCGCCTTTTCTTTATGACAATATACCCTTTAATTTAGTTTCTGTTTATTGGCGCGTCTCACGAATGATTCTATGGCGCGTAATTTTCTAAAAATTTCAGTCAAACCTCGACTCATGAAACTCAATTCAAAGTTTTCCGATTTAAACAATGTTTTCACTTTTGTGATCTTTTGTTGGAAAAAAACCACATGTTTTACCCATGATAAAATTAAACTACTTTATTTATTTATAAAACAAAGCACATTTAATGCAACACAAGCTATTTCTAAGTAACCAGAAAAGCGGAAACAAAGAAAAGCAATCAAATACCATACATATTACAGGTGCAACTGAAAACCTCCTCAGAATCTTCCTAGCTCTCTTATTACATGTATGTCATATGATTAGAGGGTTGCCGAAACATCTTAATAATGCTTCTCATGCCCTCACACAAAATATAGACATTGCATTGTAAATAGATATACCAGAATAAAAAGATCTGTTTTAAATTACATGCATTACGTTTAATCATTTATATACCTAAGCAACAAATAATATATATTATGCTAATATAAAAAGCGGGGAAATAGAGAATAACATAGGAAAAGAAAATGCGCACAAAAGAGTTCAACCAAGTTGACCGAAGTCATTGCCTTAAGAGTTCACTAGAGTGCCAGTATCTCGCCTTCTCAATTTCGCCGTGAAGTGCCAAGCAAAGATGGAGATGAGCTCGAATCATTAGTTCTACCAAATCACACAGAAGACTGTTTGGTGGGTCGAAAATCCCAATGTAGTTCTTTTTGATTGAGGCAAGTCACCAGCATTCCATTGCAATGCATGCAGGCGAACCTGACGACCATGCCGAAAACTGTAGACCACTTAGCCGTATACAACATCGCCTAGGTTGTACCACTAGGATGTAGGTCTACATTTCATCCCTATATATATATATTGATGCTCTCTGTATGTTGTACTGCAAGTAGAAGTTATGTAAAATATATGTTTTATTTTCTTCACCTTTGGAGTTAGGCAATCTTACACAAAAGAATTTTTTAAGATCCTGTTAATTTTGTTAAGAAATTCATAAATATTTTGCTTTATGCTTATAAAAGGTTGCTACTCATCTTCATAAAAATAAATCACAAAATTTTAAAATTTATTTTTTTAAGCTTTTCAATAAAGCTTAAAATTATAAATATCATCAATAAAGATTTATAAATCTATAGTTTGAAAAAATATATAGTTTTAAGAAGCATAATTAGGGATCTAATTTCTCATTAATTTGTATTGTAATCAATGATAATGGACTACCCTATAGATGAATAAATAATTTTCTAAGTACAATTTTATCGATAGTATAATTAAAAATTGTTAAGTAAAAACACAGTTTGAGAAATGGCACAAAAGAAATGTTTATTTTTCTTCATCTGTTTTAATGACCAACAAATAAATTAAAAATATCCGTCAACAAAATTCTGATTATTTATGAGGTATTATTTTTAAAATACGAGCCAAAAGTATCAGCAGCAGTGTTAATTCTTACATATTTATTATTTGGAAATAATTTATTTCAAAAATTAACCACCATATTCCTTTATAGATTAAAAAAGAATGTATTTCAGAACAACAATTCAAATGATAAATAGATTCCTCAAACTAAAAATTAGAAACATTTTGGATATATTTTTTCAAAATCATAGTTGTCATTCCTCAATACAATTGTGATTGTTAGTATCGGGAAATTTCTTTCCCAGCCTCTGTTCTTATAAAGCATTGAAAATAAATAACATTTAATATATTAAAAAATATATTTAATGATATATTTTGTCATATATAAAGTCAATCGATAATAATTGACTTCTCTATAGATGACTAAATACTTTTCTAAGCACAATTTTATAGATTGTATAGTTAAAAATTGTTAAGCAAAATCATAGTTTAAGAAATGATATAAAAGAAATATTTATTTTATAAGTATAAAAGAAAAGTTTCTTTTACTTTTGTCTGTATTAATGAGCAACAAATAAATTAAAGAATATATATCTACAAAATTCTGATTATTTATAAGATATTATTTTTAAAATACGAGCTAAAAGAATCAGCAACAGTATTATATCCTTACATATTTATTATTGGAAATAATTTATTTCAAAAATTAACCAACATATACATTATAACTGAAAGTGAAAAAAAATGTATTTCAGAACAACAATTCAAATGATAAATAGATTCCTCAAACTAAAAATTAGTAACATTTCGGATAAATTTTTCAAAATCATAGTTGTCATTCCGCAATACAATTGTGGTTGTTAGTATCGGAAAATTTCTTTGCCAGCCTCTATTCTTGCAAAGCATTGGAAATAAATAGCATTTAAAAAACACATATTACAGGATGTATAGAATAAGCATTTGACGTACAGAAATATTCGCCTTGTGCATACTTTTATGTGGAATGGAGCATAATTTATGACTAACTTCGTTTCAACTTTAAAAGCAAATTAATTTGAAAACGTTTAAGCAGAAACGGTGCGATTTTTTTTATATCCTTTAATTTCTGCGTTTTGTTCAATCCATATCCATTAACTGCAGCTGGTTACTTCTTTTTCATTATCCGAAATTCATTTAAACGTATTTGAAACGGCGTTAAACTTTTTTTTTAAAAAAAAGAAGACCAACAACAACAAAGAAAGCAGAGCAGAGAGAAGAGTTTTAAAACAATTATTTATTCATGAGCAAAGTCAGATGCGGTGCTGGAGCTGGAAATGTGGGCTGCTAATTATTTGCTGTAATTAATGCCCTCTAGCTGTTGCTAATAAATTTCATCCAAGTTGAGGCACAAAAGTTCTAATTTATTTGCATTTTCAGATGTTTCTGATAGTGCAAGTCAAAAGTAGTGGTTTCTGGGATTGCGAACTCTCTCTTTGCATTTAGTGCAAAGATATGAAATTTGTTTATTGCATGGTTTTATTTCTAAAAATAAACAATTTACCTTATAATCAATGTTTTGCTGTAGTATTTTTAAGAAAGCTTAGATGTAATAATTTTTTCTTCAATAGAAATACAATTTTCATTTATAAAAAATGATAAGTGTAAAAATTATTGGTTTGAATTAATTTTTTGTAACAATTTTAATAAATATTATTATGTACACTGTGGCATCTGTAATAAGTCGTTAATTTGTTTCATTTTTAGTCTTTTATTGTTTGTTAAAAATTCTAAGAAGTTCTCAAAAACCAGATATAACCTTCTGTGTCCCAGTGGTCGAACAATCTCTCTCTCTCTCTCTCTCACTGCATAGATATATGCCATCTATGCAGTAAAAAGATCAAATAAAAAAATATAAGTCTGGAACTGAATTCTGGGAAGAAGAAGAAATGGCTGTACAAGGGCAGAAGATAGCTTATAAGAAGTTTATTCTAATTAGCCTTTTTGTAAATATTTAACTTAGATTTAGAAAAAAAAATAATTTTAGAAAAATGCAAAGAAGACTACTACACTTACTGGCCAAGAACATGAATGTAATCACTGATTATATATACCTTTACCATATACCTTTGAAAACTAGTAGTAAAAAAAACGGTATTTAAAATTTGTAGTTGAAAAAAATTCTCCTCTACATAACTATTTTCAGGATTTTATAATAAAAAGAAGAGATGAAAAATCGAGAAGCAGCATTTTCAACAACATATTTTATTATTTATATATCCTGTCCTTTCGCTCAAAATAAAAAAAAATGTTTTAAAATTCCCCAAGATTTAATTCTTGTCTTGTCTAGCTTCTGTATTGCACCTCCAAATTTATTTCAATTTATGTATATTTCAGCATTCTGTATTTCACCCACCAATGATTTATTTAAGCTTCTTCAAAAAAGGCTTTTCCCTACAACTCGTAATTATTGATAAAAATAAGTTTCAGTTGGAAATAAGCTCTTCTCTTCAAAACTCTTTTCTTAATTTGGTGCAGGGGGGAAAAGAAAAAGAAAGCATTTAATAGATTGGCAAGCAGTATTTCAAACAACACATTTTGTTGTATATATACCTGTCCTTCCTCTCAAATTAACAAAAATAAAATAAAATTCGCCAAGATTAAAAACTTGTCTTGGCTATACTGCAACCTCTAATTTTAGTTCAAATTCTGCATATTTCAACACTTCTGTATTTCACCCACCAACAATTTAGCTAAAGCTTCAGAAAAAACTTTCCTTAACCGCAAAAAATAGGCAAAAACAACTTTTACTTAGAAGAAGCTATCCTCTTTAAAACTAGTTTCTTGATTTGGTGGAGAAGAAAATAAACGCAAGCATTAAATAGATTGAGAAACAATATTTCCAATAACATAACACATTTTGTTGTTTATATACCCTTATCCCTGTTTTCAATTTGAAAAAAATAAAAGAAAATTCGCTACAATTAATTTCTTGTCCTGGCTAGCCTCTGTATTGCAACCTCCAAGTTTATTTCAACTTATGTATTTTAACCACCAACTCTATTTAATCATTTTTGAATTTCCCCATAAAGTAAACATTTAATAGATTTTCAAGCAGAATTTTAAACAACACATTTTGTTGTTTATATACCCAAAACAAATGACGCTTCTTCTAAAGTTAACAGAAAATAAAATAAAATTCGCCGTGATTGTCCTGGCTAGCTTCTGTATTGCAACCTCAAAGTATATTTCAATTTATTTATATTTCAACATTTCTGTATTTCACCGAATGACGAACACGAACGCAAATAACGCACGAATAACGATTTCACGAAGCTTCAAAAGAAAAAGCATTTCCCTACCACTCGTAAATATTGATAAAAATAAATTTCAGTCGGAAATAAGTTCTTCTCTTCAAAACTCTTTTCTTAATTTGGTGCAGGGGGAAAAGAAAAAGGCAAACATTTAATAGATTGGGAAGCAGTATTTCAAGCAAAACATTTTGTTGTTTATATACCCTGTCCTTCCTCTCTCAAATTAACAAAAATAAATTAAATGCTGTAGCTTCTGTGTTGCAACCTCCAAATCTATTTCAATTTATACATTTTAACCTCTAACGAAGACAAATAACGCACGAATAACGATTTCACGAAGCTTCAAAAGAAAAGGCATTTCTTTGAAATATTAACAAAAATAAATTTCAGTTGGAAATAAGCCCTTCTCTTCACAAACATTTAATAGATTGGGAAGCAGTATTTTAAGCAATACATTTTGTTGTTTATATACCCTGTCCTTCCTCTCTCAAATTAACAAAAATAAATTAAATGCTGTATTTTCAAAAGTCTATTTCAACTTATACATTTTAACCTGTAACTCTATTTCAGTAACTCAGATTTTCAAACAGAATTTTAAACAACACATTTTTTTATATAACTTGCCCGTCTTCTCAAGTAAACAGAAAATAAATTAAAATGGGCCAAGATTGAAGTTTTGTTCTGGTAGCTTCTGTATTGCAACCTCCTAGTTTATTTCAATTTATGTATACTTCCACATTTCTGTATTTCATCCACCAACGATCTAAATAAAGCTTCCAAAAGCTTTTCTCTACCCACTACAAATAAAGACAAAAATAACTTTTACTTAGAATAAGTTCTCTTCTTCACAACTCTTTTCTTAATTTGGTGCTGAAAAATAAAATAAAATTCGCCAAGATTTTTGTCCTGGCTAGCTTCTGTAGCCTCCAAGTTTATTTCAATTTATGTATATTTCAACACATTTCTGAATTTCAACCAATGATTTATTTAAAGCTTCAAAAAAAACCCTTTCCTACCAGTCGTAAATATTGACAAAAATAAATTTCAGTTGGAAATAAGCTCTTCTCTTCAAAACTCTTTTCTTAATTTGGTGCAGGGGGAAAAAAGAAAAAAGCAAACATTTAATAGATTGGGAAGCAGTATTTCAAACAACACATTTTGTTGTTTATATACCCTGTCCTTCCTCTCAAATTAACAAAAATAAAATAAAATTCGCCAAGATTAATTGCTTGTCCTGCCAGGCTTCTGTATTTCAACCCCCTATCTCACTAAGACGATCATTTTTGGGAAAAGTTTGGAGAGAGCCAAATAAAAATAACAAAAATGGATCCAGAGATTTTCGGGGGAGAGTGCTCGGCTTAAGGTGGTGACTCAGAGTTCTGGAGAGGAAAATCCAGCAATTTATTTAGAGTTAGATTATCCCAAATATCGAAGTTTAATCAATAGAACTTTCCTGTGCTCACAGTACAAGTTTCCCCCCTCCAGTCTCAAACAGATAATATCGAAGCTTTTCTCCCTTCAAGTTGGCAACGGAATTTAGAGAGCTAGTTGTATTTATTGCTGTTTGCTGGGTCTAGACTCCAGGAAAATAAAATGATATAAAAACCATGTAAATATACTAAAAGTGTTTTTCCAAGTAAATTTATCAGCTATTTTCGAAATTGATTTGAGCATTTTTGAGTATAATTTATTATATAGTGTGATAGTTATAAGAGTTTATTATTAAATAGCTAATAGTTTATTGCTTTATTAAAAATAAATAAATGGAATATATGCTTTTATTTCAGGATATTTAATCTTTTAATTATTTTAATAAATAAAAAAGCATAATTAAATGAATTGGAATATAAAAATAAATGTAAATATTTATTCAGGATCTGTTTTTTTAATAATTATTAGTAATACGTAAGATAATTGCTTCATAAAATATGTCATTATTTATGGAATAAATGAATACATTTTAGTAATGTTATTTCAAGTTGTTTAATCCAAAATTTAAAATATTTAATTAGGAATTATTGATGTTTACATTGGACCCAAGTAAGATAAATCAGTAGTCTAAAAACACATTTCTACTATTTCAAGGAGGAGGGATAAAGATATGAGCATTGTAAGTATTTGTAAGCTGGTAGTAATTGTAACTTGTAGGTAGTATTTGTATATTGTAGGTAGTATTTGTAAGTTTAGACCAAGGGTCGAATCATGTAACGCCATAGTTCTAAACAGGTCTTGTATGTAATACGAGACAATTATTTATTTATTTTTTGATAATAGGAAATAATTATTCAGTTGTCTTTATTTACTATGGAAAAAGGAAATTTTACTATGCAAAAACACATTCATTGCATATATATTATGGAAATTTAACTGTGGAAAAATACAATCATGTAATAAGAACTTGCATTGATAGAGCAAATTTTAAAGCTGAAGTAATAGAATATCTGCAGTTGTGCTTTTATCCTGACATTTTCTTACTGTGCGGATCTAGTAAATGGAAAACTGTGGAAAAACACAATCATGGCGTGTTTACTAAAATGGAAATTGTACTATTGAAAAACACAATCATTGCATGTTTACTATGGAAAAATAGAAAATTTACTATTGTAAAACATAATAGTTGCATATTTACTATAGAAAAAGGAAAACTTACTAAGGAAAAACATAATCATTAATCATTTACTATTGTAAAACACAATCATGGAAAATGGAACTATTGTCTACTATGGAAAAATGGACTATTTACTTTTGTAAAACACAATCATTGCATATTTATTATGGTATCTACTATGATGTCTACTATGGAAAAATGGAATATTTACTTTTGTAAAACACAATCATTGCATGTTTACTATGGAGAAATTGAAAATTTACTATTGTAAAACACAATTATTGCATATGAGGACTTGCATTGATAGAACATATTTTAACACTGAAATCCTAAAATATATATGCAGTTGTGCTTTTATCCTGACATTTGCTTACTGTTGTGGATCTAGTAAATTTCGATCATCAGTTGATATAGATTAATCAATCCGTTTCGATCCATAGATATTTTTAATAAATATTTCACCCTTTTTTACACAAGGGTAAACTATTCTGAAAGCTAAAAAACTCAATGTGCAAATTTCGCAGCTAACTAAATTATACCAATGGTAGACTATAGCAAATCGTAGCGTTAAATTTTTCAAAATTATGCTAATGTATATCATAAAATAGTCGTAATTTATTTCATAAAATTCTACTAAATTCTACTAATATCTTTCGTTAATACAAATGAAAATATATCACGGCATTATACTTTCATGTAAACATTTAAAAACTTTAAAAGAAAATCTTATTAAATTTTTGCTTTAAAAAAAGTTATTATACGTTGATAAGAAGTATCCACTTGATGAATAATTCAATGTGGCATTTAGATCATAAAGTTTGGAATCCTTTCTGTATACTGTATGTAATGTATTGAAGAATTTTTTTTTTAAATACATTTATCAATCATAAACTAAAATTAATTTCCATTTATAGGATTAATATGAACAGCTAGAAGAATAATTTAGAAAATTAACTCAAAATTATTCTTATTAATCCCATAAATGCGAATTAATGTTTACACATTAAAATTTACTCATCTTGCTCATTAAATTTTCTTTGCTTAATAAATAAGATAATTTATTGAAAAATGAACTAAACTTTGAATTATTTATATTTTTGGAATGTGTATTATTATTAGAATCTTTTATAGAATTATTGATCGAAAAATTTATTATTTTTGGATTTTAAGTTTTTTTTTTAAAAGCTTAATAATTAAAGTGAATATTTTATTAATTTAGAAATAAAAGAATTAATCTTTTGGAAAGCTTTTAAGTATAGTTCTAATGATAATAAATTAGTTAAAAAATTTTTGATTATAATATATGTAAAATTTAAAAAAAAAATATTTTTCTTCCAGCATAATTCTGTATTTGTTTAACATTTAATGTTGTGATTTTTTTATAAAAGTTATAATTTTAAATGAATAATTTATCAATTTATGGAAAAGGTTTAAGTAAGCAATTAGTGATAATGAATCGAAAAAAATTTCTACTCAAAATATACGTAAAAGAAATAGTAACTATTTGTTAACATAGTAATATAAGGACTTTACGTTACGATATTTTTGAAATTAAGTATGTTTTTTAATATCAGTATAGCAAACATTGTCGAGACAAAAATTAATTCCGTTTATGGGAAAAAATTCAACAACTATAATAATTTAGAAAATGACACTTATTAAATTTCTTTGTTTAATAATTAAACTGATTTATTGAAAAATGAACCAAACTTAGATTTATTTATTTTTTTACAATTAGTACTAATAGAATCTTTTACAGAATTATTTATAGAAACATTTATTACATTTAGGTTTTAAGAATTTTTTTTTAAAAAAAAAGTTTAATAATTAATGTGAATAAGGGATTAATCTTTTGAAAAGCTGTTAGGTATGTTGTTAATCATAATAAATAAATTTTAATCAAATTTATTTGTTTTAATATTTAAAAAAATGTTTTTAATTAAAGGTTTAAAGCCTAAACAAATAATAATATATAAATATTTTATTTGTTTATGCTAACAAATTAAAAATATTTTGATTAAAATATACATAAAATTAAAAAAATATTATTTTTCTTTCAACTTAATTATGCATTTATTTTCCATTATATAATATAATGTTTTTAGAACATTTATAATTTTAAACGAATAATTTATGAATCTCTAATTAAAGAATAAATTTATTGAAAAGATTTAAGTAAGTTGTAAGTTAAGTAAGTTGATAATGAATCGAAAAAATCATTTCTAATGAAAATATGCTAAAATAAATAGCAACTATTTTTCTACATAGTAATATAAGATGTTTGCGTTGCAATATTTTCGAAGTAACGTATGTTTTTTAATATCAGTTTCAAAAACATTGCTGAGAAAAAAAATATAATTCAATTTTACATTTTCTCTTTTGTATAAAATTTTGGAACTCACGAATTTGCTTTTCTAAGTTTCTTAATTAAATGTTCTATTTTTTTTTTTTTTTTTTTTTTTTTTTTTATTTCTTCATTTGAAAAATATTTTTAATTTATTAATTTTCTAAAGCAAGTTTTCATTAAAAATTAAATATTCTCTTTCCAGAAAGTCTTTTGTAATATAAAGAAATATTTATAAAATGGTTTTTCTTAATACATTTTGGTGAAAAATACATCACAATGTTACATTTTAATTAGTAATTTTAATAACATCAAAAAATAAAAGTTCACTACAACTAATGTTCTTTAAAATATTTTTGTGTTCATTGTGTTTTGATTTATTATTAAATAAATATTTATACAAATTTACAATTATTAATATTTTCCAAAAGATAAATAAATTAAGTTGATATTTTTTTAAGAATGTTATTTCAGGGTGTTTAATTTTTTAAATGTTTGATATAAAAATAAACATTCTAAGAAAGGAAAATATAGAAATAAATAAGAATATTTATTCAATTTATTTAATTATTTTAGAATGTTTATTATTGTAAATAGAAATGTTAATTCGTATATTTATCTTTGTTTACTAAAAAAAAACATTATTTATTTTAATAAGGTTTTTAAGCGATATTTAATGTTTGTAATATTAAAAATTAAAAAAAACTGTTAAAAACTCAGTTTAAAATAGCTTTGTAAAAAAATAATGAAATTTTAAATGTTTATTCTCCTATTTAATTTTTAAATACAGTATATTTTGAGTACTATTTATATTTGTGTTAAAATAGGATGTGCAATTTTTAATGAACAACTATCATGATTGTTAAAAAAATTATAACATTTGCATTAATTCCTAAAAATGGACAAATATTGATACAAATTCTAACAATGCATTTATCATTAAGGCAAGAATTGTTATTTTCTATTAAAGGATAGCTAGTTAAATTCGTTTGTACTAACAAACTAAAAATAGATGTCTTTCAATAGATTATGACTTATTTTAAAATTTCTTTAAAAATGTATTAAACATTTTAAAATTTTTATAAATGTTAAAAAAAATAGTTTTATTCAATAAACAAAGCTAGAAAATAAATCGAATATTTTTTACATATATTTTTAAATTTATAAATTTTAATTACAAATTCCTTAATTAAAATTTATAACCACGAAATTAAAAATACATTGGTTTCAATCCATTCAAAACATTGCGAAAACAATACTTTTAATACGCAGTCACTGAAGTTAAAAGTGCATTTTATATGAAATTTAAAATAGAATAAATTAAAATACAGCCAAAACTGATTTTTAGATATTTTAAAACATATTAATTTCGTGTAATAAAATATATAAATCTGACTATATATAACTATACATAAATATTATTAAAAAGTTAAATTAATTTGTATCATGTGATGAAATATCAATCAAATCTAATTTAAATTTTTCTTTTTTTAATTTATAGATGAAATATTACAAATTTCTTTTAGCCAAAAAAATGTGTGGAATTGCAAACTGAGAAGATTAAAATAAAAAATATTAAAACCATAAAGCCAAAAATTAAAAGGATTCCTTTTTTAAAACATATTCATATTTTGAACATATATAAAATCAAAAACAAAGTGAGAGAAATAAAAATTTTAAAGCTGAAAATTAAAAGTATTATTTTTCTTTAAAATCATATGTATATTATGAATATGAATCATGAAAAATAAAATGAAACATAAAATGAAATATATTAAAACCGTCAAGCCGAAAATTAAAAAGATTATTTTTTTTAATATGTATATTATGAATATATATAAAATGAAAAATATTAAAACGTAAAACCGAAAATTAAAAGTATACTTTTTTTTTAAATCATTCGTATGTTATAAATATATATAAAATGAAAAATATCAAAATTATAATAACGACATTTAAAAGGTTTATTTTTCTTTAAAGCATTTGCATATTATGAAGTTATTTTTTTTCTTTCTAATGCAGCTGGCACTTAGACAGCTTGGTCTTATGAAGATATATAAAATGAAAAATATTAAAATCATGAATCCGAAAATCAAAAATATTATTTTTCTTTAAATCATATATATATTATGAACGTATATAAAATGAAAAATATTAAAACCATAAAGCCAAAAAATAAAAGATTTCTTTATCTTTAAATCATATGTATACTATGAATGTATATAAAATTAAAAATAAAATGTAAAATATTAAACGCGTAAATCCAAAAAAGTTTCTATAAAGCTATAAATCATATGTATATTATGAATGTATATGATTAAAATAAATTGAATAGATTCAAAAATAAGAGTATTTCTAAAAAAATATGCTATTTTATGACGATGAAACAACATAAATAGAATATTTTATTTAAATATATGTATTTATAGAAACAGGAAATAAATTTTGTTTGAAGATGATACACAATAACATAATATTAAAGTGTGAAAGAAACAATTTCCAAAAGTGTGGGACATAACATTTCAGAAAGACAAATTATACTCAAGTAAAATGCAATTCTTTTCCAAGAAAAGCCTCATAAAATTCCAAGCCATATTTATTACATTAAATTTCCTATGTGATATCAGCACCATAGCACAATAGCATTTTGCATTTGTAAAGATCAGCATTACCGTTAATGGGACTATCAGGAAAGTTGAGCCGCATTTTCCGACATTTTACTTGGCCACATTACGCACTTGTAAACACCATCACTGTAACAGAAGAGAAAGCTCTGATTTCCACGTCTCAGTTAGTCTAGCTCAAGTCCAACAAGCTATAATAATGTTATTATATGAGATGTTATACAGTATTTCGGTACATTATCTTTCTGGTTTATTTAGATAAATTTATGGAAGATGATATTCGTGGTGGGTTTAGATGGATGTGTGTTGCATAAAAGAAGCATTCAACGATCGTGTTTTATTTTAACTAATAAGGAATACGAGACTGAATTTGTGATCGATAGGTACATCAAGGGATCACAAAATGGACTTGACATCAACGTACTTGAAAATACCTTTAAAACAAGATCTGCTCGCTTTCAAAATGGATATCATGCTTTGGATGGATACTTTGTATAACAAATAGATTCAAATTTTCATGTCAGATTATTATTGCGTTTGAATAAATTTAGTGAGAAACATGGAATAGCTGTTGACATTTGAGGCAGTATTACTGAAACAGAAGCACTGCTACTTTTGTTGGGGTATAATTTTTTTGTGACAAAGTAAAGAACATTATTATCTGATATTATTGAACAACGTAATAATAAGTATTAAAGATACAAAGCATTCTTTCTTTTTTTTTTTTTTTTTTTAGTTTAAATTATTATGTGTTTGTGTATAACTATATAAACTAAGTCATAAATGATTCTCTTATTTATCCGTTAATATTTGAATATTAAATATAAGGGATTATGCAATTCTTTTGTCTTATATATTAATTTTATGTATATTTCACATGGCTAATTTCTATTCAGCAGCGAGTCAATCAATTCAACCTAAGAATATACTACAACTTGACAAAAAGTCATTAAATTTACCGTAGCCTAAATGAATTAAACATTAAACAAAGGACTCTCTTAATTATTTATATGGATTTTTGACTTAAAAGTTTTAGAATAAACACGAACATATAATAAAGATATTTCAATTAATTAAATAAATAATGTATTTTATCTTTTTAATACTCATAAATCTGGCTCTCGGTGCCATAGGTTTTAGGTTCTAGTCCCGACATTTTCATGAAGGTTTGTAGCAATTCGGAACATACTTTAAACCGTATGCCCCTGTTAAATATAGATATAGAGCGTTGAACGTAGGGCTGACAACCCCACCTCATAAAAAGAAAACATCTCCTGTCTCGAAATCTCCCAGTAGGCAGAATGCCTTGGCCCACCATTGGACTGTTGTGCCAATGAAGTAGAAGAAGAATGCTCATAATTTTTGGAGAAAAAAATTTAGGAGCATTTACAAACTACTGGAAATTTGCCATTTGGTATTATAATAAAATAATAGATAGTTTGTTATGATTTTTATTCTTTGAATAGACTTGATGAAATCGTAATCCTAAAATAATTTTACATAGGGCCTAAAATAATTTTACTAGACGAAAGATTTGAACTACGAAAATACTGACATTGGGGATATTCATTCTAAACTGTGGGACACAATTAGGATGCAGTGAAACAAAACTTCCATGGCACAATTTAGAAAACGTTGAACACGTTACATATATGTCATTATAATTGCAAATGATTTCAGGTTAAAATGTTGAGTATTAAAAACAACAAAATGAATTTCACAAAAATTTATAAATCTGTGTCGTAAAAATGCATTAAGCATTAATATTATATGTTTCAGTAAAATTTCTTTTGCAGAACAAGAATAAATGTATAATGTAACCGTGCTTCCGCCTACGCACTGCAAGGGCTCTGGCTTTCAGGAGAAATGATCAGTAGGTATCCAGACTCCCACCTGAGAGGAAGTATTAAGCAACTGGCGCTGCCTCTGAGAAGCGTTTAGTAGAGCGCAATCACGCACTTCTGTTGAGAAACGTTTAGTTTAGTCTCTAATCTCGATCGGAAATATATAGGTGCGATCGGAAATATATAGGTGCGTATAAGTTGACCTACAGACTCTCACCCAGAGAGGAAGTAAATTCTGCACATCCTACGCAAATCTGAGTATCGGTATTGTCGGCTTAGAAGTATAATCCTTCCACGAATCAATAGTCTAGAATTCTGTGTCTATAAATGTGTTATATATTGTATGTTTTAATTATACGTGCGTGGAGTTTGTGAGTGTGTAAATATAACGGTGTGTTTTCAAACCTGCGTCTCAAGTCTCAATTCAACCAATCCAACCAATCAAATCTCAATTCAATCTCATCCAACCTGTCACAATCCATCTGCACAAGCGACAACACTACAACGTTACTACTGCACCCCGAGTGCATACAGTCCCTCACCCCAAGAGGAAAGTCTTTTAGCCCAACCCTGTGTATTTGTAAGCCTACAGACTCTAACCCGGACAGTTGAATACTAACTGAGTATCGGGATTTCGGATTAAAAGTGGAATTCTTCCACGAATCTAGAATTAAGTGTACTGTAAATGTATTAAATATTGTACATCTCTAATTGTAGGTTTGTTATGTCTGTGCATGTGTAAATAAACTTGTGAGTTCCCAAACCTGTGTCTCAAGTCTCAACCCAACCACAACCAGTTACTGCAAACTTATTATTATATTACTTAAACTTACTTTAACTGCTACATATTCTAACTGCAAAACCTACTCCCCTCCAATCTGCCGCCCAACGTGCGGTCCCCCATACTTACACACAATAGTATAATAATACAGAATAATATTTATTAAAATAATAAAATATACTATTTCTTTTAACTGCAAACACTAGAGGAGTCTAAAGAAAAAAAGGTTTTCTTTTTTTCTGTTATTCTTATAAAAAAAACAAATTTTTTTATTTTCACTATAAGAACAAATTTTTTCAACATTACTCCAATAAATTTAATAATGATGTAATTTAATTTACAGAATTTTTTTCCTTGTAGTTTTTCGTTAGCATACTACAACAAATCTAGAACAATTTTTTTAACGCTTTTCTTTATGTGTATAATCGTTTACCCATAAGTGCTTCCGCCCGCTGTACCGTTTAATCGGGAATGTAATTAAATGAATTTAGATGGTCCTTCCTAATTAAAGACATTTAATCTAATCTATTTTATGCATTTCAGTTTAAACTAAGATTTCAGAAAAATAATATTGTTTTTTTTTTCCCTCTGAAATTAAAAAAAAAAAAGCGAAAAGTATAATTGAATTTCTAAACATTCGGTTATGCTAACACGAGAACATTCATTGAACTATGAGAACTGCAAGCACTTAGCTTAAATAATATATATTTGATCTAATTTTTCTTTAATTGTAGGGAATTGTTTATATAGAGGGTTGATAATTAAGCACGGAAATATTTTGAAGGTTTCAAACAATATGCTTTTAGTTAGAAAAATATCTCATTATTTATAATATACATTTAAAGCTAACTTTAAAAAACAGTATTTCAAATTTGATGCAACTCAAATTTTAAAACTCAAAACGTAATAAATTTGAAATTAAAATTTATCTAAACAAATAGTTAAATACATGAAACTAGATATTAAATAATTAATAAAACATATCGAGTAACAGTAGTAGTAGGTAGTTATAGAGCCTTTTACTGCAGCCAGTTAAAGTTGTAGATTTCGAAATGTTTCGCTGTCAACATAGAGACCGAATATTTTTTATTTTATTATCTTTATGTATAATACAATTCTTAGCAAAATATTTTTCAGATTGTAAAATAATATTTATTTAATAATCTATTTATAATTTACTAAATATTATGAATATTTTCAAAGATTTCTTGTTATATGAGAAAATTTCTATTTTTAACTAATTTGTCAATGTTGTTACTGAAAAGAAAATCGTAGAT
The DNA here is from genome assembly GCA_021605075.1 of Caerostris darwini. NCBI lineage: Eukaryota > Metazoa > Arthropoda > Arachnida > Araneae > Araneidae > Caerostris > Caerostris darwini. The sequence goes on along the minus strand of BPLQ01007986.1, from coordinate 186,658 downwards.
ATTCAAATTAGAATACCTGAAACCTTAATGATCTTATTTACATATTTAATTTGTACTCTGTTTGTAATCTTAATGATAAACATCGCTTAAAGTTAAAAACAAAACAAAGACATGCTGTGTCTTACACAATAGGCATAATAACAAAAGACAAATTATGTCTTAAGCAATTTAAACATGTTTACTACAATTAATTCAAACATTTAAATCTGAAGGAGGTAGTTTACTTATTTGTTTTACACTACATGAATTTTTACAAGTTATACTAGAATTGAATTTGAAAATACACACACACGCGCACATCATTAAAATCGTAAGTTACTTATTTTGAATTTGGAACATTTTTCGAACTTTTCATTTTCTTTTGTCTTAATAATGGAATAGAAATTTAACAATAAATTTCGAATAAACCTTTGAAATGATTGGAAGCAGAATTTACATAATTTACAAAACATTTACTTTTAATTATTAATAGTTTAAAGTTCGTATGGAAAGGATCTGTAGATCGCTTCATCATAAAAAAGCAAAATTTAATTTCTGTCTTGGTCCAAGTGTTTCAGAAATACTGTGCTGCCATCTGTCGTCAATGTTTAGATGCTCTAAAAAGATTTATTAATGAATCGGTACAATTATAATTGTTTTATATTTATTATATAATACAACTCAAATAAAAATTAATAAATCAAATTTAAAAGCAATTGATAAAGATAGAAAAATAAAATTGTTTATAAATATATTAACAAACTAATCTTTTTATCCCAATAGAATCCCAATTTAAATTCGAAAAATAATATAAAAAGTTTATTGATTAATGTCTGATTTTTAAGCATGAAAGTATAGGTAGTTTTAAATTTAACCAACTTCATCTTGTTCACCATCATTTTTACGCTAATAATTACTTTTTTTCGTACTACTTTCTCTTAAATTAATGAAGATTTGCATAAAAATGGCGTTTCGTAATTCTACATTAATTGATAATAGTTTAATAGAATTCTTTTCGTTGATGAATATTTTTTCCGTTTTTATTATTATTTTGTCCTATAAAATAATATGGTGGAAAATTTACGGTATTTATTACTTATGTTAATAATTATATTTTAAGGTTATCAAAGGTTTAAGGTTTAAACAAACGTATTTTATTTACTTAAAATTTAGAAAATTTGTTTTTAATTTTCTATATCATCTGTCATGTTTCTTAATAATATGTTAATATATATTATCAAATTTCTTTGTTTCATGTAAACATATTGTTGTCTGTATATGTGACATTGTTTGTAATATCAGTATTATGTGTTTCTATACAGGCAATTGCTCTGCAAAATAGTATTGAAATCTTTCCATTTCTTTCTGAAAGGACCAATAATTTTAAAAAATTATCCAATTTACTTTATTTTTAAATTCTGTTATTTCTTTCCAGACATTCATTTGCCTTTTCTAGACATTGATCATTTCTGACTGAATTGATTTTAAAATCAATTCCAGAGTAATAAAAATTAAAAAGTATTTGTTCTAAAGCGAATTTTTTTATGAATCACAGATATTAAAATATTTTAATAGGTTAGTGGACAGTTGTTTTTTTTAAGTAAAAACAAAGCTTAATCTCAAAAGAAAACGAAACGCCAGTATGTATCAAGCAAGATTGCTGCATCTTGATACGAAATTATTTGTTTTATAAGTACTAACTGAAAACTCTTTAAAAATTCATCATCTAGTTGTCATAATATGAAAAGAAGAATAACCATTCAACATTGTATAGTACTGATGTTACATTGATACAACATTGTATAGTACCTTAGTGTAATAGAAGATCCATTTTGTCAAGACTTTTGCATTATTTAATAATGTTTTGAAAATTAACAGACAATTAAATTAAATTAAGAATACAATATGCAATGTGGATTAAATCACACCTTAACCACCAATGTGTGTAACAACCCAATTGCTAAGCAACGCATAGATTATAAAATCGTGGTGTAAAGAAATTTAAACTCGTTCGAAATTTAATTAAAATCTCATTTTTTTTTAGCTTAACACTTAAAATTTTTAATTCTGTGCTAGTTATGGTTTATTACTTAACAATACTGCAATATAAAATTCAAGTGATATGTATGTCATTCACAATATATTATGAAATCTAAGATCTTTGGTCTTTGATCTAATACTGTAAGGAAAATCTGGTGTTATTATTACATCAACATCTTCATTTCATTATTCTCGTTATCTCATTTATTTTAATACATGCAAATCTATGAGTCGTTTGATACATTAAAATGTTTACAGAAATTGAAATAGAATTTTTTTAATATATGTAGTTAATATATTAACAATCAATCATAAAAAAAATTTGAAACTATATTTTAAACCACTTTTTACCATGAGATGCTCCATTTGCAATGTATTATTATTACAATGTATTTCCAATTTATTTTAATTCTTATTAAAATGTGCTGTAGAATTTTCAAGTTGAAACGCAGAAATGAAATACTTGCAAATGCAATTTAAAGTATAAATTATTGTATGGAAACATACGTAATTGCAATATATTTTCATTTGAAAGTTGATATATTTAATTAACTGAATAGTTTTCAACTAACTGCGGCTGAAAGAAACCTCGATCGTATTGAAATTGAAAACTTTAAAGTATGTAATTTATGTTCCACATCTGAAGCGAAATTCATTAATCATTAAGATGAAACAAATTTATTCACGTTGTTTGGATTGCAAGTTAGTTCAAAAGTACATTCTATATATAACTTATCTCGATAACTTCTGTATATATAAGTGTTACTTATAAATAAATTCTTTATAAATTCTGTTGATTGTATATCACTAATGATATACTTTCATCTTACTTGATGGAAAAATGGTTGCTAATAATGCATCTGTAACAACGAAATAGTTAACCACGGCGCAGTTCGAGAGGATAAAATTGCTCTGTTAAGAAATTTAAATTTGTTTAAAATTTAATATTAATTACACAGCTTTTGTTTTGTGTTTAAAACTTTAAATTTGTGTCAGTTAGAAATTAACATTTATTGGTCTATATTAAATTAACAATTTTTTTTCGATTGAACTCGATTTTTTTTTGATTCGAATTGAATTAAAGTCCTTTAATGTTTAATCTTTAAAATAATATTTCTGTTTTTGTTAAAAAAAAAAAAAAATTCTTATTTTGGAAAGCATAGTAACAAGTGTCTAATAGTGTTTAATGGTAATTTCTTAATTTGGTAAACATAATAATTTTGTTTATACACAATAAAAATAATAAAACAAAATTTCTTTCCAACAAAATACCGCTTGCTAGTGATTTTTTTTTTCTTGAAAAGCAGAGTGATTGGTATTCCTCTGTTTAAAAATGACCGAGAATGTTTCTTTTTCAGGTTCGTGGATTTTCTTTGTTGGTAGACAAGAGGATTTTATTCACTCTTTTCTTTGAATATATTTTGTTTGTACATAGTGGCTTATGTCTGTGTAAGTTTTTCTTATACCTTACGAAGCCCTTGGATTATTCAAATTAAATCAGCCAATAAGAGAGCAAAAATTTTAAAATCAGGAAAACACAAAACATCAAAAAGTAAAAAATGTGTAGGAATTTTTTTTTAAATTGTCTACATATACATTAATTGTCTACATATAATTTAATTGTCTACATTCATGCATATGAATCAGTTAAATATGACAATTAAAATATAAACATATTTTTCCCATTATCTAAAAATAACCTTTCACAGAACACGATAATGCATGGCAAATTAAATTTATTAGCATGGAAACTTTTAACTTTGAGATAGTTTCGATACACAAAATAAAATGATCTGTACTGTTTTAAATTAAATTGATTCATGCATGAGTTCTCCTGTAATCTACATGGGCACACTACAAATTGGGCATGAGTTGGCTGTAGTGAATGTATGACACCTAAAATATACACATATTTTTCCCATTATCCAGAAATCATTTTTCACAGAACACGTTAATACATGGCGAATTAAATTTATTAGCATGGAAACTTTTAGTATTGAACCACATTTCACATTGTATCTTTGAGATAGTTTCTATACACAAAATAACATGCTCTGAACTGTTCAAATAAAATAGATTCATACATGAGGCCTTCTGCAGTCTACATGCGCACGCTGAGAATTGGGCACGAGTCGGTTGTAGTGGAAATATGGCATTTAAATAATGTATTTTTCGCATTATCTAAAAATCATCTTTCACAGAACACTTTAATGCATGGCAAATTAAATTTATTAGCATGGAAACTTTCAGTATTAAATCATATTAGCTTTGCCTTAGTTTCTATAAATAAAATAATATGTTCTATAATGCTCAAATATAATTAATTCATACATGAGCACTCCTGCATTCTAAGTGCTCACGCCTCGTTCGGTTATAGTGGAAATATGACATCTGAAATGTAAATATATATCAATATACTATATCAAATTATTTATTACCATTATTTAAAAATAATCTTTCACCGAACAAGTTAATATATTACAAATTAAATTTATTTATTATTATGAAAACTTTTAGTAATAAGCCATATTTACCTATGCAACTTTGAGATAGTTTCTATACACAAAATAACATGTTCTAAAATGCTCAAACATAATCGATTCATACATGGGTTCTCCTGCAATTTACATGTTCAAGCTACCACTTGGCCAAGATTTGGGTATAGTAAATATATGATACCTTAAATATAAACTTATTCTTCCCATTATTCAAAATCATTTTTCACCGATTATAGAAGGCCACCATTTCACCTTTAATAGAGGGCAAATTAAATTTATTAACATAGAAACATTTAGTACTAAGCTATATTTACCAATGTAACTTTGACATAGTTTCTATACACAGCGCCATAAACTGCACAAATTTAATTGCCGAATACATTTAAGAAGCATAACACACTCGATGCCTTGGTCTTTCCTCGGCTCCTAAATGTTTGGTCCGAAGTAGTTCGGAGCAAAATTGTTGGGGGAAAACTTTGTCATCCACTCTCTCCTTGCTGACAGGCCTCCAGGGGGAGGTAGCTTGTTTGGAGATTTATGATTTGTACCAACATAGGTGCTAATTGTGGTGGCTTCACCTTAATTATACTTTCAAAGGAAGACAATGCCCGGCTTGTCATCTTTCCAGAGACGACACTTGAGGCATGAACGGCATTTCTTGGGAGCCCTCGTAATTAATTGAGCTCCAATTGTCAAGGCCTCACAGACCCCGGCCTATCGTTTTTGAGTCGTGTGTTAGCTTAAGACCTCGAGGCTCAGGTCCGACTGGAGCTGAAGCAATAATCGAATGTGACATTACCGTCAAATATTTGGAGCAATTTTGAAGTATGCCTAGAAATCCATTTATTTTGGCAACAGCCATTTTTCTCGGGGATTGTCAAGACATTGTTTATGCGTTGTTAGAAAAGGAAATATACCTTTTATTTTGTTTTCAATTGATGTATAAAATTATTTGAAATTGAATTTGTTCACCTTTCATGTATTTGAAATTATGAAAATGTGCATTGTGTTTTACAACATGTTTTCTAAAAAAAGTTTCTAATAATAATTATTTATTTATTTACTTATTTTTTTTTAAAAGAAATTTGGTAAAAGTCCTTTTTCTCTGATATTGGTGAGACTGTTTCTACATTGAGAAAAGGAAATATGCTTTGACTTTGATTTCAATAGATGTATTAAATTGTTTAAAAGTTAGTATATTATTAGTACATGTTTTCTAAAATTAAAGTTTCTTCTAATATATGTATATATTTAAGAGGATTTTGATAATAGAAATTTTTTGGGGGTATTGTCGAAGACTGATTCTACGTTGTGGGAAAGGAAATATATTTTAAGTTTGATTTCAATAGATGTATTTAATTGTTTAAAATTGAATATTATTTACTACTTTACTTAAGCCAAAAATAATACATAGAAGAATGAAAAAGGAAAAACAGTTTCCCTATTAAGATGTTCCATTTACTTCAAAGGTCCTCATTTTTTATCAAAAATGCACATTTTCCATAATGATAAACACCATTACTTACATAAGGAAATAGAAATATTCTTACAGAAAGAACTACTAAAGTTGCAAGAAAATTCTGTAGGAATTATGGTTTCGCTGACCGCTGAATAGAGAGCTAAAGTTACAAAAAACATATTCTATGACACTGAAATATAATAAATGAAGTATTCCTGTCTTACCACATCAATGTCTGAGAGGTATTCAGAGATGTTAACAAATAATATTCGAATCGAATTTCTGTATCGCCTCGAATCGAATCTGTATCGCCTGTATCGAATCGAATTTCTTTTTCGCCTTCATCTAAAAAAACAATATAATAAAGATGAAAATAAATAATATGAATTATCACTTTCAGAAAATTGTCTACGAAAGCGTTTGTTTGAATGTTTACGTGAATGTTTGTAATATATTCCTTACTTGAAGTTTACTTAAATATGGTTACTTAAAGTCAAAATACTTTTATTTTGAAAGGGGTTTTATTTAACCAATCATTCAGGTTGTCAATTTTTTTAACTAATGATTGTTAAAAAAGCTCCTTATAAAATGAAAGTATTTTAATGTATTATATGTACATTAAAAGTAATCACCAATAAATTACAAAAAACCTTAATAATTTTTGTAAATGAGATATGTTAAAAAATTTATTATACACAACATTTTGTAATTGTTTAAATTGTATTTTTAAAAGATGTACTTTAAACAATTAAATATTTGCATAATGCTATTTTATAACTAAAAACCATTAAAAATTTTTGTAAATTAACTACGTTAAAAAATGTATTATACACAACATTTTATAGTTGTTTAAATTATATTTTTAAGAAATATACTTTAATGTGCCTTAAACAACTAATAATTTCCATAATGCAATTTTCTAACCAGAAACCCTTAACAATTTTTGTAAATTAACTATGTTCAAAAATTTTTATACACAGCATTTTATAGTTCTTTAAATAATATTTTTAAAAATATACCTTACTTGCCATAATACCTTAATATAAAACTACAATCTTATCTGATTGGATCACATGAAGATCTGATATTCTATAATCCACTGTTGAAACGTCACAGTTTGGCACGCTGCCAAGTTAGCAGTTTGTTACAAAATTTAATAATGGCAAATCACGAATACATTCTTAAAAATTTCATGAAATAACAGAAAATTTTATAATGCGATTGATTGAAACCCTGATGCTAAAAGTAAAAATCCCTTTTCCATCTGTTAAATCTTTCAATAAAAGAAACTAATCATTATTAATTTTTAATTATTATTTAATATTTGAATTATCGTCTGTGTAGGAAATAAATACATTTCCATCTGCTATCAAAGTATAACGTAAGTGTATCAATGTAAAAAATTATCGTATATCAAAATAATAAAAAGAATTTAAAAATAATTGTTTCTGTATTAATAAAGAGGAGAGCATAATAGGCTATCAGCATTGTCTTCTGTCAGTAAGAGGCACCTGATTGGATCACAAGATGAAAGTCTTCTGCCATTTTATAATCCGCTATTGGAACGTAACAGTTTGGCATGCTGCCAAGTTAGCAGTTTGTTACAAAATTCAATAATGGCAATTCATCAATACATTCTATGAAATTTTGCGAAATAATAGAACATTTTATAATTCGATTTATTAGAAACCTAAAGTTAAAAAGAAAAAATCACTTTCTATCTATTAAATCTTTCAATAAAAGAAACTAACCATTATTAACTTTAAAAGAACTTCCATCGAACTCCGGAATTGAGTATTTTTTTTATGGCGGGAAATCAACGCTACGGCTACTGCTTCTCATTTATCGCTCTCCTCAAGGAACTATTTCTATTAGGGACTGGACAATTTCTAACTGAAATAAAGAATGAGCCTTATCTTTTCCTTTTTCCCAAAAAAAAAATAATAACAAATAAAAAATTTCAGATTTGTTCTCAACGCCTTGTAAATTCCTGAAACTGGCCGTTAAGGAAAAAGTGGCAAACAAAATATAAACTTCCACGCAACAAAACGCTTTGTCTCAAAACTCGTTGCAAGTGACAAGTTGAGATTTTTTTTCTTACCATCCTTATTTTGTCTTCTTAGGTGGATGATAAATGGCCACGAATGTTACCAAAACCCTTTCAATAAGAATATTATTTTTTAACACCACTGAATACTTCTCGAACGTTGATGAGATAGGAGAAGGGGGTAGGGCATTTATCATTTTTCAGTGTCGTGGAACAATATGTATTCTTGTAACTTGAACTACCTGTTCTCTTGTCGATGGATCCCATAATGTCTACAGGATTTTGTTGTTGTTGGAACATTTGATTGGCACTCTGTGTAAGAAATGGTTGTCGTTATGTGTATGTTGCATCGATTTGTGATGTAAAACCAAGCTCCCTTTAGGTGAATGATGTTATTTGACATAGAAAATATAATTTTTTTATCCCTTTATGCGAAAAATCAGGATATTCCAATTAATATTTAGTTCAAATTACATTCAGTGGAAATGGTTGAAAATGGTAATATAATCTTGAATATTTTTTTCGCTAACTATTTATAAGGATATAATTTTTTTAATCACAAAATGCAATGCCTATATTTTTCAATTGAAATTATATTAGTTTTAAAAAAATAGTATTATTAAAATAAGCAGTTGATTAAATTGTTAAAAAGTTATTTTTTTAAAAATTTTATTAGTTGTATAAAATAGTAATATGTAAATATGTAGTTGTTTAAGTTGTAAAAAGTCGTTTAAATTATATTACTTTTATAAAATAGTAAGTCTTCCTGTATTCTATAATCCGCTATTGAAAGTCACAGTTTGACAAGCGGCCAAGTTAGCAGTTTGTCACAAAATTTAATAATGGCAAATCATGAATACATTCTTTAAAATTTAATGAAATAATAGAAAATTTTATAATCCGATTTATAACAACCCTAAAGGTTAAAAAAAATCACTTTCCATCTGTAAAATGTGTGAATAAAAGAAACTAATCATTTTTACCTTTTAATTATTATTTAATATCGGAATTATCATCTGTGTAACAAATGAATGCATTTCCATATAATATCAAAGTATAACAAAAGTGTTTCAAAGTAGCAAATAATCAGAAATAATATTAAAGTAATAAAGAGAATTTAAAAATAATTGTTTCTGTATTAATAAAAAGGAGCACTTGATAGATTATGAGAATCTTCTTCTGTCAGTTACAGCATCTGATTGGGTCATATGAAAGTCTTCTGCCATTCTCTAATCGGCTATTGAAACATCACAGTTTGGCACGCTGCCAGGTTAGCAGTTTGTTACAAAATTTAATAATGGCAAATCGTGAATATATTCTTTAAAAATTAATCAAACAGTAGAAAATTTTATAATCCGATTGATTGAGACCCTGACGCTAAAGATAAAAATCGCTTTTCATCTGTTAAATCTTTCAATAAAAGAAAACTGATCATTATTAACTTTAAAAGAACTTCTATCGAACTTCGGAATTGAGTATTATTTTATGGCGGGAAATCAACGCTGCGGCTACTGCTTCTCATTTATCGCTCTCCTCAAGAAACTATTTCTATTAGGGACTCGACAATTTCTAACTGAAATAAAGAATGAGCCTTATCTTTTCCTTTTCCCCCAAAAAAAAAAAAAGAAATAAAAATTTTCAGATTTGTTCTCAACGCCTTGTAAATTCCTAAAACTGGCCGTTAAGGAAAAAGTGGCAAACAAAATATAAACTTCCACGCAACAAAACGCTTTGTCTCAAAACTCGTTGCAAGTGACAAGTTGAGATTTTTTTTTCCCTACCATCCAAATTTTGTCTTTTTAGGTGGATGATAAATGGCCGCGGATGTTGCCAAAGCCTTCGATAAGAATATTATTTTTTAACACCACTGAATACTTCTCGAACGTTGATGAGATAGGAGAAGGGGGTAGGGCATTTATCATTTTTCAGTGTCGTGGTACAATATGCATTCTTGTAACTTGAACTACCTGTTTGATGGTCGATGGATCCCAGAATGTCTACAGGATTTTGTTGCTGTAAGAACATTTGAATGGCTCTCTGTGTAAGAAATGGGTGTCGTTATGTGTATGCTGTATCAATCTGTGATGTAAAGACAAGTTCCATTTATCTGAATGATGTTGTTTAAAATGGAAAATGTAATCTTGGATATATTTTTTTTGCTTACTACTTATAAGATGATAATTTTTTTTTTAATCACAAATAGAAAATGTCTATATGTTCATATTAAAATTATTATTAATTGTATAAATAGTATTATGTAAATATACAGTTGTTTAATTTGTTAAAAAGTTATGTTTTTAAAAATAAATATTAGTTGTATAATATAGCAATATGTAAATATGTATTTGTTTAAGTTGTTAAAATTATTTTAGTGTATAAAAAAGTTAGTCTTCCGCCATTCTATAATCCGCTATTAAAACATTATGGTTTCGCTCGTTGCCAAGTTAGCAGTCGGTTACAAAATTTAATAATGGCACTTCATCCATACTTTCTATAAAATTTCATAAAATAATAGAAAATTTTATAATCAGATTTATTGAGCCCTTAAAGTTAAAAAAAATCACTTTCCATCTGTTAAATCTTTCAATAAAAGAAAATAATCATTAGTAACTTTTAATTATTATTGAATATTTGAATTATTATTTGTATGAGAAATAGTAAATAAATTTCCATCTAATATCAAAGTATAACGAAAGTTATCAAACTAATAAAGCGAATTTAAAAATAATTGTTTCTGTATTAATAAAAAGGAGCACATGATAGGCTATCAGAATCGTCTTCTGTCAGTAAGAGGCATCTGATTGGGTCACATGATGAAAGTCTTCTGTCATTACATTATCCGCTATTGAAACTTCACAATTTGGCAGGCTGCCAAGTTAACAGTTTGTTACGAAATTTCATAATGGCAAATCACGAATACATTCTTTATAATTTCATGAAATAACAGAAAATTTTATAATTCGATTTATTGAGACCTAAAGAACAAAAATAACTTTCCATCTATTAAATCTTTCAATAAAAGAAACTAATCATTATTAACTTTAAAAGAACTTCCATCGAACTTCGGAATTGAGTATTTTTTTATGGCGGGAAATCAACGCCGCTGCTACTGCTTCTCATTTATCGCTCTCCTCAAGAAACTATTTCTATTAGGGACTCGACAATTTCTAACTGAAATAAAGAATGAGCCTTATCTTTTCCTTTTTCCGAAAAAAATAAATAAATAAATAAAAATTTTCAGATTTGTTCTCAGCGCCTTGTAAATTCCTAAAACTGGCAGTTAAGCAAAAAGTGGCAAACAAAATATAAACTTCCACGCAACAAAACGCTTTGTCTCAAAACTCGTTGCAAGTGACAAGTTGAGATTTTTTTTTCCTACCATCCTTATTTTGTCTTTTTAGGTGGATGATAAATGGCCGCGGATGTTACCAAAGACTTCGATTAGAATATTATTTTTTAACACCACTGAATACTTATCGAACGTTGATGATGTAGTAGAGCGGGATAGGGCATTTTTCATTTTTCAGTGTCGTGGTACCATATGTATTCTTGTAACTTGAACTACTTGTTCGCTGGTCGATGGATCCCATAATGTCTACAGGATTTTGTTGCTGTTAGTACGTTTGAATGGCCCTCTGTGTAAGAAATGGTTGTCGTTATGTGTATGCTGTATTGATGGGCGATGTGAGGCAAGTTTCATTTAGGTGAATGATGTTGTTTGACATGGAAAATGTAATTTTTTTTATCTCTTTATGTGAAAAATCAGGATGACATTCAGTGAAAATGGTTGAAAATGTAAATATAATCTTGAATATATTTTGCTTACTACTTATAAGGTTATAATTTTTTTAATCACAAAATAAAAATGTTTTTTTTTTCAACTAAAATTATATTAGTTGTATTAAATAATAAGTCGTTCGCCATTCTGTAATCCGCTATTGAAATGTCACAGTTTGGCACGCTGCCAAGTTAACAGTTTGTTACAAAATTTAACAATGGCAAATCACGAATATATTCTTTAAAATTTCATGAAATAACAGAAACTTTTAAAATTCAATTTATTAGTACCCTAAAGTTAAAAAAAAAAAACTTTCAATCTGTTAAATCTTTCAATAGAAGAAACAAATCATTATAAATTTTTAATTATTATTGAATATTTGAATTATCATTTGTGTAAGAAATACTAAATACATTTCCATCTAATATCAAAGTATAATGAAAGTGTATCAATGTAAAAATTCATCAGAGATTATATCAAAGTAATAAAGAGAATTTTAAAATAATTGTTTCTGTATTAATAAAAAGGAGCACTTGATAGGCTATCAGAATTGTCTTCTGTCAGTTAAGAGGCATCTGATTCGATCACATGAAAATCTTCTGCCATTCTATAATCCACTATTGAAACATTACAGTTTGGCACGCTACCAATTTAACAATTTGTTACACAATTTAGTAATGCCAAATTATGAATACATTCTATAAGATTTCACGAAATAATAGAAAACTTTATAATTCGATAGAATGAGACCCTGACGCTAAAAATAAAAATCACTTTCCATCTGTTAAATCTTTCAATAAAAGAAACTAATCAACATTAACTTTACAAGAATTTCCGTCGAACTCCGGAATTCAGTATTTTTTTATGGCGGGAAATCAACTTGGCGGCTACTGCTTATCATTTATCGCTTTCCTCAAGAAACTATTTCTATTAGGGACTCGACAATTTCTAACTGAAATAAAGAATGAGCCTTATATTTTCCTTTCCCCCAAAAAAAAAAAAAAAAAAGAAATAAAAGATTTCAGATTTGTTCTCAACGCCTTGTAAATTCCTAAAACTTTCGTTAAGGAAAAAGTGGCAAACAAAATATAAACTTCCAAGCAACAAAACGCTTTGTCTCAAAACTCGTTGCAAGTGACAAGTTGAGATTTTTTTTTCCTACCATCCTTATTTTGTCTTTTTAGGTGGATGATAAATGGCCACGATTGTTACCAATACCCTTCGATAAGAATATTATTTTTTTAAGACCACTGAATACTTCTCGAACGCTGATGAGATAGGAGAAGGGGGTAGGGCATTTATCATTTTTCAATGTCGTGGTACAATATGTATTCTTGTAACTTGAACTACCTGTTCGCTGGTCGATGGATCCCATAATGTCTATACGATTTTGTTGTTGTTAGAACATTTGAAAGAAATGTAAGAAGAAATGGGTGTAGTTATGTGTCTGGTGCATCGATGTGTGATGTAAAAGGAAGTTCCGTTTAGGTGAATGATGTTGTTTGACATTGAAAATGTAAGTTTTTTTATCCCTTTATGTGAAAAATCAGAATTTTGCAAATAATATATACTTCAAATAACATTCAGTGGAAATGGTTGAAAACGGTCATATAATCTTGAATATTTTTTTTTCGCTTACTATTTATAAGGTTATAATTTTTTTAATCACAAAATACAATGTCTACATTTTTCGTTTGAAATTATAGTAATTTTAAAAAATAGTATTATGAAAATAAGTAGTTGGTTAAATTCTTAAAAAGTTTTTTTTTTTTTTAATTATAGTTGCATAAAATATTAATATGTGAATATGTAGTTATTTAAGTTGTTAAGTCGTTTAAATTATATTACTTGTATAAAATAGTAAGTCTCCCTCTATTATAAAATCCGCTATTGAAACGTCACAGTTTGGCAAGCTGCCAAGTTAGCAGTTTGTTACAAAATTTAGTAATGGTAAATCATGAATACATTCTTTAAAATTTCGTGTAATTATAGAAAATTTTACTATCCAATTTATTGAGACAATAAAAATAAAAGAAAATCACTTTACTTCTGTTCACTCTTTCAATAAAAGAAAATAATCCTCATTATTTTTTAATTATCATTGAATATTTGAATTATCGTCTGTGTAGGAAATAAATACATTTCAATCTGATATCAAATCATAAAGTAAGGGTATTAATGTAACAAATTATCGTATATCAAAGTAATAAAGAAAATTTACAAAAAATTCTTTCTGTATTAATAAAGATGACAACATGATAGGCTGTCAGCATTGTCTTCTGTCAGTAAGATGCACCTGATTGGATCGCATGATAAAAATCTTCTGCCATACTATAATCAGCTATTGAAACGTCACAGTCTGGCAAGCTGCCAAATTAACAGTTTGTTACAAAATTTAATATGACAAATCGCGAATACATTCTTTAGAATTTCATGAAATAACAGAAAATTTTATAATCCGATTTATAACAACCCTAAAGGTTAAAAAAAATGACTTTCCATCTGTTAAATCTTTCAATAAAAGAAACAAATCATTATTAACTTTTAATTACTATTGAATATTTGAATTATCATTTTTGTAAGAAATAGTAACTACATTTCCATCTAATATCAAAGTATAACGAAAGTTATAAAAGTAACAAATCATCAAAAAGTATATCAAAGTAATAAAGAGCAGTTAAAAATAATTGTTTCTGTATTAATAAAAAGGAGCACATGATAGGCTATCAGAATTGTCTTCTGCCAGTAAGAGGAAACTGATTGGATCACATGATGAAAATCTTCTGCCATTATATTATCCTCTATTGAAATGTCGCAGTTTGGCACGCTGCCAAGTTAACAGTTTGTTACAAAATTTAATAATGGCAAATCACGAAAACATTTTTTAAAATTTCATAATATAATAGAAAAGTTTATAATCCGATTGATTGAGATCCTAAAGCTGAAATTAAAAATCACTTTCCATCTGTTAAATCTTTCAATAAAAGAAACTTATCAGTATTAACTTTAAAAGAACTTCCATCTAACTCCGGAATTGAGTATTTTTTTATGGCGGGAAATCAACGCCGCTGCTACTGCTTCTCATTTATCGCTCTCCTCAAGAAACTATTTCTATTAGGGACTCGACAATTTCTAACTGAAATAAAGAATGAGCCTTATCTTTTCCTTTTTCCGAAAAAAAAAAAAATAAATAAAAATTTTCAGATTTGTTCTCAGCGCCTTGTAAATTCCTAAAACTGGCAGTTAAGCAGAAAGTGGCAAACAAAATATAAACTTCCACGCAACAAAACGCTTTGTCTCAAAACTCGTTGCAAGTGACAAGTTGAGATTTTTTTTTCCTACCATCCTTATTTTGTCTTTTTAGGTGGATGATAAATGGATGCGGATGTTACCAAAAACCTTCGATAAGAATATTATTTTTTAACACCACTGAATACTTCTTGAACGTTGATGAGATAGGAGGAGGAGGTAGGGCATTTCTCATTTTTCAGTGTCGTCGTACAATATGTATTCTTGTAACTTGAACTACCTGTTCGCTGGTGGATGGATCCCATAATGTCTTCATGATTTTGTTGCTGTAAGTACATTTGAATGGCCCTTTGTGTAAGAAATGGTTGTCATTATGTGTATGTGGTATCGATATGTGATGCAAAAGTAAGTTCCATTTAGGTGAAGGATGTTGTCAGACATGGAAAATGTAATTTTTTTATCCTTTTATGTGAAAAATCAGAATATTCCATATAATATTTACTTCAAATAACATTAAGCGGAAATGGTTGAAAATGTAAATATAATGCTGAATATTTTTTTTTTTTTTTTTTTTTTTTTTTTTTTTTTTGCTTACTACTTATAAAGTTATAATTTTTTTAATCACAAAAAAAAAGTCTATTTTTTTCAAAGAAAACTATATTAGTTATATAAAATAGTATTATGTAAATATGTAGTTGTTTAATTTAAAATGTTGGTAAGTTGTTAACATTATATTAGTTGTATAAAATAGCAAAATATAAAATAGCATTACGTAAATATATAGTTGCTTAAGATAAATTTTCTTAATATATATTTTAAACAAATATAAAATGTTGTGTTTAATACATTTTTTGAACATAGTTGATTTACAAAAATTTTTAAGGTTTTTGAGATTTCTTAGTTATTACTATTAACGTACATATGATAAATTAAAAATATTTTTATTTTAAAACAGATTTTTTATCGATCAATTGTTGATAAAAATTAGCTGTTTTTAATTGTTGATTAAAAATGAAAAACAAATGCTTACAGGAATTTGTTTATTTACTGTTACAATTTCTGTAAGAATATTTGAATTCTGATCTGTGCAAGAAATGAATACATTTCCAACTAATCACAAAGTAACAAATCTTCAGAAAATATATCAAAATAATAAAGTGTATTTAAAATGAATTATCTTTGTATTAATAAAAAGGAGACACCTGATAGATTGTCAGAATTGTCTTCTGTCAGCAAGAGAGATCTAACTCGATCACAGAAAAGTCTTCTGCCATTCTACAACCACAGATTTGCAAGTTGCCAATTTAGCAGTGTGCTACAATATTCAATAATGGCAATTCATTAATGCATTCTATAAAATTTTATGAAATAATAGAAAATTCTATAATTCGATTTATTGGGACCCTAAAGTAAAAAAGAAAAAATCACTTTCCATCTGTTAAATCTTTCAATAAAAGAAACTAATCATTATTAACTTTAAAGAAACTTCCATCGAACTCCGCAATTGAGTATTTTTTTATGGCGGGAAATCAACTATGCGGCTACTGCTTCTCATTTATCGCTCTCCTCAAGAAACTATTTCTATTAGGGACTCGACAATTTCTAACTGAAATAAAGAATGAGCCTTATCTTTTCCTTTTTCCCAAAAAAAAAAAATTTAGATTCGTTCTCAACACCTTGTAAATTCCTAAAACTGGCCGTTAAGGAAAAAGTGGCAAACAAAATATAAACTTCCACGCAACAAAACGCTTTGTCTCAAAACTCGTTGCAAGTGACAAGTTGAGATTTTTTTTTCCCTACCATCCTAATTTTGTCTTTTTAGGTGGATGATAAATGGCCGCGGATGTTACCAAAGACTTCGATAAGAATATTATTTTTTAACACCACTGAATACTTCTCGAACGTTGATGAGATAGGAGAAGGGGGTAGGGCATTTATCATTTTTCAGTGTCGTGGTGCAATATGTATTCTTGTAACTTGAACTACCTGTTCCCTGGTCGATGGATCCCATAATGTCTATCGGATTTTATTACTGTTTGAACGTTTGAATGGCAATCTGTGTAAGAAATGGGTGTCGTTATGTGTATGGTGCATCGATGTGGGATGTAAACGCAAGTTCCATTTAGGTGAAGGATGTTGTTTAACATGGAAAATGTAATTTTTTTTATCCCTTTATGTGAAAAATCAGGATATTCCAAATAATATTTACCTCAAGTAACATTCAGTGGAAAGGTTATAAATGTATTTTATGTTATGTTATTAAAGTATTATGTTAAGGTATTATTAGTATGCTATATTATTTTAATGCTGCGGTATGTTAATGCTATGTTATGTTAATGTATGTTTTGTTAATGCTATGTTACGTTAATCTACGTTATGTTAATGCTATGTTATTATATTATTATTATGAATGTGTGTATGTTCAGTGGAAATCTTATAAATGTTATGACATTCAGTGGAAATGGTTAAAAATGTAAATATAATATTGAATCTTTTTTTTTTTTTTTTTTCTGCTTACGATTACAGCTATAATTAGCTATAACTTTGCAGTTATAATTTTTTTTTTTTTTTAATCATAAAATAAAAATGTATATATTTTTCAATTAAAATTATACTAGTTGTATAAAATAGTATTATATGAAATAGCATTATTTAAACATATTATATTCCATTTCGAATGAAATTTTAATGTTTTATAGAGAAGGTTTGTTTAAAGATTATGAAGATTGGTATTAATGAAGGTTGGTTTAAAGATTATGAAGATTGGTATTAATGAAGGTTGGTTAAAGATTATGAAGATTGGTATTAATGGAGGTTGGTTAAAAGATTATGAAGATTGATATTAATGAAGGTTGGTTAAGGATTATGAAGATTGGTATTAATGAAGGTTGGTTTAAAGATTATGAAGATTGGTATTAATGAAGGTTGGTTAAAGATTATGAAGATTGGTATTAATGAAGGTTGGTTAAAGATTATGAAGATTGGTATTAATGAAGGTTGGTTTAAAGATTATGAAGATTGGTATTAATGAAGGTTGGTTAAAGATTATGAAGATTGGTATTAATGGAGGTTGGTTTAAAGATTATGAAAATTTGTATTAATGAAGGTTAATAAAAGATAAATAAAAAATTGAAGATAAATAAAATGTTAATTATGGAAAACCTTAAATTTTATAGAAATCTAACATTTAATATTTTATATATTAATAATAAAAATAATAAAAGACATAAAATTGAAATTGGTAAAATTTTAAATATTTATCATGCCATATATTAAAATATATTGATCCTATTAGTAAAACTGAGGTTCACAGAATAAAAGTAAATAAGTAAAAGATTCATGCACATTTTAATAATTCTACAATCATAACTTGTTTAATAATCTTACGGGAAAGTGTGAAAAATCAGAAACTAAAAATATAATTTTGAAAGATTAAAAGATTCACTAAATGGTCCCTTTTGAGATATACATATTTTGTTACGGTAGATAAACTTTTTGTTCTTTTTAAATGCAGTTTGTTTTAAATTGTTTCTTACTATCAAAATTATTATTTTTAAATATTTTTATAACATCGATTTTCTGAAGGTGACGAGGTAAATGTCTGCTCTCATATTAATATTTATCAAGCTATATATTAAAATATATAGATCCATTACCAAATCTGAGGTTCACAAAATAAAAGTAAATAAGTAGAACATCCATGCAAATTTTTAAATCTCTACATTTATAACTTTTTTAATACCCATACAAGAAAGTGTGAAAAATTAGTAATTGAGAATAAATGATTGCACGACTCACTAAATGGACCCTTTTGAGATTTACTTAATTTGTTACTATACACAAACTTTTTGTTCTTTTCAAATTCAGTTTGTTTTAAATTGTTTATAACCTTCTAAATTATTATTATTTATTTTTTTAAATATTTTTGAAATATTTTTTTTGAGGTGGCAAGTTACTGTGTCCTCTTAAAACACATTTTCTAACCACATAATTTAAAATACGAAATACTTTATTTATAAGATAAAGTAATAAAATGTTAAATTAGCAAACAAACATCCAAAAGTTTTGCTGCGAAGGAAGGTGAAGTTTCAATTAAACTTTGACAGAATTAGAAAACCTAGCTGTGCAATTTAGTCATCTTTACGTCAACCAAGACCAGCAATTTCGCTTTCGCTAACGTATTATTGGAGCTGCCTCGCCGTCAACCAAAATGAAGAGGCTCCATTAATAACATACAATCTTCCGCAAAATTTTTAAACGAAAATAAGAAAAGTTACGGCACACACAAAGACCTTTGTGGCAACAGCGATGAAGTCGAAACGCGTTACGGTTGTCGTGCCTTTTCCCAAAACAAACTTTTTTTTGTTTCTGTATCTATTATTCGAACAATGTGAATAAAATTGTGGCAATTCAGCGATAAATGATTGCAGTTCAAAACGCAGATGATGAATTGCTTCCCTAAAATTTACGAGTTTCAGAAATGGAGAGGGAGAAAAAATTCATGCATAATCGCCGGAGCTGAAACGTTTGATCATTTATGTGTATCAGGACCCAAATGAAAATAAACTGCAGTTTGCGGGAACATTTTCTTGTGACATTTCATCCAAAAACTGACGCTCTACGTAATCCATTAGAAATTTTCTGAATAATTTTTCATCATTATGAAATTTCACAACGTAACGTTTTGACAGCCAAGTAAGAAAACATAAAACTACCGGATCAAATAAAAGTGCTTCATGAAAGTACTTTTATATTCCAAGCTTTTTATAATATTTTATTTTTATGCATTGTATAAAATATATTTTAAATTAGTGAATATTCAAGCGATATTTAAATATCTATATATCTATGTATATAAATATCTATCTATCTATCTCTCTCTCTCTCTATATATATATATATATATATATATATGGGCCAAGCTTAGGCCATAACATCACTGGATGTGAAATATAGTACTTTATCATTAAAGAAAAATATACTATAATTATTTTTATTATATTATCACTCAATTTCCATAACAAATTTCAAAATGCAAATCCAATTTCCGCAAAAGAATAATTATTCAGAATTGTTGTTCTTAATTTTAACTAAGCTTCAGTTCAAATTAGAAATTCAGACTGTAGAAATCAGACAAAATTTTGTTGCAATATTTACAAATTCATCCAAATCTAAATATAACTATTTAGAATTTAATAATGCATCAGTTCAGTTCAGAAATTCAGATTGAAAACAAGTAATATATAAAAAAAAATTAATTCAATTCCTACTTTTTTTCACTATAATCCAAAAAGTCCTTTATAAATAATTTTCATTCATTTTTTTAAGTTTATGTGGCGCCATCTATTGGTAGATACATGCAACTTAAATGTAAAAAAAATTAAAATTAATTAATTAAATTTAATTACTGAATTAATATTTCAAAAACTGTATTAACATCCAGTTTCATCCACAACAAGTAAAAAATTTGTATTTGAACGGGAGTGGATGAATAAAAAGTATTTTATGAACGATTGAAAATTTGAATAAGATATATATAGGTAGAGTGTGAACTAATAGTAGGAATTTAAAAATATAAATAACCTTGTTAAAATATATAAAATTTGACTCAAAAAATTGAAATTAATAATTGGAAATAAAAATGAATTTATTAAAATAATAAAATGAATTGATAATAATGAAATTTATTAAAATAATTTCAAACTATGATCAGTCAATAAAAAAATCTATCTTGACATCCACACAAAATCCCGCAAATGAATACAAGCACAGACGAAAATTTAAACCTGGTCCCAACAACTACAAATCTTTTATCCTTTAAATCCAAACTCGAATCTTAAACCCCAGCCTTAGAACCTAACATGGCATGAAATACTATAATTCATTATTAAAGAAGGATATACTGTAATTATTGTTATTATTTTATTACTCAATTTTGTTTCATTCCAAAATTGTCCTTGTTTCAGTACAAGGACAACTACTTAGAATTTTAATAATGCATCAGTTCAATTCAGATTGAAATAATGTATACAAAATATGTTTACAATATGTAAAATTTTACCCTCTTCTATTTGTAAATTTCTACCCTCTTCTGTATGTAAAATTCTACCAATCAAAATGTTAAATAATAAATGAAAATAAAAATTTAATTCTAAAAATATCAAACAATATTTCAAACTATGATCAGTCAATAAAAACTGTCTATCTAAACATCCACACGTAATCCTGCAAATGAATACTAGCATAGATGAAAATTTAACCCCGGTCCCAACAACTAGCGGTCTTTTATCCTTTTAATCCAAACTCAAATCTTACGTCACATCGGCAGGACGCGACGTCATTGATCATGCGGCACTCTACTATTAGGGGAAGGACACGGGGAAGGCGTGGCCTAATAGCAGATTCGATTACTGAACTAAGGTTTCCAGGATTCGGGAGGAATGTTCCCCAGGAATAACAATAAGATCCCGGTCTCCGGGGATCCGCAAAACATGCTCCTCTTCCGAATTTACACCCGGAAAAATAGAAAGCGCGCCGAAACTATCCGCTCGGCTTGGCTTCGGTATAATTTAATATCATTAATATCGGTCGCGCTTGTAGCCAGTGGTGTGCTATTGGCGTTTGTGCCGATAATAAGATTTGTTTCTCTTTAATTGTCCCGAGTGTGGTAGGAAGAGCTAGTAGAACAGCGATTTGCTTAATTTGGAGAGGATAATTTTTGTTTTAAAAATTTAATGTAAATGTTATTGTACGCATATAAAATATAAATCTTTAATTTATAAATTGGAAATTATTACAATATAGATAATATTTAATTTAGCAGTACAATCTATATATATATATATACTACTGTACCCAAAAAGTAAGACCGATTATTTTTTTTTTCAAAAACTCTTTATTTATTCTTCCAAATTTATTTCATCACAAAAATAATTTATCAAAATTTATTACAAGTTCTAAAATTTAATCAAAATTTAATGCAAATTCTAAAATTTAATCAAAATTTAATGCAAATTCTAAAATTTAATCAAAATTTAATGCAAATTCTTTGCTCAGTTAATTCAGACATTACAAAAATCGCCGGGATCAGTTTCAGCGTCTCACAAAGCTGAACGTAACTCAAACATTAATGAATATTTTGACGTCGAATTTCACACAGATGTCAAGGACACTGCCACTAATCTAAAAAAAGCAAAAACAAATTGAAATTCCCTAAGCCCCGCGAATTTTAAATTGAAAATGTGTCTTACTTTTTGGACACAGTAGTATACTGTAATTACTGTTATTATTGTATTACTCAATTTAACTTTCATATTTTATATTAAAAATCCAATTTCTTTAAAAGGATAACTATTTAGAATTTTAATACAGCATTAGTTCTATTCAGAAATTCGGATTAAAAAAATATATATAAAGTCTTTTTGCAACATATAGAATTCAATCCAAATTTAAGCTTCATATAACTGATTTGCTTTTATAAATTTTATTAAAACTGTCTATCTTAACATCCACACACAATCGCGCAAATGAATACAAGCATAGACGAAAATTCAACCTTAGTTCCAACAACCAGCGATCTTTTATCCTTTCAATCCAAACTCAAATCTTACGTCACATCGGCAGGATGCGACGTCATTGATCATACGGCACTCTACTATTAGGGGAAGGACACGGGGAAGGCGTGGTCTGATAGCAGATTCGATTACTGAACTAAGGTTCCCGGGATTCGGGAGGAATGTTCCTCAGGAATAACAATAAGATCCCGGTCTCCGGGGATCCGCAAAACATGCCCCTCTTCCGAATTTACACCCGGAAAAATAGAAAGCGCGCCGAAACTTTCCGCTCGGCTTGGCTTCGGTATAATTTAATATCATTAATATCGGTCGCGCTTGTAGCCAGTGGTGTGCTATTGGCGTTTGTGCCGATAATAAGATTTGTTTCTCTTTAATTGTCCCGAGTGTGGCAGGAAAGGCTTGTAGAACAGCGATTTGCTTCATTTGGAGAGGATAATTTTTGTTTTAAAAATTTAATGTAAATTTTATTGTACGCATATAAAATATAAATCTTTAATTTATAAATTGGAAATTATTACAATATAGATAATATTTAATTTAGCAGTACAATCTATATATATATATATACTACTGTACCCAAAAAGTAAGACCGATTATTTTTTTTTTTCAAAAACTCTTTATTTATTCTTCCAAATTTATTTCATCACAAAAATAATTCATCAAAATTTATTGCAAGTTCTAAAATTTAATCAAAATTTAATGCAAATTCTAAAATTTAATCAAAATTTAATGCAAATTCTAAAATTTAATCAAAATTTAATGCAAATTCTTTGCTCAGTTAATTCAGACATTACAAAAATCGCCGGGATCAGTTTCAGCGTCTCACAAAGCTGAACGTAACTCAAACATTAATGAATATTTTGACGTCGAATTTCACACAGATGTCAAGGACACTGCCACTAATCTAAAAAAAAAAAAGCAAAAAACAAATTGAAATTCCCTAAGCCCCGCGAATTTTAAATTGAAAATGTGTCTTACTTTTTGGACACAGTAGTATACTGTAATTACTGTTATTATTGTATTACTCAATTTAACTTTCATATTTTATATAAAAAATCCAATTTCTTTAAAAGGATAACTATTTAGAATTTTAATAAAGCATTAGTTCTATTCAGAAATTCGGATTAAAAAAATATATATAAAGTCTTTTTGCAATATATAAAATTCAATCAAAATTTAAGCTCCATATAACTAATTTGCTTTTATAAATTTTATTAAAACTGTCTATCTTAACATCCACACACAATCCCGCAAATGAATACAAGCATAGACGAAAATTCAACCTTAGTTCCAACAACTAGCGATCTTTTATCCTTTCAATCCAAACTCAAATCTTACGTCACATCGGCAGGACGCGACGTCATTGATCATGCGGCACTCTACTATTAGGGGAAGGACACGGGGAAGGCGTGGTCTGATAGCAGATTCGATTACTGAACTAAGGTTCCCGGGATTCGGGAGGAATGTTCCTCAGGAATAACAATAAGATCCCGGTCTCCGGGGATCCGCAAAACATGCCCCTCTTCCGAATTTACACCCGGAAAAATAGAAAGCGCGCCGAAACTTTCCGCTCGGCTTGGCTTCGGTATAATTTGATATCATTAATATCGGTCACGCTTGTAGCCAGTGGTGTGCTATTGGCGTTTGTGCCGATAATAAGATTTGTTTCTCTTTAATTGTCCCGAGTGTGGCAGGAAAGGCTTGTAGAACAGCGATTTGCTTCATTTGGAGAGGATAATTTTGTTTTAAAAATTTAGTGTTAATGAAATATATTTATGTAAAAATATGGATGCTTAATTTATGAATTGGAAATTAATGAAATTTAAATAATATTTAATTTAGCAGTATAATATATATATATGTTGTTTGTTTGCTTTTTTTAAATTTCTTTGAAATTCTATCACCGAAAATCATGAAAAAACAAACAGTATTTTTTTTCTTTTTTTTAAATTTCTTTGAACTACTTCTATCACGGAAAATCATGAAAAAAGGATAAACATTTGTGAACAGTATCAATTGCAACGAAATTTTCTTTTAAAGTAAATAAAAGAGTCATTTAAATTTAAAATATCATGTACTACTGTGCTCAAAAAGAATGACCAATTATTTTTTTTTCCAAAACCTCTTTATTTATTCTTCCAAATTTATTTCCCCTTCAATGTAATCTCCTCTGGGTACAATGCCCTTATGCCAACTTTTTTCCAATCCTGAATGCATGCCAAAAAGTCATCGGCAGGGATGGCCTTCAAACCGCGAGTCAATTCACATTGAATCTCTTCAATAGACTCAAAACGGTTCCCCCGGAGAGGTCTTTAGAGTTTAGGGAATAGCCAGAAGTGGCACGGTGTGAATACGGTGGTTGTGGACACAAATAACATTGCAGTGTGAGCTGGTGCATTCAGTGTTTGCTTTACCAATCGAGTTTTGATGCTCTTGAGGCCCAAAAAGGAATTAACCTATCCTTTTAAAATTCCAACATCATCAGCAAGATCTCTAATTATAAATAGACGGTTTTCAAGCAACAAATCTTTAATTTTTTTGGACGTGAGCTTTGTTGACCAGAGGGCTCTTCGTCTTCAACCGGTTCTCAGCCTTCTTTGAACAGTTTATACCACTTGCAAACATTTCTTTCCGATATAGGAATGCTCACCTAATGCCTTCTGCAACATTCTAGACGTTTCCGCAAACATAATTTAATGCATGTACTTTGTTCAATTACAATCATAATTCAAATCGCAGGACTCAGTTTTAGCGTCTCACCAAGCCAAGCGTAACTCAAACGCTAATGAATATTTTGACGTCAAATTTCTCACAGATGTCAAGGACAGTGCCATCAACCTAAAAAAGAAAAAAAAATTGAAATTCCATAAGCCCCGGGAATTTTAAATTAAAAATTGGTTTTACTTTTTGGACACAGTAGTACATATATATATATATATATATATATATATATATATATATTGAAATTTTTTTGAACTACTTCTATCCCCGAAAATCACGAAAGTATCATACTCATTCATCCAAAAACAGTTCTAAGCTATATTTATAGTTGGCGCTGTAAGCGTCATAAGTAAAGTGAATTCTGCTGCTAGTGATATTGTGAATCGAAATGACAACGTATTTGGCATGAGTTGCACATTAAACCAACTGTAGTGTTCAATGTTCTTAATTGCTTCGGTTTTTTGAGGGAAAAAATTGTGTGACGTCATTTTTGACGGAAAAAATAATTTGAATGAAAAAAAGTCATTCAACACTCGTGACACTGTTAGTGGAAAACCCATTCACCATGGCAAGGTCATACCAAATTGGATGAGAAAAATCGGTGGAACTTATTTCTTTCTCCTTCTTCAGGTATCTTCAGTTCAAATCGGAACTCATTACGACGAATGGGTCTCTTTTTACAACATTTTGAAAATGGAACTTTAATTATATTCACTCTATATATTACTACAATATATTTAAGAAATATTTAATATTGTTGAGGCAGCTAATTAAAATTTTTTCTTCTATGAGTGCATTAAATGTCTGAGATTTTGTTGCCACTCCGATTATATATTATTTCATACTATTTAATTCTATTCAGTTGTAGAATACAGCTTTGTAATCTGGCAACAAAGTTAAGATTATTATTTAAATAAATCATTGTTCCAGTGGTAAATGCATGTTTCTGCTGAATAATACAGATTGAGACAAAGTTTGTAAAGATAGAAAATATTGTTAATTTTCGAAATTGGTTTTAATCGTTAATGCTGCTATAAATTAACGTTTAATTTTAGCCGTTAAATTTAACATCTCAATTTTTAATGCATTATTATGTACATGAATATTATATAATCAACAGCATTAATTTAAATTCTGACATAGAATATACGCGTATTTGATGTTAAGCCTACCAAGGGAAATGATACATTTTTTTGTCTGTGACAATTTCACTATTTTCTTTTATCTGCAAAAAATAAAATTTTCCAATTCAGTATACTGTACTAAAATAATTAAATGAGCTCATTTTTATAAATTTTCTTTTCTTGAAACGTTACATTAAAAGATATATTATTTTTATTAAAATGTACTGTCAGATATTTTTAATCGCAATGAATATGTTTATTAATTAATGAATATCTGTTTAAATTTATTAGAATATTACAAAACTTCTTTAAAAGAAAGAATATGATTCTGAATATATGAAATTTTTTCATACTTAAATATTAATAACTTTTTCTTAAATTCATTTCTGAAAGATAACAATCATAAATAATTTATGCTTAAAAAATCGATCTGTTGGTCCATTAATAAAATATTACGAATAACACTCTTTTAGATTAAATTTTTTTGTCCAATATTTCTAATGCATTACAAAATAAAAATATTCATCATTGCAAGATTTTAGTGAAATTTCTTTTGATTAATAAAAAATATAACAAAATTTATGAATTAGAATTAAGAAAATAAGTGTATGATACATTATCATGTCTTCTATGTATATATGATATACGTCACAACCTTTCATATCTTTAAGCGATTAGAGCAACCTCATTTTCAAAATATTCGCTGTGATATATATATATTATTATGTATCTATAATTTCATTATGCAAAAGCAATTAAAATTGATAGATAAATAAATAGAAACTATCAAGTGAAAGAAATGATTAATATCAATAATTTAAGTTATATATTTATATATATATGTGTATAAAAGAACTGATTAATATCAATAATTTGTTAAGTTTTATATATCTATAAAAAATCATGAACAATTTTTATTTTACTTTTTATTTTTTATTTATTTACTTTTTGCGATGCGTAAATAAGAAATACTACAGGGTTTCGCAGACAGAATGTTATTATGGTTTCAATATAAATTTGACTTGTGTCTCTATGAAGCATGTGATAATTTACGGAAAGCAAATACTGTATTGGTTTTTGTCATTACAAACTAATCATATTTCTAATTAATACCTTTCAGTTCTGATTTGATTTTGTATGACGTGTTCTTTATAACATATATACACTCATTTCCATAAATTAAGGATAATTCTGTGTCACACATTTTATTCTGTGTCACACATTTTCTGTGTTTCACATTTTAAGTCTACTACATTCTTGTAGTAGCTTATACATGTATTAAATCTACACTTATGTCCATAAATTAAGTATAATTCAGAATCACACAGAAATTGAACTCTCAAATAAAAATTTCACCTGTAGAATTATCACACACATCTTGAAGAAGAATATGCAAATTACAGGAAACCACCAGATGGCGCGGATAGTATGTCACAATGACGAGAGTGTAAGAGAGGGATATAGAAGGAATGGTGGCAAAGAAGTAAAATTTTTCACAAGCGCTTTAAAAGCCTTTCAGTGCAATAACCGCATAGTTATGGCACAAAGGAAGTATTTGGATGATTTTTTACGTGGTAGAATTATCGGACGACTGGAATGTGGACGTACTCAGCTGGAAGTATCCGAGAACTTGGAATCACCCAGAGTGTCATCTCCAGGCTTTGGCAACGATTCCAAGATGATGATGGTAATGTGAGTAGATGTTACAGCACAGGTCGCCCCGAGTTACAACGCCGAATGAGGACCGGTAATTAGCAGTTACTGCCAAAAGAAACAGACGGACCACAGCATCAGACCTGTCTCGTCAGCTCTCTTCAGCTACCGGTACGACAGTTTCAAGGCAGACAGTGTACAGACGCTTAGGGCACATTGGTCTATATGCTCGTAGGCCTGTCAGAAGTGTTCCACTTACCGCAACTCACTGTCGCCTGCGATTAACCTGGAGTAGAGAGCATGCATTCTGGACACCGCTACAGTGGTCTTGTGTGATCTTTTCCGACGAGTCCAGGTTTAGTTTGCAGTCTGATTCTCGTCGGACTTTCATGTGGAGAGCGCCAGGTACCCGATACCACCAAGAGAACACCATTGAACGACACCGTTACGGTGCTGCAGGATGGCTCGTTTGGGGAGGAATTATTCTTGGTTCCAGAACTGACCTGCATGTTCAGAGTGTAACGATGACAGGCCATATCTATCGGGATGTCATTCTGGAACAACATGTAAGTTTGTTTCGGGGCGCCATGGGTGCTGAATTTCTGTTTATGGACGACAACGCCCGTCCTCACCGTGCAAACATTGTAGACGAATGCCTTCAATTGGAGGATATCACCCGTATGGATTGGCCAGCATACTCATCGGACTTGAATCCAATAGAGCATGTGTGGGTTATGCTTGGCCGACGAATTGCAGCCCGTCAACTCCCTCCCACCGGTCAACTGAGCTTCGGAGGGCATTGCTTGATGAGTGGTGTAATATTCCCCAAGATAAGATTGATAATTTGATACTCAGCATGCCTAGGAGTTGTAAGGCCGGTATTGCATCGTCCGGGAGACATACTCAATATTAACCATCATACTAACCAAGTTATGCTGTTTCTTGTAAATAGGTTCGTTTTTGAAATTTGCTCCAGGGAGTAAAAATCGCAATTTTTATTAATTATGTCAAACATATAGCATCTTTTTTGCTCTTTACCTTTTGTTTAATAAATAGACTTTACAAATAAGTTAAATTTGCTTTGCTTCTGTCTCTTTCTTTGCCTGAACTTCATTATCCTTAATTTATGGACATGAGTGTATATACACAGTCCAATCATATTAATGTGACCACCTGTCAAAAGCAAGAATATACACTCTTGTATATTCTGGCTTTAAGTGATGTGTGGAATGTGGTATTAAGTACTATTTAAGCGATATTAAGTGGAATTCTTTATATACATTCCACTGCAATGTGCTGCCACCTGCCTTTTGTGATGGGTTATTTCACGTTGACTTCGAAAGTAGGTGGTGGTGACATTAATGTGACTGGACTGTGTGTGTGTGTATATATATATAAGTGTGTGTGTGTAGGATTTGTTTGTCTGTTAATTGGCAGGTTTACAATGCAGCACACATTACAATTACTTGTCGATGACAAACACCTTCTACCTTGTGGGGAGTATTGAACTTTGACCCTTGACCCCA